>CM053036.1:1290281-1830281 GCA_028564925.1 Lithobates sylvaticus
AGACCTGGACCTGGCTCTTCTCTTGCCTACCACCCACCTTGACCTCTGCCTGGACTTGAATACTCTCTCAGCTGCCACCTGCCTTGACCTCTGACTGGACCTTAATTCTCTCCTGTCTGCTGCCTGCTTTGACCTCTGTCTACACCTGACTACTGTCTTGCCTGCCTCAACCTCTACCTGTACCTGACTATACTATGGCCTACCACCTCTCTTGGCCTTTGCCTGGACCTGACTACTCTCTCAGCTGTCACCTGCCTCAACCTCTGCCTAGACCTGACTACTCTATTCTCTACCACTTGCCTTAACCTTGTCTAGAGACCTGACTACTCTCTTGGCAGCTCCCTGCCTTATCTTCTGCCTGGACTTGACTATTTTCTTGCCGGCCACCTGTCTCCACCTTTGCCTGGACCGGACTACTCTTTTCCCTGCCTCAACCTTCGCCTGGACCTTACCATTCTCCTGTCTGTTGCTCTGTGAATAGTTTTTGCACCGTAGCCCTTCTGTCCAGCAACCTCCCTTGGTGGGGAGATCCCGAGCACAATGAACATCGATGCCAGTTTGCAACAATGAAAACCAGAGATCCTGAGGGTTTATGGCCTATCATTGTTTGCACATTGCTCTGGTGAAGACCAACTATCACTTAGACAAATTGGCAGCAATGAAAACCAGAGTTCATTAGGGTTTCCGGGTCTATCACCCTTTGCACATTTCTCTGGTGACCATAACTTAGACTTTGTGCCTCTGGTGAGCGCTCATTACCTGCCGGGGGAGTATCATACTAGGGACACAATAGTAAAAAAGTAAATGAAACTTAAAAGGGAACCAGTCATCCAACACATGTGGAAGCGTAGAGCAGCGTTTCTCAACTTCAGTCCTCAAGGTGCCCCAACAGGTCATGTTTTCAGGATTTCCCTCAGATGAAAACGGCTGTGGTAATTACTAAGGCAGTGAAACTGATCAAATTAACTGTGCAAAATAATGGGAAGCCTGAAAACATGACCTGTTGGGGAGCCTTGAGGACTGGAGTTGAGAAGGACTTGGAGTTGAGAAGGACTGGAGTTGAGAAGGACTTGGAGTTGAGAAGGACTTGGAGTTGAGAAGGACTTGGAGTTGAGAAGGACTTGGAGTTGAGAAGGACTGGAGTTGAGAAGGACTTGGAGTTGAGAAGGACTTGGAGTTGAGAAGGACTTGGAGTTGAGAAGGACTTGGAGTTGAGAAGGACTTGGAGTTGAGAAGGACTGGAGTTGAGAAGGACTTGGAGTTGAGAAGGACTTGGAGTTGAGAAGGACTTGGAGTTGAGAAGGACTTGGTGTTGAGAAGGACTTGGAGTTGAGAAGGACTGGTGTAACAGATGCTGAAGATTCATTGGCTGGTGTAGCTTTTTTTTAATAAGAGGATGATATTGGCCTGAGGCACGGGCAGCAGGACGGCTTTAGTGAAGACCAACTGTCACTTAGACACCATGCCTCAGTGAGCCTGAGTCATATGCCAGGGGGGTAGGAGAAACTCAGCAGGAGACCAGCCATCCAACACAAATTGATGTTGGACGCTAAAGACTGATTGGCCAGTGCCGATGCTCCATGGAACGGCGGCAGGAGGACAACCATTATAATAATGTATTAGCTGAAGAGTCACGACCATAGAAAAGATTCCATCTAAGGCTGAGCTGCTTGACTTTTCACCGGCACACAAATAGGTAAATTTATTAGCAGTAACAAAACAGCGCCAGGGAAGAATTCCGTTCTCGTTTTTTAAGCTCCTCCAAACAAATTCAATCTGACAAAAGATTTGGAGCCGAACACGAGAGTTAAGTGAGAAGGACGTTTCCCATCTGTGCCAATGACAGCGTCTCCTGCAGCTCCGGGTCCCGGTAATTCCACCCCCTCATCTCCTTTCTACTGCACCCGATAAAACCTTTGTGGCTCCACCGCACCATAAAACACATTTTACTTAAAACTTCAATTATTTAGAACTTTTCAAAAATCAACATTTTTACAAAAACGACATAAAAATACAGAAAAAAGCATCTCAAACACGAGGAATCATAAAAAAGAAGATTGATAATCAATGTGAAGAAGAAATGTGTTGGAGGCAGAAGACGGGCGAGAGGCTTTTATTTAAAGGATTAGATGCTCTTCTCAGGAAGAGAAGTGCAGAATTCTGGGTCATAACAGAACCGGCTCCGCACTTTTTAGATTGAAAAAAAATAAATAAATAAATAACTGACAAATACATTTTTTGTGATTTCGATGTAGAATAATTCAGTCACATTACTGAACTACGCTGGGCCCCACAAACATTTCTAACCTATTAAAAGAGTCGTGAGAACAATTCTAAAAAGAAAACATATGCTACAAAGAGGACAGGAAAGAGGGGTTTTGGTGAAATTGATTTGGCTACAAAATTGCCAATTTGGTGACTCTTAATTTAATTTAAGTGGAAACTCTTAATTTCACTCAATTAAACTAATTAAAAGTTTATTGAAAAAAAAAAAAACAATCTGCTTTCTGTAGCAGGTCTTCTTTTGGGGACGTAGGGGATATAAAACTAACTTTACACTTGTGTGTCTGCATTTCTATGAGATTTTAATTTTTTTTTTCATGAATTTATAGAGGATAGGAAAGAGTGATTTTGGTGAAATTTTTGTGAAATTGATTTTACAAAAAAATTGCCACTTTGCTGCCTAATTAAAAATGTATTGAAAAAAAACAAAAAAAACCCTCTACTTTATGTAGCAGGTGTTCTTTTGGGGACGTAGGGGATATAACGCTAACTTTACACTTGTGTGTCTGCATTTTCATGAGGTTTCAATTTGTTTTTTTATTTTTTGGGGTTTTTTTTTTATTTTATTTTCATGAATTTTTAGAGGATAGGAAAGAGTAATGTTGGTGAAATTTATTTTACTACAAAAAAAAAGAAAACTAAACAAAAAAAAAGAAACAATCTACTTTCTGCAGGTCTTCTTTTTGACAAGTAGAGGATATAAAGCTAACTTTACACTTGTGTGTCTGCATTTTTATGAGGTTTTCATAGGATAGCAAAGAGTGATTTTGGTGAAATTGATTTTACTAAAAAATTGCCACTTTAACTCAATGAGCTGCGTAATTAAAAATGTATTGAAAAAAAAACAAAAAAAACTCTGCTTTATGTAGCAGGTGTTCTTTTTGGGACGTAGGGGATATAACGCCAACTTTACACCCGTGTGTCTGCATTTTCATGAGGTTTTTTTTCTTATGAATTTTTTATTTATATTTGATGTTTTTCAAGCATTTTTCAAGTATTTTCATGCATTTTTTTATGAGCTCCTATTGAAATCCAGGGGGGGCTAAAAATGCATTTGCACCAAAAGAAGCTCCTGGATCTTTTTTTAGGTTGCACGGGAGTGCGTTGCATAGATTTGAACAGGCCCCTTAGACAATATTGGGATTCCTCTTGTTGAGCATTGTACATCAACGGTCTGAATTTTTCTTTTGGTGCAAATGCATTTTTGGTCCCTTAAATTTTAATAGGAGCTCATAAAAAAAATGCAAAACATTTGAAAAATGCATTAAAAAACACATCAAACATGTATAAAAATTCATGAAAAAAAAACAAAAAAACAATTGAACTCATGAAAATGCAGACACACAAGTGTAAACTTAGCTTTATATCTTCTACGGCCCAAAAAGAACACCTGCTACATAAAGCAGATTGTTTTTTTTTTTTTTCAATAAATTTTTAATCAGGCAGCTCATTGAGTGTAATTATAAGCTTCCACTTAAGTCTCCAAATTGGCAATTTTGTATCAAAATCTATTTCACCAAAACCACTCTTTCCCATCCTCAAAAAAATCCCCATAAAATAAAAAAAAATAAATAAAAACCTTATGAAAATGCAGAAATTTCGCACTTTTCGCACTTGTTTCGCCAGACAAATCGCAACGGTTGTGAACAAGGAAACAATAGATTTGTTTAAATTGTTTCTTGTATTTTTGTTTTCCCCCTTTTTATGCATCAGATTTTTTGTGTTTTTGTGTACTGTAACATTTCATTTATTTTTTTTAATCTTTTCATTCACTGTCTTTCTTTAAAAAACAAAAAAAATATATAAAATAATGGTCCTTTTTTCTTTTTTTTTTTTTTTTTTTGGGGGCACAGAGCTTTTGTGTCGTGCAAGATTTAATAAAAAAAAAAAAAAGTTTAGGGCAAAATAGTGAGTTTGGTATATTTATATTTGGTATATTTGGTATAGTGAGTTTGGCAGTTTGCACTATTGTTTTTATACTAAACTCACTATTTTGCCCTAAACATTTTTATTAATTAAATCTTACACGACACAAAAGCATGCATTCATGTCTTATTATTAAGATATAGAATAATAATCATAAATAATTAAATGCATTCTACTTGCGCTGAAATTTTTACTTCTGATTTTTTTTTCCCTGAAGACAACCATTTTAATGTAGCGAGAATCAGACATTGACTTCCTCCAAATTGTTGCCTTTTTAGACTCCGCTGCCTTTTCTCAAATCCAGGCTTTGCCGGGCAATTGATCGCTAAATGCAAAAAACGATTGAACCTTATTAGCTGAGCAACAGGGGAAGGTAATAAGCCGAAACCGCGATCTGACTGCGCCGTGCTGGAGATTATTGAACCTCCTGGAACTGAATAAAGGTCACGGAGCTGATTTATAAAGCAACTCATGCAAATAACTTGTTTAATCAATAGGATTATATTTTAACTGCATCTTATCCAAAATCACAGATCAGCATAAAACAGATAACAAGATATAAAAAAAATAATAATAAAAAAAAAAAATAATATATATATTTCTTTTTTTTTTTTTATTATTATTATTTTTCTTTATATAATTTTAATACATTTTATCTTTTTAAAGAAGGCAGGAAGAGAGTCCACTGCAGAACATGTGAAATGGGTCCCGCTGCCGGATTATAATAAAGGGCCCCCGAGCTCAGAGGGAAGGGCCCCTGACTTGGAGGCCGTGACCAGAGGTGGGGGGGGGGGGGGGGGGCCTTCACGGTTTCTTGCACCAGGGCCCCGGAGGTTCTAGTAGTTACCCCTCTTCCCTGATGTAGAGCAATAAATTCTGCAATTATTGTTGCCGTAGCGAATATTTCCAGTTATTTCTTATTATTTTCTCACGTAAAGATTCTCCAACTTTTTTTCCTCTACAAACCGCCTTCAAACCTTCCCTTTTCTCCAGAGAAGAGAGAAGTACACATGCTCCTCCCACAGTTAGTCGTATTTAACCGCTTGCCGACTGTATAGGACCGGCTAGGCCCACAGTTAACCCTTTGGTTACCCCGATGTTAACCCCTTCCCAGCCAGTGTCATTAGTACAGTGACAGTGCATATTTGTTTTTCTAGCACTGATCACTGTATTAGTGTCACCAGTCCCCAAAAAGTGTCAAAAGTGTCAGTTAGTGTGCCGACTGTCCGCCGCAATATCGCAGTCCCGCCATAAGGCTACTTTCACACTGGGGTCGCGCCGCGTTACCGGTAAAGCACTGGGGCCGCTAGGGGGCGCCTTTAACCCTCGCTAGCAGCCAAAAAAAGGTTAAAACCGCCCGTGTTGCGTTGCTTCCGAAGCACGTTTCAGGCGCTGTGGAAGCGGTGCCCATGTATTACAACGGGCAGGGGCAGTTTAGGAGTGCCGTATACAGGGCTTCCAAACTGCCCCAAAGATGCGGCTTGCAGGACTCGCAGCGCCCCCCGGTGTGGAAGCACTCGGATTCTCACATTGGGGTGACATGGGAGGTGCTTTACAGGCGCTATTTTTAGTGCTAAACTGCCTGAAAAACGCCTTCAGTGTGAGAGGAGCCTCAGTTCCTGATCGCCACCTTTACTAGTAAAAAAAATAAAAAATAAATAAAATATTCCATAGTTTGTAGACGCTAAAACTTTTGCACTTATTGGGGTTTCATTTTTTTACCAAAAATATGTAGCAGATTATCGGCCTAAATTGATGAAGAAATTCGATTTTTTTGTATTGGATGTTTTATAGCAGAAAGTAAAAAATATTGTTTTTTTTTTATTTTTTTATTTGAAGTTCGGCCTTTTTTTGTTTATAGCGCAAAAAAATAAAAACCGCAGAGGTGATCAAATACCACCAAAAGAAAGCTCTATTTGTGGGGGGAAAAGGTTGTAAATTTTATTGGTGTACAACGTGGCACGACCGCGCAATTGTCAGTTAGGGCTCCTTTACACATTGCTTCAGCTTCAACACACATTAACGGCTTGTTTACACATCAAAACAAGGCTTCGGATGGGCTTTATTAAAGCTCTCTGAACATCAGCCAAAGCTCCTCCCACTAAATACAATGGGGGGCGTACAGTCCTGTTTACACCTTGTGTTTGCTTTGCTTCAAAAATGATCCCCCTTGGAGCTTAGTGGTGCTCCAAAGTGTCTTCAAAGCCTCCATAGAAGTCTATGGCAAAGCTCGCTTGGAGCCCCACTGAAGCCCCACAAAACCTCATCAAAGCCCCACTGAAGCCCCACTGAAGCCCCCACGAAGCCCCACTGAAGCCTCATCGAAGCACCACTGAAGCCTCATCGAAGCACCACTGAAGCCTCATCGAAACCTCATCGAAGCCCCACTGAAGCCCCGCCGAGGCCCCACCAAGGCCCCACCAAAGCCCCACTGAAGACCCACCAAAGCCCCACTGAAGCCCCGCTGAGGCCCCACTGAAGCCTCATCGAAGCCCCACTGAAGCCCCACCAAAGTCTCACTGAAGCCTCATCGAAGCCCCACGAAGCCCCACTGAAGCCTCATTGAAGCCCCACTGAAGCCTCATCGAAGCACCACTGAAGCCTCATCGAAACCTCATCGAAGCCCCACCAAAGCCACACTGAAGCCCCATCGAAGCCCCACTGAAGCCCCATCGAAGCCCCACTGAAGCCCCACGAGGCCCCACTGAAGCCTCATTGAAAAACCACTGAAGCCTCATCGAAGCCTCATCAAAGCCCTACTGAAGCCCCACTGAGGCCCCACTGAAGCCTCATCGAAGCCCCACTGAAGCCCCACCGAAGTCTCACTGAAGCCTCATCGAAGCCCCACTAAAGCCTCATCGAAGCCTCATCGAAGCCCCACCGAAGTCTCACTGAAGCCTCATGGAAGCCCCACTAAAGCCTCATCAAAGCCCCACTGAGGCCCCACTGAAGCCTCATCGAAGCCCCACTGAAGCCCCACCGAAGTCTCACTGAAGCCTCATCGAAGCCCCACTAAAGCCTCATCGAAGCCTCATCGAAGCCCCACCGAAGTCTCACTGAAGCCTCATGGAAGCCCCACTAAAGCCTCATCAAAGCCCCACTGAAGCCCATGATCCCTGTCCCAGTACTGACCTCCAACCCAACAACATCTCCTTCCTAATCATTGCACCTTCTTCATTGTGAGGTTCTTAGCAGCTCTGGGAGACTTTTATCCTCCCAACCTCGTATGGTGTGTAAGTAACTAATAATAGTAGTAATGGTCCAGATTTCCCGGACACTTCATCCATCATCATAAACCATCACTCAGATCAGGGACTTTGTAGATGTCAAAAATAATATATAATCACTGCAGAACGGGAGTCTTAACCACTTCAGCCCCGGAAGATTTAACTGACAATTGCGCGGTTGTGCACCGTCCTTTTTTTCCCGCAAATAGAGCTTTCTTTTGGTGGTATTGATCGCCCCTGCGGTTTTTATTTTTTGCGCTATAAACTAAAGTGGGGCGACAATTTTGAAAAAAACACAATATTTTTTACTTTTTGCTATAATAAATATCCCCAAAAAAAATTATTAAAAAAAACATTTTTTTTCCTCAGTTTAGGCCGATACGTATTCTTCTACATAGTTTTGGTAAAAAAAAAAAAAATCCCAATAAGCGTTTATTGATTGGTTTACGCAAAAGTTATCGTGTCTACAAATTACGGGATAGATTTATGGCATTTTTTTACATTTCTTTTACTAGTAATGGCGGCGATCTGCGTTTTATTATCGGGACTGTGACATTGCGGCGGACAGATCGGACACTTTTGACACTCTTTTTGGGACCAGTGACATTTATAGAGCGATCAGTCCTATAAAAATGCACTGATTACTGTGTAAATGACACTGGCAGGGAAGGGGTTAACACTAGGGGGCGATCAAAGGGGTTATTTGTTCCCTAGGGAGGTGTTTCTAACTGTGGGGGGGGGGGGACTGACAGGAGAAGGAGAGAGATCGCTGTTCCTGATCACTAGGAACAGCAGGTCTCTCTCTACTTCCCTGACAGAACGGGGATCTGTCTGTTTACATTGACAGATCCCCGTTCTGCCTCTCTGTGGAGCGATCGTAGGTGGCCGGTGGACATCGAGTCCACTGTACCCACTGATTGCCCCCCCTCGCTAGCGCGCCCACAGTTGGCCGTGTACGTGCCCAACGTACAATGGCGGTGATTTGCGCAGGAGAGCCAATCTGCCGCGCCAAGTACAACTGAGAGCCAACTTGCCGCACCAAGTACAACTGAGAGCCAACTTGCCGCACCAAGTACAACTGGTCGGGAACCGGTTAATTAAACTCTTAATTTTTGATTGTGCATGTTTAAAAAATGGCGGGGGGGGGGGGAGGATATAAAAATGGCGGCTCCTTAAAATTCTACTATAACAAATTAACATTTATATCACAGACCAATCAGCATTGACTCCCCTTTCCCAGCCACTGCTGAAATAAACGGATATTCAATGAGGATTATTATAATCCTTCCAGAGGGGGGTGGGGGGTTCTCGACCCGTTTTGCAAATATTTATAAGATCTTCTTCATCAGAGAAGTCATGTGAAAAGGATATATATGATGCTGTGTACCGAGATGAGTCCATATCATGGGGGGGGGGGGGGGAGGGGGTGCCTGCAGTGGATATAAAATGGCCTCAAGATGATCCCCTCCCATAAAACCACGATCAGTGGTTCATTTATTCGATTCCTGGCATTGTAGAACTGGGGGTGACCCTAATTCTTATCTAGTGCCAAATAGGGTTCCATACGCCCAATGATATGAAGGATATGGAGGGTATGAAGGATATGAAGGGTATGAAGGGTATGAAGGGTATGAAGAGTATGAAGGGTATGAAGGATATGAATGATATGAAGGATATGAAGGATATGAAGGATATGAAGGATATGAAGGATATGAAGGATATGAAGGATATGAAGGATATGAAGGGTATGAAGGATATGAAGGGTATGAAGGGTATGAAGGGTATGAAGGATATGAAGGGTATGAAGGGTATGAAGAGTATGAAGGGTATGAAGGATATGAATGATATGAAGGATATGAAGGATATGAAGGATATGAAGGATATGAAGGATATGAAGGGTATGAAGGATATGAAGGGTATGAAGGGTATGAAGGGTATGAAGGATATGAAGGGTATGAAGGATATGAAGGATATGAAGGGTATGAAGGATATGAAGGGTATGAAGGGTATGAAGGGTATGAAGGATATGAAGGGTATGAAGGATATGAAGGATATGAAGGATATGAAGGATATGAAGGATATGAAGGGTATGAAGGGTATGAAGGGTATGAAGGATATGAAGGGTATGAAGGGTATGAAGGATATGAAGGGTATGAAGGATATGAAGGATATGAAGGGTATGAAGGGGATATGAAGGGTATGAAGGGTATGAAGGATATGAAGGGTATGAAGGGTATGAAGGGTATGAAGGGTATGAAGGATATGAAGGGTATGAAGGGTATGAAGGATATGAAGGGTATGAAGGGTATGAAGGATATGAAGGGTATGAAGGGTATGAAGGGTATGAAGGGTATGAAGGATATGAAGGATATGAAGGGTATGAAGGATATGAAGGATATGAAGGGTATGAAGGGTATGAAGGATATGAAGGGTATGAAGGATATGAAGGGTATGAAGGATATGAAGGGTATGAAGGGTATGAAGGGTATGAAGGGTATGAAGGATATGAAGGGTATGAAGGATATGAAGGGTATGAAGGGTATGAAGGATATGAAGGGTATGAAGGATATGAAGGGTATGAAGGGTATGAAGGGTATGAAGGGTATGAAGGATAGGGTATGAAGGATATGAAGGATATGAAGGGTATGAAGGATATGAAGGATATGAAGGGTATGAAGGGTATGAAGGGTATGAAGGGTATGAAGGATATGAAGGGTATGAAGGGTATGAAGGATATGAAGGATATGGAGGGTATGAAGGGTATGAAGGATATGAAGGATATGAAGGATATGAAGGGTATGAAGGGTATGAAGGATATGAAGGATATGAAGGATATGGAGGGTATGAAGGGTATGAAGGATATGAAGGGTATGAAGGGTATGAAGGATATGAAGGATATGAAGGATATGAAGGGTATGAAGGATATGAAGGATATGAAGGATATGAAGGGTATGAAGGGTATGAAGGGTATGAAGGGTATGAAGGATATGAAGGGTATGAAGGGTATGAAGGGTATGAAGGGTATGAAGGATATGAAGGGTATGAAGGGTATGAAGGATATGAAGGGTATGAAGGGTATGAAGGGTATGAAGGATATGAAGGGTATGAAGGGTATGAAGGGTATGAAGGGTATGAAGGGTATAAAGGATATGAAGGGTATGAAGGATATGAAGGATATGAAGGGTATGAAGGATATGAAGGATATGAAGGGTATGAAGTATATGAAGGGTATGAAGGATATGAAGGGTATGAAGGGTATGAAGGATATGAAGGATATGAAGGGTATGAAGGGTATGAAGGATATGAAGGGTATGAAGGATATGAAGGGTATGAAGGGTATGAAGGGTATGAAGGGTATGAAGGGTATGAAGGATATGAAGGATATGAAGGGTATGAAGGGTATGAAGGATATGAAGGGTATGAAGGGTATGAAGGGTATGAAGGGTATGAAGGATATGAAGGGTATGAAGGGTATGAAGGATATGAAGGGTATGAAGGGTATGAAGGGTATGAAGGGTATGAAGGATATGAAGGGTATGAAGGGTATGAAGGGTATGAAGGATATGAAGGATATGAAGGGTATGAAGTATATGAAGGGTATGAAGGATATGAAGGGTATGAAGGGTATGAAGGGTATGAAGGATATGAAGGGTATGAAGGATATGAAGGGTATGAAGGATATGAAGGGTATGAAGGATATGAAGGATATAAAGGATATGAAGGGTATGAAGGGTATGAAGGGTATGAAGGATATGAAGGGTATGAAGGGTATGAAGGATATGAAGGGTATGAAGGGTATGAAGGGTATGAAGGGTATGAAGGATATGAAGGGTATGATGGATATGAAGGGTATGAAGGTTATGAAGGGTATGAAGGATATGAAGGATATGAAGGGTATGAAGGGTATGAAGGGTATGAAGTATATGAAGGGTATGATGGATATGAAGGGTATGACGGGTATGAAGGGTATGAAGGATATGAAGGATATGAAGGGTATGAAGGGTATGAAGGGTATGAAGGATATGAAGGATATGAAGGGTATGAAGGATATGAAGGATATGAAGGGTATGAAGTATATGAAGGGTATGAAGGATATGAAGGGTATGAAGGGTATGAAGGATATGAAGGATATGAAGGATATGAAGGATATGAAGGGTATGAAGGATATGAAGGATATAAAGGATATGAAGGGTATGAAGGGTATGAAGGGTATGAAGGGTATGAAGGATATGAAGGGTATGAAGGATATGAAGGGTATGAAGGATATAAAGGATATGAAGGGTATGAAGGGTATGAAGGGTATGAAGGGTATGAAGGGTATGAAGGATATGAAGGATATGAAGGATATGAAGGATATGAAGGGTATGAAGGATATGAAGGGTATGAAGGGTATGAAGGGTATGAAGGATATGAAGGGTATGAAGGATATGAAGGGTATGAAGGGTATGAAGGGTATGAAGGGTATGAAGGGTATGAAGGATATGAAGGGTATGAAGGATATGAAGGATATGAAGGGTATGAAGGGTATGAAGGGTATGAAGGATATGAAGGGTATGAAGGATATGAAGGGTATGAAGGATATGAAGGTTATGAAGGGTATGAAGGATATGAAGGATATGAAGGGTATGAAGGGTATGAAGGGTATGAAGGGTATGAAGGGTATGAAGGGTATGAAGGGTATGAAGGATATGAAGGGTATGAAGGGTATGAAGGATATGAAGGATATGAAGGATATGAAGGGTATGAAGGGTATGAAGGGTATGAAGGGTATGAAGGGTATGAAGGGTATGAAGGGTATGAAGGGTATGAAGGGTATGAAGGATATGAAGGATATGAAGGGTATGAAGGGTATGAAGGGTATGAAGGGTATGAAGGGTATGAAGGGTATGAAGGGTATGAAGGGTATGAAGGGTATAAAGGGTATGAAGGGTATGAAGGGTATGAAGGGTATGAAGGGTATGAAGGATATGAAGGATATGAAGGGTATGAAGGTTATGAAGGGTATGAAGGATATGAAGGGTATGAAGGTTATGAAGTATATGAAGGATATGAAGGATATGAAGGGTATGAAGGATATGAAGGGTATGAAGGATATGAAGGGTATGAAGGGTATGAAGGGTATGAAGGGTATGAAGGGTATGAAGGGTATGAAGGGTATGAAGGATATGAAGGGTATGAAGGGTATGAAGGATATGAAGGGTATGAAGGGTATGAAGGGTATGAAGGGTATGAAGGATATGAAGGGTATGAAGGGTATGAAGGATATGAAGGGTATGAAGGGTATGAAGGGTATGAAGGGTATGAAGGATATGAAGGGTATGAAGGGTATGAAGGGTATGAAGGATATGAAGGATATGAAGGGTATGAAGGGTATGAAGGGTATGAAGGATATGAAGGGTATGAAGGGTATGAAGGGTATGAAGGATATGAAGGGTATGAAGGGTATGAAGGGTATGAAGGATATGAAGGGTATGAAGGATATGAAGGATATGAAGGATATGAAGGGTATGAAGGGTATGAAGGGTATGAAGGGTATGAAGGATATGAAGGTTATGAAGGGTATGAAGGATATGAAGGGTATGAAGGTATGAAGGGTATGAAGGGTTTGAAGGATATGAAGGGTATGAAGGATATGAAGGGTATGAAGGGTATGAAGGGTATGAAGGATATGAAGGATATGAAGGGTATGAAGGGTATGAAGGGTATGAAGTATATGAAGGATATGAAGGGTATGACGGGTATGAAGGGTATGAAGGATATGAAGGATATGAAGGATATGAAGGGTATGAAGGGTATGAAGGGTATGAAGGATATGAAGGATATGAAGGGTATGAAGGATATGAAGGGTATGAAGGGTATGAAGTATATGAAGGGTATGAAGGATATGAAGGGTATGAAGGGTATGAAGGATATGAAGGGTATGAAGGATATGAAGGATATGAAGGGTATGAAGGATATGAAGGATATAAAGGGTATGAAGGGTATGAAGGGTATGAAGGGTATGAAGGGTATGAAGGATATGAAGGGTATGAAGGATATGAAGGGTATGAAGGATATAAAGGGTATGAAGGGTATGAAGGGTATGAAGGGTATGAAGGGTATGAAGGATATGAAGGATATGAAGGGTATGAAGGATATGAAGGGTATGAAGGGTATGAAGGGTATGAAGGGTATGAAGGGTATGAAGGATATGAAGGGTATGAAGGGTATGAAGGGTATGAAGGGTATGAAGGGTATGAAGGGTATGAAGGGTAAGAAGGGTATGAAGGGTATGAAGGTCCCAAATAGAGGAAAATACCAGTCAATGTTAAGGGGAACCATGAAGGAATGACCCAACATTGCCAAATACATTGGGGGTCTTCTATTTAATGGAAGAGAACAAGCGTCGGCGGCCCATGAAGATGCATTCCAGGGGTGGCTCTGCGTAGGTAAGTACCAAAATACCCCGGACTGTTACAGAAAGGAGGTTCATGGAAGGGACTTTTGGAAAGGCACCGCTATGACAAATATATATAAAAATACAAATATAATTGTATTAAATACAATCTGAAGACACTAATACAATACATGCACCAGTAGATGCAACATTTGCACAGGATGATAGGACTTTCATCATGCAAGGAAAAGTTCTAGATCAACCTTTCTCAATCTTTTTACCCCAGAGGAACCCTTGAAATAATTTTTCAGGTCTCGGGGAACTCTTGATAAAACCAATTCATTGGTGGTGAACAAAGTGGTCAGAATGCAACTCTTACGGATAGCTAAAAAGATCATCGGCTTCATGCAACTTGGCCTTACCAAGTGGTATTGGCCTTGGAACTATCTAAGCGCCATCAATTGGGATGTCAATCAGCCACAGCTCAAGGAACCCCGAGCAACCTCCGGAGGAACCCTGGGGTTCCATGGGACCCTGGTTGAGAATGGCTGCTCTAGATCCCCCAAAAAATCGTGTGTACCCCTTTTGAGCTTTTGAAAACCCCGGACTACACTGGGGCCCTACAAGTAGTTTATTTATTATATAATTCTAATATTACAACCAGCCTACAAGACACCGGGAAATGCTGCAGAAAGGACAAGGTTATCCAGTCAAGGCAAAGTACAGCAACTACAGGGGATGTAAAAGGGTTTTCCGTAGTGGTCACCATGCAAGGTCATTGGTTTTGACCAGCAAGACACATTTTATTTTATTTTTTTCCATTGGGGGAGGTTTGGAATTTATAAAAGCCAAAAGGAAAATCAGTAGACATGTGCAATTCGTTTCGGTTTTTTAGTTTTTTCGTTTTTTTTTTTTTTCGTTATTTTCGTTCGTTCGTTTTCGTACGAATGAACGAATCGTTCGAATCGTACGAATACGAATGACGAATCGTAACGAATCGTTCAAATCATACGAATCCGAATAACGAATCATTCAAATCCGAATCCGAAAAACAACGAAAATCCGAAAAAAACTATTTACAAACAACGAATGTACTAATGAAGAAAATCCGAAAAACGAAAACGAACGAAAAAAATCTTACATTCGTAACTTTTTTTTTTTTGTTGAATTGGTCATTTTCCGTGTCCCTTACAATGGTGCTGCTAAACGTGCTTCGAATGGATTGAACAAAAAAAATCGTACATTCGTGACTTTTTTTTCGATTCGTAACTTTTTTTTCCGATTCGTAACAATTTTTTTTTTTTTTTTTTTTTCGATTTGTAATTTTCCGTGTCTCTATTGAACCAAAAAATTTCGTAAATTTTTTTTTCGATTCGTAACTTTTTTTTTTTTCGATTCGTAACTTTTTTTTTTCGATTCGTAACTTTTTTTTATTTTTTTTTCGATTTGTAATTTTCCGTGTCTCTATTGAACCAAAAAATTCGTACATTCGTAACTTTTTTTTCGATTCGTAACTTTTTTTTTTTTCGATTCGTAACTTTTTTTTCGATTCGTAACTTTTTTTTCCGATTCGTAACTTTTTTTTTTTCGATTTGTAATTTTCCGTGTCTCTATTGAACCAAAAAATTCATACATTCGTAACTTTTTTTTTTCGATTCGTAACTTTTTTTTTTTTCGATTCGTAACTTTTTTTTTTTTTTTTTCGATTTGCGATTTTCCGTGTCTCTATTGAACCAAAAAAATTCGTACATTCGTAACTTTTTTTTCGATTCGTAACTTTTTTTTTTTTTTTTTTTCGATTTGTGATTTTCCGTGTCTCTATTGAACAAAAAAATTCGTAACTTTTTTTTCGATTCGTAACTTTTTTTTTTTTCGATTCGTAACTTTTTTTTTTCGATTCGTAAATTATTAAAATGTAATAATAGCATACACATTACATAAAATTATGAATTATGCTCCGATTACGAATCTACGAATGTTACGAATGTTACGAATGTACGAATAAATACAAATGCGTCCAAAAATTAAACTAACGAAAAAACGAATCAACGAAAAAATAACACCGACGACTTACGAATGTACGAATCGTTACGAATCAACGGAAATGAAAAAAACGAAACGAAAAAAAAACGATTTTTTTTTTGGAAACGAAAAAAACGAAACGAAAGTAAACACATTTTTTTGTTGTGCACATGTCTAACACAGACACACAGAAAGCTGTCTCCTGGTTTCCCACACGCCGTCTCTCCTATTATGGTAGGAAATGGGAACTTCTTTTGCTGAGAAATCTCCAATTCTGACAAAACATCTTTGTTCAGCCCAATGATCCCTCACACCATCTATTCTATCCAATCCCAGGTTCCATCTCTGTGTAATGGATCCCGTCAAGTCAGGGGTGCTTTAAAAAAAACAAAAACAAATGGTAAAATTTGAGGGCAAAAACAATTTGTTATAAGCAGAATTAGTCAACCAGGTAAAATAAGTGATGAAATGGAAAAACGAAAAACAAACAAAAGAAACAACAAAGTGAAAGGATTTCACCTGTAATGCATTCCAGGGGTGGCCCTGTGAAGGTGAGTGTGGAAATCCCGGGACTGTTCCAGAAAGGAGGTTCATGGAAGGACTTGTGGAAAGGCACCGATATGACAAACTCTTTGGCAGCTTCTCAAAAAGCAAATCCATAAATGGCACTTTGGAGGCCGGGTGAGCAGCCACTTTGGGGTGTTCAGGAGGTGACCTTGCTGCCTCCTGAATGCTCGGCTTGTTTTGTTTTTGTTTTTTCTTTACTATTTTTGTCAAGACGCAATTTTTTAATACAAGCCAATTGCCCCCCCCCCCCCCATTGAACTTTAATGGGCGGTGCCACCTGTCGACTCGACAAGCCATGTTAAATTTCCCATGGTTGAGGCATGTGCATAGCCCCCTGTATGGTAGCCTTTAGGTGGGGAGTGCCAAAAACCAAAGCTCGGCCGGCCTTATTTACCGCCCAACCATCTTTTAAAAAAAAACATTTTATTTATTTTTTATTGTTATTGCCAAAGAAGAGAAAACGTGTTACAACACCTTTGCCTCTGGGCATTTCCTGGCTCTACAAGAATACAAACATGCAAAACTGAAGGTTAACAACCTAACAAGGTGTAATATCAACCTCCAAAATTTGTTCGGCTCTTTTCACTTATAAGTCCTTCAAATAGAAAATGCGACACTTCTACTGTAAGAACGCAATAAGCGAGAGGGGGAGGGGGCTTGTGTACCGGGCTTAGGATATTGGGGGGTTCAATGGAGAAAAGATGCGAAACTTAACTGGGAAGAGTATAAAAGATGGTGGGGCCTTCTGGGTCAGCCATAACTATTGGGTAGCATTACCCCCCAACTCTCTCCACTGGCCATGTGAAAGAGGCCTTAAATCACAGCAATAAAGGCTTAAATCATCATAACAACCTAAAAGCTTAATACATAACAGCAACTCTTTATATGTTATTGATGAATCCCAGTTTCTGGTCATTTATCTCTAATACTCCGACCTGTCAACACTTTATAAATCAATATAAATCACAGCAATAGTGATGTATTCCATTCGAGAAGAAGGAAGAAGCCCTGAAGAAGGAATCTAAGGCATCACAAAAACTTGCATCCTAAATAACGTAACTACTACTAAAAGGTGTCACTTATACTCCAAAATATGTCATTCCACAAGACCCCCTTCTTCTTTTCAGTTATCACCCATCTCCGTGGGTAGGGGCCCCATAGACGGGGGCCACAGAGTGGATTCTTCTATCTTCTGGCAGCCTGAAGGTGCTTCATACACACCAAGATCTCGGATTGTCCTCCAACCATCAAAGATGAACGCAAAGAACCTTAAACAGCTTTTTTGAGAAACTAGACCCAGAAATGTAGCGTTTTTCCACGTTAGCGTTTCTTAGCGTTTTTTTTCTTATATGTTTTTCAATGGATCAAAAAAACGCTGGTGATCCTCACAGCGGCACGCTGCCTAGTGGCACTGAATTGGAAACGTAGCTTTCACCCACCTTAAGGAGCTTAGGGATAAGGGATGTAGAATTGATGGAGAAGATGACGGCGAGGATTCAGGACCGCCTGGATGCCCACAACAAGGACTGGGAGTTGAGGCCCCGCCGGGAGGAACAAAGAGATCCGGACACTGGCACCAGCTGATGACGACCTACCCCCCCCCCCTCCCTTTTCTATTCTCTTCTCTCTCTCCCCCCCCCTTTTCTATTCTCTTCTCTCTCTTCCCCCCCCCTATTAGGAGCGCTCACACTCCAACTAACTTTACGAGTTAAAAGGTTTGGTTGATAACAACTTGAGTAATTGTCAAAATAATCTGACACTCACAGTTAAGAACACGGATACCAGATAGAGAGTAACTAGGCCCTCAGGAAATATTATACGTGGAAGTCTTTTAGCTTTAATGCGCAGTGGAGTTTATGGGCTTTTTTTCTGAACGCCAGAAATTTGCGTTCAAAGTGCCGTTTTTCACCGCCAAAAAAAGCCAAACGCTGATAAACGCTCATGAACACGCATTAATTAGCGGTCGGCGTTCTATTTTTTCAATGCATTGTGGGAGTTTGGAATGCATTGTGGGATTTTTGGAGTGTCCTCTGTGTATTTTTATTAAAAACGCCCATAAACGCTAATAAATTTAGTACAAAACGCTGTTAAAAGTACGTTTTTCAACCAGCGATTTCTGCCAGCAATCTGGCATCCAGAAAAAGCTTTTTTGAGCTCCAGTGTGGATGAGGCCTGAATGTTTCTGTACTCATGGAGGAAAATAACTGTATTTTGCTCTCCAATATCTGCAGATAATGTTTGGCTTTCTCTGGATGGACTTGTGTCTTTTTTCAGCCTGAATATGTAACTATTTGAATTGTTTTTTTATAAAACTCAATAAAATGCGTTGCTAAAAAAAAAAAAAAAAAAAAAGAGCTCCAAGATTTCTGCAATAAAAATGAATCTAATCCTCCCTTCCACGTTGTGGGGACACGTTTTATGCGGGGGGGGGGAGGGGGCACGTGGCTCCGTACTCAGCTCTCTATCACACCGGAGATCAATGGGAATGAGAAAAATATTTGGGTCATCCTTTTTGCTCTCGCTTTAGAATTGTCTGACAAGCGCACGGAGGTGGTTGTGACGCTTTGTGTACATCGCGGTCTTCACAGCGCCAAAAGAACAAAAGATCAAGCGAGAGAAAAATTCTACAAAAATAAACCAGCAGCCAAACTATTCATCACATATTGTTCTTAATCGTTTCCCTCAGCACCATAAATCCAATATTCCAAATATTTCCAGTCATTTAGATAGATATATGTTAAGTTACAATATATAGAAAGCAATCAGAGCAAACCCAAAAAAAAAAAAAAATTGCAAAAATAAAATACGTGCAAGCTGAACACAAAGAAGGCAAATCACCAATCCTTCAAAATACAATATAAATAGTGGAACAAGTGCAGCGCATCAAAATAAAAAAAGGTTGTGTAAAAAATAAATAAATATAGTGACAAAAAAGTTCATATCCTGAAGATACGAGAAGATGTGTGAGTGGATGAATTATTGTAGATAAGCACCCAGGTGACTGTAGATCAGTGATGGCGAACCTATGGCACGCAGAGCCATCTCTGTGGGCACACGAGAGGGTCCAGGACAGAGCTAGAGGTCTCTTTATCCTCTCAGCCCCCCTCCCCCCCTCCCTCTTTTTCCGTCCCCCCCTTTGTGTCCCCCTCTCTCAGCATCTCTCTCGCACCCCTCTTTCTCTGTCCCCCTTCTCTTTCTCTGTTCCCCCTCTCTCACACCCCCCTCTCTCTCTGCCCCTTCTCTTTCTCTGTTCCCCCTCTCTCTCTCTCACACCCTCTCTCTCAGCCCCCCTCCCTCTTTTTCCGTCCCCCCCATTGTGTCCCCCTCTCTCAGCATCTCTCTCGCACCCCTCTTTCTCTGTCCCCCTTCTCTTTCTCTGTTCCCCTCTCTCACACCCCTCTCTCTCAGCCCCCCTCCCTCTCTCACACACACAACCCCTCTCTTTCGCTCAGCCCCCCTCTCTCGCGAATTGCCGTGTTGGCACTTTGCAACACAAAACCAATGTATTTATTTCAGTTTGGGCACTCGGGCTCAAAAAGGTTCCCCATCACTGCTGTAGATCATAATTCAAATGAATCTTTAAAGTGAAATCCTCCACCAAAGCAGATAAGATGCTCTTACCAGAAGTGCCGAGCACATTCACATGGACCCAATCAGGGATGATATGTGAGATTCCAATCCAGGCTGGATACAATCTGGCTGATGACCACCAGGCAGCAGGAGAAATCTTTTACAAATTTCAGCTGAGCGACCATTAGCAGGCACCGTTCATCCAGACAAAGAATTCCCCAAAAATAAGAAATGAAGGGGGGACACTCTAAGTGTAGACTGTATAATACTATTTATTAAAAAAATTATTTAAAAAAACAATCGCAAAATGATAAAGCAAAAAATTGTTTGTATAGACAGTGGGTCAGATATGCATTACCAGGACGGTCATAGTTTTCAAAGTCCAGCAAAGAAAAGCACAAGAGAACCTTCTCTGGGATTGGGGCATGCACACACTGCTGAATGCAATAACAAACGAGTGCTGTATAATATAGAAATAGCAATACAGCAGTGCAAAAATCGCGGCTAGTGCCGCTGTAGGTGATGGTGAGAAGCGGGTGACTTGTAGGCTTCTCCCCTGGGGGTCACCCGCTTCTCACCATCACCTACAGCGGCACTAGCCGCGATTTTTGCACTGCTGTATTGCTATTTCTATATTATACAGCACTCGTTTGTTATTGCATTCAGCAGTGTGTGCATGCCCCGATCCCAGAGAAGGTTCTCTTGTGCTTTTCTTTGCTGGACTTTGAAAACTATGACCGTCCTGGTAATGCATATCTGACCCACTGCCTATACAAACAATTTTTTGCTTTATCATTTTGCGATTGTTTTTTTAAATAATTTTTTTAATAAATAGTATTATACAGTCTACACTTAGAGTGTCCCCCCTTCATTTCTTATTTTTGGGGAATTCTTTGTCTGGATGAACGGTGCCTGCTAATGGTCGCTCAGCTGAAATTTGTAAAAGATTTCTCCTGCTGCCTGGTGGTCATCAGCCAGATTGTATCCAGCCTGGATTGGAATCTCACATATCATCCCTGATTGGGTCCATGTGAATGTGCTCGGCACTTCTGGTAAGAGCATCTTATCTGCTTTGGTGGAGGATTTCACTTTAAAGATTCATTTGAATTATGATCTACAGCAGTGATGGGGAACCTTTTTGAGCCCGAGTGCCCAAACTGAAATAAATACATTGGTTTTGTGTTGCAAAGTGCCAACACGGCAATTCGCGAGAGAGGGGGGCTGAGCGAAAGAGAGAGGGGTGTGTGTGTGAGAGGGAGGGGGGCTGAGAGCGGGGGAGCGGGGGCAGAGAGAGAGGGGTGTGAGAGAAATGCTGAGAGAGGGGCTGAGAGAGAGGGGTGTGAGAGAAATGCTGAGAGAGGGGCAACAGAGAGAGGGAGAGGGGCTGAGAGAGAGGGGTGTGAGAGAAATGCTGAGAGAGAGGTAAGCTGAGAGGGAGGGGGGACAGAGAGAGAGGGGTGTGAGAGAGGGGGGACAGAGAAAGAGAAGGGGGACAGAGAAAGAGGGGTGCGAGAGAGATGCTGAGAGAGGGGGACACAAAGGGGGGGACGGAAAAAGAGGGAGGGGGGCTGAGAGGATAAAGAGACCTCTAGCTCTGTCCTGGACCCTCTCGTGTGCCCACAGAGATGGCTCTGCGTGCCATAGGTTCGCCATCACTGATCTACAGTCACCTGGGTGCTTATCTACAATAATTCATCCACTCACACATCTTCTCGTATCTTCAGGATATGAACTTTTTTGTCACTATATTTATTTATTTTTTACACAACCTTTTTTTATTTTGATGCGCTGCACTTGTTCCACTATTTATATGTTAAGTTACGACTACAAATTACAACTGCGGCACAAATGACGTGACGTTGGTGTCCACCACCCAGGAAAGAACATTTCAACGTGTTCAGTAATTATAATAACACAATTGTGTGAAGTCCGTCACTCTCTGAGTTATCTACAAGGTACAACGGGGGGTGTCCAAACTTCACAGTACCAGAGCCTCATAGTATATTTTACAAATATTTGTGGCCTAAATAAAAACCCCATCAGGGTCCCCCTTACAACAGAATCCTCCTAACATCTGGGTCCCTATCAGAATCCCCCTCACATCAAGATCTCTGTTAGAGCCTCCCCCTTACATTCGGGTCCCCATCAGAGTCCCTCTTCACACCAGGGCCCCCCCACCACCAGAGTCCTCCTCACATTGGGGTCTTCACCCAAGCCCTCTTACATCAGGTTGAAGCAGAGACCATAAGCCGGCTCTGCTGTCCCTAATCCTCAATCAGTGCTCAATGAAGATATGCCATTGACCCAAGACGTGAGATAAAGTCTTGTAGTGGGCTAGATGTGGCCAGGGGCCATAGTAAGGTGACCCTTCTTCATTGACCACCAATATAAGGGGAAGCTTCTACGTTGGCATTGTAGAGAGACCCTTCAATGTGCCAACCACCAATCTAAGGGGACACTTCTACACTGACCAGCAATATAAGGGGACACTTCTACACCAATCACCAATCCAACAGGACATTTCTACACAGAACAACAATATAAGGGGATGGTTCTACATTGACCATCAATCTATGAGGACACTTCTACACTGACCATCAATATAAGGGGAAGCTTCTACGTTGTAGAGAGACCCTTCAACACCAACCACCAATCCAAGGGGACATTTCTACACAGACCAACAATATAAGGGGACACTTCTACACTGACCACAAATCTAAGGGGGCACTTCTACACCAATCACCAATCTAAGGGGACACTTCCACACAGACCAACAATAGAAGGGGACACTTCTACATTGACCTCCAATGCAAGGAGAAACATCTACACTGGCCAGCAATATAAGGGGACACTTCTACACCGACCACAAATCTAAGGGGGCACTTCCACACAGACCAACAATATAAGGGGACACTTCCACATTGACCTCCAATGCAAGGAGAAACATCTACACTGGCCAGAAATCTAAGGGGACACTTCTACACCGACCAGCAATATAAGGGGACACTTCTACATTGACCACCAATCTATGAGGACACTTCTACACTGACCATCAATATAAGGGGAAGCTTCTACGTTGTAGAGAGACCCTTCAACGCCAACCACCAATCCAAGGGGACATTTCTACACAGACCAACAATATAAGGGGACACTTCCACATTGACCTCCAATGCCAGGAGAAACATCTACACTGGCCAGAAATCTAAGGGGACACTTCTACATTGACCATCAATATAAGGGGACACTTCTACATTGACCTCCAATACAAGGAGAAACATCTACACTGACCAGCAATATAAGGGGGCACTTCTACACAGACCAACAATATAAGGGGATGGTTCTACATTGACCATCAATGTAAAGGGACACTTCTACACTGACCACCAATATACTGTTATGCCGCGTACACACAATCGGAAATTTGGCCAGCAAAAGACTGATGAGAGCTTTTGGTCGGAAAATGCTACCGTGTGTATGCTCCATCGGAATTTTGCTGGCGGCAAAAGAGCAGGCTCTCAATTTTTCGGTCGGAAAAAGTTTTGATCGGAAATTTCCGATCGTCTGTACCAATTCCGACGCGCAAAATTCCTACGCATGCTCGGAAACAATTTGTCACATGCTCCCAAGCACTGAACGTAATTTTCTCGGCTCGTCGTAGTGTTGTACGTCACCGCGTTCTTGACGGTCGAAAGTTCAGCGAATTTTTGTGTGACCGTGTGTATGCAAGACAAGCTTGAGCGGAATTTCTTTGGAAAAACTATCCAAGATTTTTCAGACGGAAATTCCGCTTGCGTGTATGTGGCATAAGGGAACATTTCTGCATTGGCCACCAATGTAAAGGGACACGTCTACACTGACCACCAATATACTGTAAGGGAACATTTCTGCATTGGCCACCAATGTAAATGGACACGTCTACACTGACCACTAATATACTGTAAGGGAACATTTCTGCATTGGCCACCAATGTAAAGGGACACGTCTACACTGACCACTAATATACTGTAAGGGAACATTTCTGCATTGGCCACCAATGTAAATGGACACGTCTACACTGACCACTAATATACTGTAAGGGAACATTTCTGCATTGGCCACCAATGTAAAGGGACACGTCTACACTGACCACTAATATACTGTAAGGGAATGTTTTTCCATTGGCCACCAATGTAAAGGGACACGTTTACACTGACCACCAATATACTGTAAGGGAACGTTTCTCCATTGGCCACCAATGTAAAGGGACACGTCTACACTGACCACCAATATACTGTAAGGGAATGTTTCTCCATTGGCCACCAATGTAAAGGGAGACATCTACACTGACCACCAATATACTGTAAGGGAACGTTTCTCCATTGGCCACCAATGTAAAGGGACACGTCTACACTGACCACCAATATTCTGTAAGGGAATGTTTCTCCATTGGCCACCAATATAAAAGGGACACGTCTACACTGACCACCAATATACTGTAAGGGAATGTTTCTCCATTGGCCATCAATGTAAAGGGACACGTCTACACTGACCACCAATATACTGTAAGGGAATGTTTCTCCATTAGCCACCAATGTAAAGGGACACGTCTACACTGACCACTAATATACTGTAAGGGAATGTTTCTCCATTGGCCACCAATGTAAAGGGACACGTCTACACTGACCACCAATATACTGTAAGGGAATGTTTCTCCATTAGCCACCAATGTAAAAGGACACGTCTACACTGACCACCAATATACTGTAAGGGAATGTTTCTCCATTGGCCACCAATCTAAAGGGACACGTCTACACTGACCACCAAGGAAAGGGAACTTATTTTGTGAGTGGTTGGCAACAAAATGATCTTTCCTGATGTCAAATATTCTTTCAAAACTTTCGACATATTGATTGTGCTCATGGCCACGTGTTGTGGGTATTTTCTTTTTAACAGGGTTTCCCTGAGACCTGAAGATTATTTCAAGGTTCCTTCGAAGGGGAAAAGGATTGAGAAAGGGCACTGTGTGTTATATATATATATATATATATATATATATCAAAATATATTCCTTATTTCATTACTAAAACCGTAATCGAGACTGAAAATTGACTTTAGGGAAAAATGTTACCGTAGACTTGACAAAAGCGTTTATCAATACTGAATATTTGAGAACAGATTTGTTAATGGAGCGTAATATTTATAATTAAATTAGAACTCGGGAATCTTTTCTTTTGCTTTTCGCTATCGGGACGGGAATTCGGCTTCCAGGGGAAGAATGTTCCCCCGGACTTCACAAAGGCATTTATCAACAGCGAATATTAGAGGCGAGACGCTTTAATGTGGCATCATATCTATAATTACATTCAAAACTCGAGAATCTTTCCTTTTGTAAACGATCGGGAACTGAAATTTGACGTCAATAGGAAAATGTTACCCCCGGACTTCACAAAGGCATTTATCGATAGCGAATATTGAAGACTCGTTCAATGGAGCATCCTATCTAAAATTAAATTCAGCACTCGAGACTTTGTTTCTTTTGCCTGAAGACGAACGATCCACAAGAGAAATGTGGAAAGTACAGAGATAAGACAGAGAGAGGAAATAACAGGAAGCTGTCCGGCCCGGAGAATTCACAAGAATAATAGAAATGTGTGAGAGAGAATTCTCTGCATTACTGCACCGCTAAAGGGGGAAAATATTCAAAGGTTCATCTTTGGCAACATTCAGGGAAATTCAAAGGTTCCTTCTTAGAATCTTTCATTATTAAGACAAGTTCCTCTTTTCTAAAGCTTCCTTATTTCGTATTGGCAGAACACCGAAAATGTGGGGAAACATTATTTAGCTCACAAATTTGAAGGCTGACCCCAAATGTGCATTTAAATCACTTGCTTCATTGTTTTAACTGTGTGTGTTTTTTTTTTTCGGGGGGGGGGGGGGGGGGGGGTTGTAAACTTGTCCAAATGTAAAGTTGAGTTGTGAGCGCGTTCAAATACTGATACATTGTTTCAGCTGATTGGTAATATAGTGAAATACATCAGGCGGTGATCCCTGGGTTCGCTATATCAAGGTTCCCCTATATCCGGACCACTTGCCTTAATTCCCCCCAATGATAGATTCAGGTAATGGGTTCCTTCCTCCGCTCCTTTCTGATAACCATATCACAGATGCACTTTCTCTTTCTCTTATTTCTTCTTTTCTATTTCATCGATATGTCTTATATATTTGTGGTTGTATTAATATTTTGTTATATTCTTAAATTTTGTTTTTGATAAACCCTACCGAAGGACCATGTTGGCTCCCGGTTGGGGAGATTTATTATTTCAATATTCTGTTATACTGCTGAAAAAATCTTCAATAAAAATATTGAACAAGAAATACAGGCGGTGAAACTGTGAACACGTATCACATTGTTTCATAAAATATCAGTGATTTCCGTAAAATAAAATATCAATGATCAAGTGTTGAATTTAAGTTTTAGTTCATCTTGAATTGCCATGTGGGAAATTAAAAGCATAAAAATATCACTTTTTTTCTCCTTCTTTAGCTCTGTGTGAATTTTGTATTCCTTTTTGTTACTTCAGTGTAGTTCTAATATATTATGTGATTAGGAAAATTGTACAGTGTGTTGGTCCAGCGCTTTATTACAAGAGCCCAATCCAAGCGATTCATCGATTAAAGCCGCACTCCAGCTTTGCGATCGCTAATTCGTTTGTTTGGGTCAGCTTGGCGCGAACAAACTATTTAAAATGATAGCAAGGCTGGAGTCCAACCTTTAAGCTCATTTTTTTCATGTCTATTATATTTTTATTACAAGAGAAAGTTATTAAGTGGCATTATTACCGCTGTGCCCCGCGGTCTCACTTTAAATGAGCGCTCACAACTGTTTGTACATCTGAGGATTATTATGGGCCTGATCGGCCTTTTCAGAGGTGCGCCGTCCTCTACAGGAGGTTATTATTGTTGTTTTCATCATGTATATCATATTATTATTATACTGGGGTTTGTCTTATCGGTATACCGAATATTTATGTTGTCTACAATATTCTATAGTGTATGTTATTTTACAGTAGCGGTTTTGTCTATTCAGTTTACAGAAGGTTTATGTTGTTCATGTGATAATGTATATCATATTATTATGCTGTGTGTTGCCTATTCAGTATATAGTATGTTTATGTCATATCTGGTAGTGTATATAATAACAATATACTTTGTTTTATATACATCTGTTTATGTTCTCTATTTTATAGTGTCTTTCATAACATTATATCATATATCATAACATTATATCATATATCATAACATTATATCATGTTTTGTCTCTTGAGTATAAAGTATGTTTATGTTGGCTATTTGATAGTATAATATGCTTTGTCTAATCAGTATATAGTATATTTATGTTGTCTGTTATATTATAATGTATTACTGTGTTGTGTTTAATCATCAGTATACAATATGTTTATGTTGTCTATTTGATAGCTTATATCATGTTTTGTCTATTAAGTATACAGTAAGTTTATGTTGGCTTTATGATAGTGTGTATCCTATTATAATATTGTACTATTATAGTGTCTAATCAGTATACATTGTGTTTATGTTGTCTAATTGATAACGTATATTATGCTCTGTCTATATTGAGTATACTGTATGTTTTTTTTTTGTCTATTTGATATTGTATATCATGTTGTGTCTATATTGAGTATACAGTATGTTTATGTTGTCTAATTGATAACGTATATTATGTTCTGACTATATTGAGTATACAGTATGTTTTTGTTGTCTATTTGATATTGTATATCATACTCTTTTAGCATGTTCTGTCTATTGAGTCTAGAGTAGGTTTATGTTGACTATTTGATAGTGTGTATCATATTATACTATTATATGCATTGTCTAATCACTATGTAGTATTGTTGTCTATTTGATAGAATATATCATATTAAATCGTCTTTTGTCTAATCAGTTTATAATCCGTTTATAGAGTCCGTCATATTAATTCATGTTTTGTCCAATCAGTATACAGTATGTTTGTGCTTTGCATGTTACAATGTATAATATTACGCTGGGTGTTATGTAATCAGTATATAGAATGTTTATGTTGTCTATCATCCTTTTATACAATGTTTCTCATGCACATGGTTGGGTGTTGTGTGGAGTCAGTATGCAGTAGGTATTTGCTGTCTCTGTGATATTTCTTATGTAGTTCTGCAATACACGGACGCACTTTTATGGTGCGACATTCTGAAACTGGTGACCTTTTTATATCGAGGTCGTAGTTTAGCCGTTGGACGGAAATGTCCACCCGATAACTGGAAGCACCAAATCCGGGAATAGAGGGAAGAGAGGCGTCTGCTGATGTAGAAGGACTGATTTATTGTCATAGCTTCATCATGGGAAACGATTTCATGGTGACGATTGTAGCAGAGCGTTGTATCGTGTTAATCGATCAATGAATGGATTAAGTTGGGGGCTGAAGTGAATGATCCCCTTATTGGGCTAAATTACGTTATTACAGATGCCTGCGCAAAAAAATCTGGTGTGAATGAGATGATTGGACTGTGGATGGGATTATCGGTAATTGTTTTGCACTTTCATAGTCAGACTAGGCCGGGGTCGATTAAAAATATCCAATTGTAACACTAATGGAAACGAGGGAAGACATTGTTAGTCATTGTGACAAGGTCTGTGCGCGGTCGGTCTGTGCGCGGTCGGTCTGTGCGCGGTCGGTCTGTGCGTGGTTGGTCTGTGCACGGTTGGTCTGTGCGTGGTTGGTCTGTACGCGGTTGGTCTGTGCGCGGTTGGTCTGTGCGCGGTTGGTCTGTGCGCGGTTGGTCTGTGCGCGGTTGGTCTGTGCGCGGTTGGTCTGTGCGCGGTCGGTCTGTGCGCGGTCGGTCTGTGCGCGGTCGGTCTGTGCGCGGTCGGTCTGTGCGCGGTTGGTCTGTGCGCGGTTGGTCTGTGCGCGGTTGGTCTGTGCGCGGTTGGTCTGTGCGCGGTTGGTCTGTGCGCGGTTGGTCTGTGCGCGGTTGGTCTGTGCGCGGTTGGTCTGTGCGCGGTTGGTCTGTGCGCGGTTGGTCTGTGCGCGGTTGTTCTGTGCACGGTTGGTCTGTGCGCGGTTGGTACGCGGTTGGTCTGTGAGCGGTTGGTCTGGTTGGTCTGTGCGCGGTCGGTCTGTGCGCGGTCTGTGCGCGGTTGGTCTGTGCGTGGTCGGTCTGTGCGCGGTTGGTCTGTGAGCGGTCGGTCTGTGAGCGGTCGGTGTGTGCATGGTTGGTCTGTGCGCGGTTGGTCTGTGCGCGGTCGGTCTGTACGCGGTTGGTCTGTGAGCGGTTGGTCTGTGCGCGGTTGGTCTGTGCGCGGTTGGTCTGTGCGCTGTTGGTCTGTGCGCGGTTGGTCTGTGCGCGGTTGGTCTGTGCACGGTTGGTCTGTGCGCGGTTGGTCTGTGCGCGGTTGGTTTGTGCGTGGTTGGTCTGTGCGCGGTCGGTCTGTGCGCGGTTGGTCTGTGCGCGGTTGGTTTGTGCGCGGTTGGTCTGTGCGCGGTTGTTCTGTGCGCAGTTGGTCTGTGCGCTGTTGGTCTGTGTGCGGTTGTTCTCCGGTGTATGGATGGATTGCTTACAATCAAAAATTGAATGACCGCCAATGTGTATGATCTTCACATATTATATACACGGCGCACCTAAACGCATCGAATGTTCCTGTAACGGGGGCCTCCAGCATAGACGTATCCCCAATCTGACCAATCCTGAACCAAAGTCGCGGTTTATTTTTGCGATCAAAATACAAAAAGTTGAAAAAGTTTTCAGGAAAACGATGTTCCTCTGTGACCCCCCATTGTTATCATTATATTCCTTCTCCATCCAATCACGGGACGCAATGGAGGGGGGTTGTGTGAGTTGGGTTTGGAAGGGCCCATCACCCCCACCAACACCTTCACCCACCAACACCTTCACCCACCTTCACCCACCAGGCCTTGCCCAATAAACATTCATTGATGGAATTACCAATCAGCAAATATATAATACAAATATCAATCATCAAATCAATTTTTCTGAAAACAAAAAGAAACATTTGACTGTAAAAATGAATAATAAAAGAACGTTTTGCACTGAGAATATAAAAGAAAAGTATAAATGAGGTGAAGGGTGAGGAGAGCGCGGTGCGTCTCTTACCTGCAGGATCTGGGGCACAGATGTCTCCCGGTCTCCCCTTCGGGGTGTAGATCGCTATCCTCCTCCCACCACACACAGGAAATCAAGCGTCTCATCTGGGGCAACAAATCACTTGGCGAACTGAAGATTCCGAGCAGCTGAGAGCGAAGAAACGTTCAAACGAGGATATTGTGCTACAAAACTCTATGAAGTTCTTCAGCTGAGAACCATCTGAGGACATCAAACACCAGACTGTATAGAGACGTCTACAACGTGACTACAGGGCTTTAAAGCTGAACTCCGGCCTTCCCTTCAGTCTTGCACCGTTGTACCGCCCCCCCCCCCCCCCCCCCCCCCCCCCCGTTCTGGACTGAAACGGCTTACTCAGATTTCACTGCACACTGTGAGCTTCTCGCCATGTGCATTAGAAGCTGCAGCATGTTAGATGGAACATCCTCATTTCCCCAGTTTGAGGACGTCCAGCGTCATCACCTTTCCTTATCAGAGGCGAGACATCGATGATGCGATTTTCTTTCCTGCAATCACGGGTTGCATGAAAGAATATCGCTCAGTTCCCCCATCAACACAGTCAGTATTAATGGGGGAATCCCTCTGACAGTGTTGTTGTGTCTTCCCAGCCTGCCCATAGACGGATTGAATCTCGGCCGGTCCTTGCTGAACCAGCCAGAATTTGATCCATACACGGCCGGTTTGACCGTCCCTGGCCCCTCCCCTCTCACATATCTGTAGGAGGAGCTTGAGAGCTTTAGATAATGAAAGGCGGCCTTCAGGCATCTCTGAAAGTTGTGTAGCGGCGACACTTTTTACAAGGTGTGCGCTGTGTGTAAATTTAGTTTTCTCCTCAGAACAGTAATGGGGTTCTGAGGGTTAATTGTGCAGGTTAAACGTTGGCGTCAGTCTGGCTGGGCTGTGTTGGGGTTCTGCCTGGTGATGGGTACAGTGGGGTACACATGATAGGCCCAGAACCAGCGCCTGGTTGGCCGGTTTGGGTATCAGTCTTCCCCGGAGCCAATCAGTGGGTGCGTCTGGCCCCGCTGTGTAGTCGGGGGAAGGGTACTTAAGGTGCTGAAGTCACGTGTTCGGGGGGTTCGGGCGGAGCCGCCTGTTCCTGAATCTGGACCGGGGTAGCCCCGCGAGGGAGGGGTCCCGGGCCCGGGAGCATTTGCTGTCCCACTACATGGTTCTTCTGACCAGCCCCACAGACCCGCTTGGTCTGGGGCGAGGATCCGTCTGTTCCTGAGTCTCGGAACCGGCTGGTCCGAAGCGCAGTACCTGAGGGAGGATTCAAGGCGTCCGGGGGCGCTCTCAGCTTGGAGGGGCACCGCAGTTTGTGTAAAGCGACCGGGGAGGACTCTTCGGAGGAGGGCCAACAAGCTGGCATCCCAAGAAGAGCCTGATTGCTGGGTTGTTATGGACACTAGAGAATCCACACTTTCCCAATAGACATGCGCACAACAAAAAAAAACGTTTTTTTTTTTCGTTTTTTTTTTTTTTCGTTTCCGTCGATTCGTAACGATTCGTACATTCGTAAGTCGTCGTTGTTCGTATTCGTACATTCTTAAGAGTTATTTTATCGTTGATTCGTTTTATCGTTAGTTTAATTTTCGGACGCATTCGTATTTATTCGTACATTCGTAACATTCGTATTTATTCGTAGATTCGTAATCGGAGCATAATTCATAATTTGATGTAATGTGTATGCTATTATTACATTTTAATAATTTACGAATTGAAAAAAAAAAAGTTACGAATCGAAAAAAAAGTTACGAATCGAAAAAAAAGTTACGAATGTACAAATTTTTTTGTTCAATAGAGACACACGGAAAATTACAAATCGAATCGAAAAAAAAAAAAAAAAAAAAAAGTACGAATTGAAAAAAGTTACGAATCGAAAAAAAAAAAAAAAGTTACGAATCGAAAAAAAAAAGTTACGAATTTTTTGGTTCAATAGAGACACGGAAAATGACAAATCGAAAAAAAAAAAAAGTTACGAATCGAAAAAAAAAGTTACGAACGTACACATTTTTTGTTCAATCCATTCGAAGCACGTTTAGCAGCGCCATTGTAAGAGACACGGAAAATTACCAATTCAACAAAAAAAAAAGTTACAAATGTACAAATTTTTTTGTTCGTTTTCGTTTTTCGGATTTTCTTCATTAGTACATTCGTTGTTTCTAATAGTTTTTTTAGGATTTTCGTTGTTTTTCGGATTCGTTCGATTCGAATGATTCGTTATTCGGATTCGAACGATTCGTTAGGATTCGTTATTCGGATTCGTACGATTCAAACATTTCGTTCATTCGTACGAAAACGAACGAACGGAAATAACGAAAATAAACAAAAAACGAATTGTCTATTTCCCAATACTGCCACGGAGACAGAGAACGTTCCAAGTACTGAGGAAAGGTTCCTAATTCATTCTCGGTCGAGACTTTACTCATGTCAGAGACTTTGCAAGTTCCGGATGGAATTGCTGACAGCCATAATCTCTGGGTAGAGATTGCTCAGCTTTGAAGCGCCCAGCTGCGAGTGGCTACTCTCTGGGTTTTGCATTAGAGACCTTCTAAGGGTCCACAGTTCAAGGTGCCTGAGTTTCTTCACCCCTTGCCCTCTGTTCCCATAGGAGACTGTGTCTGTTGGATGTGACCCCCGCAAATAAAAACCTTCTAAAGGACTTTTATGGTGTCGGCGTCCAAAGTCGTTGGGTACCAACCCTGGGAACCCCCTAGACCTGGAGGAACAAGCCAAGCGGAGGTAACCAGTAAGCCCAAAAGTCAAGGCCCCCCCCTCGGAGGGTTATGGCCGCTACAGTTAGGACAGGGGATACAAGGGCAATGGAAGGGGACAGGAAGCTGGAATTGAAGACTTGCACTTGGGAGTGTTGGTATCAAATAGGGTTGTCCCGATACTGATACTAGTATCGGGACCGATACCGAGCATTTGTGCGAGTGTACTTGTACTCGCACAAATGCTCCCGATGCCTAATCCGATACCTGTAACCGGAAGTCGGCGGGCGGAGCGGGCGGAGCGAGTGGGGCGGAGATCGATCTGGCAGCAGTGGAACAGGGGGGGGGGTAAGCTGGCCGGGGCAGGGATGAAGGGTGCCGCCGCATATTGTGTTCAAAGCGGTGCCCGGAGCCGTCACATTCGGAACAGGAAGTGACGGCTCCGTGTCTCTGTCGGAGGATAAACATCAAGGCGCCCATCTTGGTACACCTTTGTACTCGGCTGCAGTAAGCCAGCAGCGGACATCTTGTTACACCCAGCCCATATAGTTCGGGCTGGGTGTAACAAGATGTCTGCTGCTGACTTACTGCAGCCGAGTGCAAGGTGTACCAAGATGGGCGTCGCAGCACACTAAATGTTAAATGACATGAATGATGAGAGGCAAGGATATGCCATAGAGCATTGCAAAATCCTTCCTTGCCTCTCATCATTCATGTCATTTATTATGCAGTTGCAAATCAATGCTGCATTTTAGTGCCCATCAGTGCCTGCCCATAAGTGCTGCCTATCAGTGCCCATAAGTGCCAGTGCCACCTATCAGTGCCCATAAATGCCTATCAGTGCCATCTATCAGTGCCCATAAATGCCTATCAGTGCCATCTATCAGTGCCCAAAAGTGCTGCCTATCAGTGCCCATAAGTGCCAACTATCAGTGCCCATAAATGCCAACTATCAGTGCCCATAAATGCCTATCAGTGCCATCTATCAGTGCCCAAAAGTGCTGCCTATCAGTGCCCATTAGTCAGTACCATCTATCAGTGCTCATCAGTCAGTGCCAGCCATCGGTGCTATCTATCAGTGCCCATAAGAGCTGCCTATCAGTGCCATCTATCAGTCACCAGTCAGTGCCCATCAGTCAAACTGTCACATGACATTAAAAAAAGTATCGGTAATCTGTATCGGCGAGTACAGGGGGTCCCCGAGTTACGAACTCGTTAGGGACTGGCCCCGTGTACGGAACTCGGAAATGTTCGTAAGTCGGCGCGCATGCGCAGACCGACAAATACGGAGATTTCCGGACATTTCCGATGTTCCGTCTGTTGCCGTTCTGCGCATGCGCGGCAAATTACGGACATTTCCGGCATTTTTCGACGCTCCGTATGGCCGCGCATGCGCAGAACGGCCGACAGACGCCGAAAACCACCGGAAAATGGCGGAGGGTCCCCGCAGCACCCCGTTCGTAAGTAGGGGTTGTTCGTAGGTCGGGTGTTCGTAAGTCGGGGACCCCCTGTACTTGAAAAAAAGTATTGGTACTTGTACTCGGTCTTAAAAAAGTGGTATCGGGACAACCCTAGTATCAAATGAGCAGAAACTCCACTGTGAGGGCATCTAAAATACACAAAAGCCCATTAGAGGTCAGAGGTGGGTTACAAGACAAGTTTGGTAACAGTCAAGGAGAAAGGCACCAAATTACGATCAAGGTCAAGGTAAGGGACAGGCAGAGGTTGGCAACGTGCAGGAAGTGAGGCACAGAATCAATCCATAGCCAAAGTCTTGGCCAGCAGCCCAGGCCAAGGCCGATAACAGAGTAGGCAGCAAACATAGACAGGCAAGGAATATCCAGAAGCAGCTCAGATGAAACTCGGGTCAATAACAGGGTCAAGGAGGTGCAGGGTCAGGGATAACAGGAAGTCAAGTTGAAAGACCCTTCAGCAATGTAGGGGCCCAGGTTTAAATGGCCCACGAGGCAGGAGAATCTATGCCATGTGTCAGGGCTGGGCTCAGCCCTTGTTTTTCTGAGCCGGCCGCACAGCTAATTGCCAGCTCCTATATCTCCAAAGTTACTCACCTGTTGATGATATCCTGCTCGTCAGTCCTGCCTACTTAAGCGTCCAGTCCAGATGATCTCTGCCTTCGCCTTGATCAACGTCACACAGTCATCACACAATCTCCTGCATTCCTGTTTAAAGACTTGCTTTGCTGACATCCCTTCTGGTTCCAGACCCTGCTTTCTCTACAATGATCCCTGACTTCTGGCTTGGCTGACTATCCGTTCCGGTTACTGAACTTTGGCTATGTTTTGACTACGTTTGTCCTTTTTACTTTTATTATTAAACAAGTGTAATTTCGGTCTGATTTCATGGTTTCTGACAGCCTGTTCCTCCACATGCACGCTGTTGTGCGCACACACGTGTTCGCATTGTTATACATTTAGATTCCCATGCTGAAAACGTGCGTGTTTAGCTGGCACAACCTTTCACATGATGTTCCCGGCACCCCCTTTCATTCATTAGATTTCAGTTCTTTCAGTCATGGAGGCTCAACATTGGGGTTCCATAAATTCTGTAAACTGCAAACTTTATTCTGAACCCCATTTTAGAAATCAATAACTATTGCTTTTGGGCCTAATAAGCAAACAAAGGACACAGGTAGGTGGGCACTGCCCCGGGAGGACATGTACCAATGCAAAAAAAACTTATTAAATAAATGTACTGTTCAGGTTCTCGTATTTATGTGACTTTGAAGGCGGCATTGGAAAAACGCCCCATTTATCACCACCCTCTGAACTCGCCCTTGTAGCCAGTTTTCAATCCATGTACTCTCCCTATGGTCCATCATTCCATGTACTCGCCCTATGGTCCATCATCCATGTACTCGCCCTATGGTCCATCATTCCATGTACTCCCCTATGGTCCATCATTCCATGTACTCACCCTATGGTCCATCATTCCATGTACTCGCCCTATGGTCCATCATTCCGTGTACTCACCCTATGGTCCATCATTCCATGTAATCACCCTATGGTCCATCATTCCATGTACTCACCCTATGGTCCATCATTCCATGTACTCACCCTATGGTCCATCATTCCATGTACTCCCCCTATGGTCCATCATTCCATGTACTCGCCCTATGGTCCATCATTCCATGTACTCGCCCTATGGTCCATCATTCCATGTACTCACCCTATGGTCCATCATTCCATGTACTCACCCTATGGTCCATCACTCCATGTACTCACCTTATGGTCCATCATTCCATGTACTCACCATATGGTCTATCATTCCATGTACTCACCCTATGGTCCATCATTCCATGTACTCCCCCTATGGTCCATCATTCCGTGTATTCACCCTATGGTCCATCATTCCATGTACTCACCCTATGGTCCATCAATCCATGTACTCACCCTATGGTCCATCAATCCATGTACTCACCCTATGGTCCATCATTCCATGTACTCCCCTATGGTCCATCATTCCATGTACTCACCCTATGGTCCATCATTCCATGTACTCACCCTATGGTCCATCATTCCATGTACTCACCCTATGGTCCATCATTCCATGTACTCATCCTATGGTCCATCAATCCATGTACTCACCCTATGGTCCATCATTCCATGTACTCACCCTATGGTCCATCATTCCATGTACTCACCCTATGGTCCATCATTCCATGTACTCACCCTATGGTCTATCATTCCATGTACTCACCCTATGGTCCATCATTCCATGTACTCCCCCTATGGTCCATCATTCCATGTACTCACCCTATGGTCCATCATTCCATGTACTCACCCTATGGTCCATCATTCCATGTACTCCCCTATGGTCCTTCATTCCATGTACTCGCCCTATGGTCCATCATTCCATGTACTCACCCTATGGTCCATCAATCCATGTACTCACCCTATGGTCCATCATTCCATGTACTCACCCTATGGTCCATCATTCCATGTACTCACCCTATGGTCCATCATTCCATGTACTCACCCTATGGTCCATCATTCCATGTACTCACCCTATGGTCCATCAATCCATGTACTCACCCTATGGTCCATCAATCCATGTACTCACCCTATGGTCCATCAATCCATGTACTCACCCTATGGTCCATCAATCCATGTACTCACCCTATGGTCCATCATTCCATGTACTCACCCTATGGTCCATCATTCCATGTACTCACCCTATGGTCCATCATTCCATGTACTCACCCTATGGTCCATCATTCCATGTACTCACCCTATGGTCCATCATTCCATGTACTCACCCTATGGTCCATCATTCCATGTACTCACCCTATGGTCCATCATTCCATGTACTCACCCTATGGTCCATCATTCCATGTACTCACCCTATGGTCCATCATTCCATGTACTCACCCTATGTGCCATCATTCCATGTACTCACCCTATGGTCCATCATTCCATGTACTCACCCTATGGTCCATCATTCCATGTACTCACCCTATGGTCCATCATTCCATGTACTCACCCTATGGTCCATCATTCCATGTACTCACCCTATGGTCCATCATTCCATGTACTCACCCTATGTGCCATCAATCCATGTACTCACCCTATGGTCCATCATTCCATGTACTCACCCTATGGTCCATCATTCCATGTACTCACCCTATGGTCCATCATTCCATGTGCTCACCATATGGTCCATCAATCCATGTACTCACCCTATGGTCCATCATTCCATGTACTCCCCCTATGGTCCATCATTCCATGTACTCACCCTATGGTCCATCATTCCATGTACTCCCCCTATGGTCCATCATTCCATGTACTCACCCTATGGTCCATCATTCCATGTACTCACCCTATGGTCCATCATTCCATGTACTCACCCTATGGTCCATCATTCCATGTACTCCCCCTATGGTCCATCATTCCATGTACTCACCCTATGGTCCATCATTCCATGTACTCACCCTATGGTCCATCATTCCATGTACTCACCCTATGGTCCATCATTCCATGTACTCACCCTATGGTCCATCATTCCATGTACTCACCCTATGGTCCATCATTCCATGTACTCACCCTATGGTCCATCATTCCATGTACTCATCCTATGGTCCATCAATCCATGTACTCACCCTATGGCCCATCATTCCATGTACTCCCCTATGGTCCATCATTCCATGTACTCACCCTATGGTCCATCATTCCATGTACTCACCATATGGGCCATCATTCCATGTACTCACCCTATGGTCCATCATTCCATGTACTCACCCTATGGTCCATCATTCCATGTACTCACCCTATGGTCCATCAATCCATGTACTCACCCTATGGTCCATCAATCCATGTACTCACCATATGGTCCATCAATCCATGTACTCACCCTATGGTCCATCATTCCATGTACTCACCCTATGGTCCATCAATCCATGTACTCACCCTACGGTCCATCATTCCATGTACTCACTCTATGGTCCATCATTCCATGTACTCACCCTATGGTCCATCAATCCATGTACTCGCCCTATGGTCCATCATTCCATGTACTCGCCCTATGGTCCATCATTCCATGTACTCACCCTATGGTCCATCATTCCATGTACTCACCCTATGGTCCATCAATCCATGTACTCACCCTATGGTCCATCATTCCATGTACTCACCCTATGGTCCATCATTCCATGTACTCACCCTATGGTCCATCAATCCATGTACTCACCCTATGGTCCATCATTCCATGTACTCACCCTATGGTCCATCATTCCATGTACTCACCCTATGGTCCATCAATCCATGTACTCACCCTATGGTCCATCATTCCATGTACTCACCCTATGGTCCATCAATCCATGTACTCACCCTATGGTCCATCAATCCATGTACTCACCCTATGGTCCATGCCAATCTATGTACTCACCCTATGGTCCATCATTCCATGTACTCGCCCTATGGTCCATCATTCCATGTGCTCACCATATGGTCCATCAATCCATGTACTCACCCTATGGTCCATCAATCCATGTACTCACCCTATGGTCCATCATTCCATGTACTCACCCTATGGTCCATCATTCCATGTACTCACCCTATGGTCCATCATTCCATGTACTCACCCTATGGTCCATCATTCCATGTACTCGCCCTATGGTCCATCATTCCATGTACTCGCCCTATGGTCCATCATTCCATGTACTCACCCTATGGTCCTTCATTCCATGTACTCACCCTATGGTCCATCATTCCATGTACTCACCCTATGGTCCATCATTCCATGTACTCACCCTATGGTCCATCATTCCATGTACTCACCCTATGGTCCATCATTCCATGTACTCACCCTATGGTCCATCATTCCATGTACTCACCCTATGGTCCATCATTCCATGTACTCACCCTATGGTCCATCATTCCATGTACTCACCCTATGGTCCATCATTCCATGTACTCACCCTATGGTCCATCATTCCATGTACTCACCCTATGGTCCATCATTCCATGTACTCACCCTATGGTCCATCATTCCATGTACTCACCCTATGGTCCATCATTCCATGTACTCACCCTATGGTCCATCATTCCATGTACTCACCCTATGGTCCATCATTCCATGTACTCACCCTATGGTCCATCATTCCATGTACTCACCCTATGGTCCATCATTCCATGTACTCACCCTATGGTCCATCATTCCATGTACTCACCCTATGGTCCATCATTCCATGTACTCACCCTATGGTCCATCATTCCATGTGCTCACCATATGGTCCATCATTCCATGTACTCACCCTATGGTCCATCAATCCATGTACTCACCCTATGGTCCATCATTCCATGTACTCACCCTATGGTCCATCATTCCATGTACTCACCCTATGGTCCATCATTCCATGTACTCACCCTATGGTCCATCATTCCATGTACTCGCCCTATGGTCCATCATTCCATGTACTCGCCCTATGGTCCATCATTCCATGTACTCACCCTATGGTCCTTCATTCCATGTACTCACCCTATGGTCCATCATTCCATGTACTCACCCTATGGTCCATCATTCCATGTACTCACCCTATGGTCCATCATTCCATGTACTCACCCTATGGTCCATCATTCCATGTACTCACCCTATGGTCCATCATTCCATGTACTCACCCTATGGTCCATCATTCCATGTACTCACCCTATGGTCCATCATTCCATGTACTCACCCTATGGTCCATCATTCCATGTACTCACCCTATGGTCCATCATTCCATGTACTCACCCTATGGTCCATCATTCCATGTACTCACCCTATGGTCCATCATTCCATGTACTCACCCTATGGTCCATCATTCCATGTACTCACCCTATGGTCCATCATTCCATGTACTCACCCTATGGTCCATCATTCCATGTACTCACCCTATGGTCCATCATTCCATGTACTCACCCTATGGTCCATCATTCCATGTACTCACCCTATGGTCCATCATTCCATGTACTCACCCTATGGTCCATCATTCCATGTACTCACCCTATGGTCCATCATTCCATGTACTCACCCTATGGTCCATCATTCCATGTACTCACCCTATGGTCCATCATTCCATGTACTCACCCTATGGTCCATCATTCCATGTACTCACCCTATGGTCCATCATTCCATGTACTCACCCTATGGTCCATCATTCCATGTGCTCACCATATGGTCCATCAATCCATGTACTCACCCTATGGTCCATCAATCCATGTACTCACCCTATGGTCCATCATTCCATGTACTCACCCTATGGTCCATCATTCCATGTACTCACCCTATGGTCCATCATTCCATGTACTCACCCTATGGTCCATCATTCCATGTACTCACCCTATGGTCCATCATTCCATGTACTCACCCTATGGTCCATCATTCCATGTACTCACCCTATGGTCCATCATTCCATGTACTCACCCTATGGTCCATCATTCCATGTACTCACCCTATGGTCCATCATTCCATGTACTCGCCCTATGGTCCATCACTCCATGTACTCGCCCTATGGTCCATCAATCCATGTACTCACCCTATGGTCCATCATTCCATGTACTCACCCTATGGTCCATCATTCCATGTACTCACCCTATGGTCCATCATTCCATGTACTCACCCTATGGTCCATCATTCCATGTGCTCACCATATGGTCCATCATTCCATGTACTCACCCTATGGTCCATCAATCCATGTACTCACCCTATGGTCCATCATTCCATGTACTCACCCTATGGTCCATCATTCCATGTACTCACCCTATGGTCCATCATTCCATGTACTCACCCTATGGTCCATCATTCCATGTACTCACCCTATGGTCCATCATTCCATGTACTCACCCTATGGTCCATCATTCCATGTACTCACCCTATGGTCCATCATTCCATGTACTCACCCTATGGTCCATCATTCCATGTACTCGCCCTATGGTCCATCATTCCATGTACTCACCCTATGGTCCATCAATCCATGTACTCACCATATGGTCCATCAATCCATGTACTCACCATATGGTCCATCAATCCATGTACTCACCCTATGGTCCATCATTCCATGTACTCACTCTATGGTCCATCATTCCATGTACTCACCCTATGGTCCATCATTCCATGTACTCACCCTATGGTCCATCATTCCATGTACTCACCCTATGGTCCATCAATCCATGTACTCACCCTATGGTCCATCAATCCATGTACTCACCCTATGGTCCATCATTCCATGTACTCACCCTATGGTCCATCAATCCATGTACTCACCCTATGGTCCATCAATCCATGTACTCACCCTATGGTCCATGCCAATCTATGTACTCACCCTATGGTCCATCATTCCATGTACTCATCCTATGGTCCATCATTCCATGTACTCACCCTATGGTCCATCATTCCATGTACTCACCCTATGGTCCATCATTCCATGTACTCACCCTATGGTCCATCAATCCATGTACTCGCCCTATGGTCCATCAATCCATGTACTCACCCTATGGTCCATCAATCCATGTACTCACCCTATGGTCCATCAATCCATGTACTCACCCTATGGTCCATCATTCCATGTACTCACCCTATGGTCCATCATTCCATGTACTCACCCTATGGTCCATCATTCCATGTACTCACCCTATGGTCCATCATTCCATGTACTCACCCTATGGTCCATCATTCCATGTACTCACCCTATGGTCCATCATTCCATGTACTCGCCCTATGGTCCATCATTCCATGTACTCGCCCTATGGTCCATCATTCCATGTACTCACCCTATGGTCCTTCATTCCATGTACTCACCCTATGGTCCATCATTCCATGTACTCACCCTATGGTCCATCATTCCATGTACTCACCCTATGGTCCATCATTCCATGTACTCACCCTATGGTCCATCATTCCATGTACTCACCCTATGGTCCATCATTCCATGTACTCACCCTATGGTCCATCATTCCATGTACTCACCCTATGGTCCATCATTCCATGTACTCACCCTATGGTCCATCATTCCATGTACTCACCCTATGGTCCATCATTCCATGTGCTCACCCTATGGTCCATCATTCCATGTACTCACCCTATGGTCCATCATTCCATGTACTCACCCTATGGTCCATCATTCCATGTACTCACCCTATGGTCCATCAATCCATGTACTCACCCTATGGTCCATCAATCCATGTACTCACCCTATGGTCCATCATTCCATGTACTCACCCTATGGTCCATCAATCCATGTACTCACCCTATGGTCCATCAATCCATGTACTCACCCTATGGTCCATGCCAATCTATGTACTCACCCTATGGTCCATCATTCCATGTACTCATCCTATGGTCCATCATTCCATGTACTCACCCTATGGTCCATCATTCCATGTACTCACCCTATGGTCCATCATTCCATGTACTCACCCTATGGTCCATCATTCCATGTACTCACCCTATGGTCCATCATTCCATGTACTCACCCTATGGTCCATCAATCCATGTACTCATCCTATGGTCCATCATTCCATGTACTCACCCTATGGTCCATCAATCCATGTACTCATCCTATGGTCCATCATTCCATGTACTCACCCTATGGTCCATCATTCCATGTACTCACCCTATGGTCCATCATTCCATGTACTCACCCTATGGTCCATCATTCCATGTACTCGCCCTACGGTCCATTATTCCATGTACTCACCCTATGGTCCATCATTCCATGTACTCGCCCTATGGTCCATCATTCCATGTGCTCACCATATGGTCCATCAATCCATGTACTCACCCTATGGTCCATCAATCCATGTACTCACCCTATGGTCCATCATTCCATGTACTCACCCTATGGTCCATCATTCCATGTACTCACCCTATGGTCCATCATTCCATGTACTCGCCCTATGGTCCATCATTCCATGTACTCGCCCTATGGTCCATCATTCCATGTACTCACCCTATGGTCCTTCATTCCATGTACTCACCCTATGGTCCATCATTCCATGTACTCGCCCTATGGTCCATCATTCCATGTACTCACCCTATGGTCCTTCATTCCATGTACTCACCCTATGGTCCATCATTCCATGTACTCACCCTATGGTCCATCATTCCATGTACTCACCCTATGGTCCATCATTCCATGTACTCACCCTATGGTCCATCATTCCATGTACTCACCCTATGGTCCATCATTCCATGTACTCACCCTATGGTCCATCATTCCATGTACTCACCCTATGGTCCATCATTCCATGTACTCACCCTATGGTCCATCATTCCATGTACTCACCCTATGGTCCATCATTCCATGTACTCACCCTATGGTCCATCATTCCATGTGCTCACCATATGGTCCATCATTCCATGTACTCACCCTATGGTCCATCAATCCATGTACTCACCCTATGGTCCATCATTCCATGTACTCACCCTATGGTCCATCATTCCATGTACTCACCCTATGGTCCATCATTCCATGTACTCACCCTATGGTCCATCATTCCATGTACTCACCCTATGGTCCATCATTCCATGTACTCACCCTATGGTCCATCATTCCATGTACTCACCCTATGGTCCATCATTCCATGTACTCACCCTATGGTCCATCATTCCATGTACTCGCCCTATGGTCCATCATTCCATGTACTCACCCTATGGTCCATCATTCCATGTACTCACCCTATGGTCCATCAATCCATGTACTCACCCTATGGTCCATCATTCCATGTGCTCACCATATGGTCCATCATTCCATGTACTCACCCTATGGTCCATCAATCCATGTACTCACCCTATGGTCCATCATTCCATGTACTCACCCTATGGTCCATCATTCCATGTACTCACCCTATGGTCCATCATTCCATGTACTCACCCTATGGTCCATCATTCCATGTACTCCCCCTATGGTCCATCATTCCATGTACTCACCCTATGGTCCATCATTCCATGTACCCCCCATTTATCATATACCAGTAATTATATTTTCTTTTTTTATACAAATCTTTTGTCACATACAATACATTCCATGGGGTGATTTGCTGATATTTATGCGTTTCCTTTGCATTTCTTTATTTAGATTCTAATTTGTAGAAACAAGGAACATCCGTGTGACAACTAATCTTTTTTTACACGATGTTAATATTCTTGATTTTAACCACTCGCCGTTTGGGCCAATTCTGACACTTCTCTCCCACATGTAAAAATCGAAAGCTCGAAAATGACTTAGAACCCCCAAACATTATATATATTGTTTTTAGAAGAGACCCTATAGAATAAAATGGCGGGTGTTGCAATTTTTTATCTCACACGGTATTTGCACAGCGGTTTTTGAATAGCAATTTTTGGGGGGGAGAAACATGAAATTTTCATGAAACAAAAAAATAATAAAACAGTAAAGTTAGCCCAGTTTTTTTTTAGAATGTAAAAAGATGAGGTTACGCCGAGTAAATAGATACCTAACATGTCACGCTTTAAAATTGCGTCTGCCTGTGGAATGGTGGCAAACTACGGTGCTCAAAGTTCTCCATAGGTGACACTTTAAATGCCTTTTACAGGTTACCAGTTTAGAGATACACGGGAGTTCTGGTGATAGAATTATCGCTCTCACTCTGACGTTCGTTACAACACCTCACATGTGCGGTGCGATCACCGATTACATCTGTGTGCGGGAGTAATGTATCCGTTCGCATTGTATCTGAACGGATTGGGACGGGGTGCTTAAATTTTTTTTTTTATTATTATTTATTTATTGTATACACATTTTTTATTATTTTTTACATTTGTTACATCTAATTTTATTGCCATCACAAGGGAGGACGACATCTCTTATGACAGCATGGGCCGTGACAGGTCCTCTTTATGGAGAGATTTGGTGACCTCCATATTTCTCCTCTGGCCTAGGGTTGTCACCTGTCCGGGATTCACCCGGACAGTCCGAGTTTTAAATTATGTGTCTGGGTTTCAGACTGTCTGAAACCCGGACACATTATTCAGACAGGACTGCAACCCCCTCTCCAACTTAGGCATGCCAGGGCACATCCTATTCACCCACTGTGGTGCAGATTTCCTCTGTTGCCCGGGTTGCACCCACCTATGCTCCCTATTATTTATGTACCACAACCACCCAGTGCATAGGCCCCTCCCTCCATTCTCTGTCCTGCCCCTGAGCAAGTGAGTACACTAAGGTAAGGGGAACTCAGATGTAAGGGGGACTCTGTAGACTCTGATGTAAGGGGGACTCTGTGGACTCTGATGTAAGGGGGAACCTCTGTGTGGACTCTGATGTAAGGGGGACTCTGTAGACTCTGATGTAAGGGGGACTCTGTAGACTCTGATGTAAGGGGGACTCTGTAGACTCTGATGTAAGGGGGACTCTGTAGACTCTGATGTAAGGGGGACTCTGTAGACTCTGATGTAAGGGGGACTCTGTAGACTCTGATGTAAGGGGGACTCTGTAGACTCTGATGTAAGGGGGACTCTGTAGACTCTGATGTAAGGGGGACTCTGTAGACTCTGATGTAAGGGGGACTCTGTAGACACTGATGTAAGGGGGACTCTGTAGACACTGATGTAAGGGGGACTCTGTAGACTCTGATGTAAGGGGGACTCTGTAGACTCTGATGTAAGGGGGACTCTGTAGACTCTGATGTAAGGGGGACTCTGTAGACTCTGATGTAAGGGGGACTCTGTAGACTCTGATGTAAGGGGGGACTCTGATGTAAGGGGGACTCTGTAGACTCTGATGTAAGGGGGACTCTGTAGACTCTGATGTAAGGGTGACTCTGTAGACTCTGATGTAAGGGGGACTCTGTAGACTCTGATGTAAGGGGGACTCTGTAGACTCTGATGTAAGGGGGGACTCTGTAGACTCTGATGTAAGGGGGACTCTGACTCTGATGTAAGGGGGACTCTGTAGACTCTGATGTAAGGGGGGACTCTGTAGACTCTGATGTAAGGGGGACTCTGTAGACTCTGATGTAAGGGGGGACTGTAGACTCTGATGTAAGGGGGGCTGATGTAAGGAAGGGGGACTCTGTAGACTCTGATGTAAGGGGGGACTCTGTAGACTCTGATGTAGGGGGGGACTCTGTAGACTCTGATGTAAGGGGGACTCTGTAGACTCTGATGTAAGGGGGGACTCTGTAGACTCTGATGTAAGTAACTCTGGGGGACTCTGTAGACTCTGATGTAAGGGGGGGGGGAACTCTCTGTAGACTCTGATGTAAGGGGGGACTCTGTAGGAGACGGATTGTAAGGGGACTCTGTATGTAAGGAGGGATCTGTGTCTCTGATGTAGGGGGCTCTGAGGGTAAGGGAGGGACTCTGATGTAAGGGGGACTCTGATGTAAGGGGACTCTGAGTAAGGGGGACTAGCTGTAATGACCTCGGATGTAAGAGGGGACTCTGTAGACTCTGATGTAAGGGGGACTCTGTGATGTAGGGGACTCTGATGTAAGGGGGACTCTGATGTTAAGGGGGGACCTCTGTAGACTCTGATGTAAGGGGGACTCTGTAGTCTCTGATGTAAGGGGGACTCTGTAGACTCTGATGTAAGGGGTACTCTGTAGACTCTGATGTAAGGGGGGACTCTGTAGACTCTGATGTAAGGGGGACTCTGTAGTCTCTGAGGTAAGGGGGAGACTCTGATGTAAGGGGGACTCTGTAGACTCTGATGTAAGGGGGACTCTGTAGACTCTGATGTAAGGGGGACTCTGTAGGGGACTCTGATGTAAGGGGGACTCTGTAGACTCTGATGTAAGGGGGGACTCTGTAGACTCTGATGTAAGGGGGACTCTGTAGACTCTGATGTAAGGGGGACTCTGTAGACTCTGATGTAAGGGGGACTCTGTAGACTCTGATGTAAGGGGACTCTGATGTAAGGGGGACTCTGTAGACTCAGATGTAAGGGGGACTCTGTAGACTCTGATGTAAGGGGGGACTCTGTAGACTCTGATGTAAGGGGGACTCTGTGATGTAAGGGGGACTCTGTAGACTCTGATGTAAGGGGACTCTGTAGACTCTGATGTAAGGGGGACTCTGTAGACTCTGATGTAAGGGGGACTCTGTAGACTCTGATGTAAGGGGGACTCTGTAGACTCTGATGCAAGGGGGACTCTGTAGACTCTGATGTAAGGGGGACTCTGATGTAAGGGGACTCTGAAGGGGGACTCTGATGTAAGTGGGGACTCTGTGGACTCTGATGTAAGGGGGACTCTGTAGACTCTGATGTAAGGGGGACTCTGTAGACTCTGATGTAAGGGGGACTCTGTAGACTCTGATGTAAGGGGGACTCTGTAGACTCTGATGTAAGGGGGACTCTGTAGACTCTGATGTAAGGGGGACTCTGTAGACTCTGATGTAAGGGGGACTCTGTAGACTCTGATGTAAGGGGGGACTCTGTAGACTCTGATGTAAGGGGGACTCTGTAGTAGACTCTGATGTAAGGGGGAATCTGTAGACTCTGATGTAAGGGGGACTCTGTGGACTCTGATGTAAGGGGGACTCTGTGGACTCTGATGTAAGGGAGACTCTGTGGACACTGATGTAAGGGGGACTCTGTGGACACTGATGTAAGGGGGACTCTGTGGACACTGATGTAAGGGGGACACTGTGGACACTGATGTAAGGGGGACACTGTAGTCTCTGATGTAAGGGGGACTCTGATGTAAGGGGGACTCTGATGTAAGGGGGACTCTGATGTAAGGGGGACTCTGATGTAAGGGGGACTCTGTAGTCTCTGATGTAAGGGGGACTCTGTAGTCTCTGATGTAAGGGGGACTCTGATGTAAGGGGGACTCTGTAGTCTCTGATGTAAGGGGGACTCTGTAGTCTCTGATGTAAGGGGGACTCTGTAGTCTCTGATGTAAGGGGGACTCTGTAGTCTCTGATGTAAGGGGGACTCTGATGTAAGGGGGACTCTGTAGTCTCTGATGTAAGGGGGACTCTGATGTAAGGGGGACTCTGTAGTCTCTGATGTAAGGGGGACTCTGTAGTCTCTGATGTAAGGGGGACTCTGTAGACTCTGATGTAAGGGGGACTCTGTAGTCTCTGATGTAAGGGGGACTCTGTGAACTCTGATGTAAGGGGGACTCTGTAGACTCTGATGTAAGGGGGACTCTGTAGACTCTGATGTAAGGGGGACTCTGTAGACTCTGATGTAAGGGGGACTCTGTAGACTCTGATGTAAGGGGGACTCTGATGTAGACTCTGATGTAAGGGGGACTCTGTAGACTCTGATGTAAGGGGGACTCTGTAGACTCTGATGTAAGGGGGACTCTGTAGACTCTGATGTAAGGGGGACTCTGTAGACTCTGATGTAAGGGGGACTCTGTAGACTCTGATGTAAGGGGGACTCTGTAGACTCTGATGTAAGGGGGACTCTGTGGACTCTGATGTAAGGGGGACTCTGTGGACACTGATGTAAGGGGGACTCTGTGGACACTGATGTAAGGGGGACTCTGTGGACACTGATGTAAGGGGGACTCTGTAGTCTCTGATGTAAGGGGGACTCTGTGAACTCTGATGTAAGGGGGACTCTGATGTAAGGGGGACTCTGTAGACTCTGATGTAAGGGGGAACCTCTGTGTCGACTCTGATGTAAGGGGGACTCTGTGGACTCTGATGTAAGGGGGGACTCTGTGGACTCTGATGTAAGGGGGACTCTGTAGACTCTGGTGTAAAGGGGAACCTCTGTGTGGACTCTGATGTAAGGGGGACTCTGATGTAAGGGGGACTCTGTAGTCTCTGATGTAAGGGGGACTCTGTAGTCTCTGATGTAAGGGGGACTCTGTAGTCTCTGATGTAAGGGGGACTCTGTAGTCTCTGATGTAAGGGGGACTCTGTAGTCTCTGATGTAAGGGGGACTCTGTAGTCTCTGATGTAAGGGGGACTCTGTAGTCTCTGATGTAAGGGGGACTCTGTAGTCTCTGATGTAAGGGGGACTCTGTAGACTCTGATGTAAGGGGGACTCTGTAGTCTCTGATGTAAGGGGGACTCTGTAGTCTCTGATGTAAGGGGGACTCTGTAGTCTCTGATGTAAGGGGGACTCTGTAGTCTCTGATGTAAGGGGGACTCTGTAGTCTCTGATGTAAGGGGGACTCTGTAGACTCTGATGTAAGGGGGACTCTGTAGTCTCTGATGTAAGGGGGACTCTGTAGTCTCTGATGTAAGGGGGACTCTGTAGTCTCTGATGTAAGGGGGACTCTGTAGTCTCTGATGTAAGGGGGACTCTGTGAACTCTGATGTAAGGGGGACTCTGTAGACTCTGATGTAAGGGGGACTCTGTGAACTCTGATGTAAGGGGGACTCTGTGGACTCTGATGTAAGGGGGACTCTCTGTGGACTCTGATGTAAGGGGGACTCTGTCGACTCTGATGTAAGGGGGACTCTGTAGACTCTGATGTAAGGGGGACTCTGTAGACTCTGATGTAAGGGGGGACTCTGTGTAGTCTCTGATGTAAGGGGGACCTCTGATGTAAGGGGGACTCTGTAGTCTCTGTAAGGGGGACTCTGTAGTCTCTGATGTAAGGGGGACTCTGTAGACACTGATGTAAGGGGGACTCTGTAGTCTCTGATGTAAGGGGGACTCTGTAGTCTCTGATGTAAGGGGGACTCTGTAGTCTCTGATGTAAGGGGGACTCTGTAGTCTCTGATGTAAGGGGGACTCTGTAGTCTCTGATGTAAGGGGGACTCTGTAGTCTCTGATGTAAGGGGGACTCTGATGTAGTCCTTGATGTAAGGGGGACTCTGTAGTCTCTGATGTACGGGGGACTCTGTAGTCTCTGATGTAAGGGGGACTCTGTAGTCTCAGATGTAAGGGGGACTCTGTAGTCTCTGATGTAAGGGGGACTCTGTAGTCTCTGATGTAAGGGGGACTCTGTAGTCTCTGATGTAAGAGGGACTCTGTAGACTCTGATGTAAGGGGGACTCTGTAGACTCTGATGTAAGGGGGACTCTGTAGTCTCTGATGTAAGGGGGACTCTGTAGTCTGATGTAAGGGGGACTCTGATGTAAGGGGACTCTGTAGACTCTGATGTAAGGGGGACTCTGTAGACTCTGAAGTAAGGGGGACCTCTGTGTGGACTCTGATGTAAGGGGGACTCTGTAGACTCTGATGTAAGGGGGACTCTGTAGTCTCTGATGTAAGGGGGACTCTGTAGACTCTGATGTAAGGGGGACTCTGTAGACTCTGATGTAAGGGGGACTCTGTAGACTCTGATGTAAGGGGGACTCTGTAGTCTCTGATGTAAGGGGGACTCTGTAGACTCTGATGTAAGGGGGACTCTGTAGACTCTGATGTAAGGGGGACTCTGTAGACTCTGATGTAAGGGGGACTCTGTAGACTCTGATGTAAGGGGGACTCTGTGGACTCTGATGTAAGGGGGACTCTGTAGACTCTGATGTAAGGGGGACTCTGTGGACACTGATGTAAGGGGGACTCTGTAGACCCTCTAATGTAAGGGGGACTCTGATGTAAGGGGGACTCTGTGAACTCTGATGTAAGGGGGACTCAGTAGACTCTGATGTAAGGGGGACTCTGTAGACTCTGATGTAAGGGGGACTCTGTAGACTCTGATGTAAGGGGGACTCTGTAGACTCTGATGTAAGGGGGACTCTGATGTAAGGGGGACTCTGTAGACTCTGATGTAAGGAGGGACTCTGTAGACTCTGATGTAAGGGTGACTCTGTAGACTCTGATGTAAGGGGGACTCTGTAGACTCTGATGTAAGGGGAGCTTTGGGAACCCTGATTTAATGGGGAATGCTGGGAATTCTGATGTAAGTGGGGGGGGCTTTGGTAAGCAGAACCCCCCCTTACATCAGAGTTCCATTTTATACCGCAGTGCACAGTGTTCCCCCGTAGTAAAAATAATTGCATCGTGCCGCTAAAGTGTTTGGCTTGAAGAAAAAATGGCGACCCCCCCGCCCCCCATACAGCTGATCAGACACAGACAAAAAGGGGCGGAACCGGACGTGACGAACGACTCCTTGCGTCTGGTTTCCGTGGTTACAGAGAAGGGGAATGTTGTCGGTTCCTCTCTCTCTATATACGGGGCTGCTGTATGATGATGTATTGTGGATACTTTGCACCATGAAAATCCCAAAAAACTATAATATATATATATATATACTGTATTATTATTATTATTATATTCCTATCCTCTCTATACATCACTCAGCGATGTGGTTCCTCCGGCTCCGCCTTCTTCCTAATAGCTCCGCCCCTTTGTGGACCTCCACCAACTGGCTTTTCATAAAAATAAAAAAGAATACATTGTATTTATTTTACTGACAAAAAAGCACCCAAAATATTCCAGAGATTACACACAGCGCCTTTTACTAAACCACGACTCCCCCTCCCCCCCCCCCCCCTTTTATAACATCACTGAAAGAAACAAATATACAAACATGAAATGTAAAAATCTCCGGTAATAGTTCTGAGCCCAGAAAGTGCCGCAAAACTTCCCAATTCTCTCCGAATTTTATCAGTTTTTCTGCGTTTTGTTGAACTGAATAAAGTTGATATTTTTCAGAAGTGTGGAGACACCTAGTGGAGGTTTAGGGTCATTACACCAAAGGGATTCGGGGTCTGACTTCCCCTCCTGTGCGGCTTTGTTTACTTCCGAATCGAAATTTCCACAACATTTTCAAGATTCGGATGTATCCAAATTCCCAAATGACAATAGTAACAAATTTAAACAAATCCGAAATAATTAAAAGAAAAAAGAGAAATAACGAATTATCCAAATTCCAAAACAAATTCAAAATTAAAGCCGATTTCCTTCAAAGAGTCCAGAATCCGGCGTCTCCTAGACGTGCGCACCGCCGAAAAATGTTTGTCAGATCGTTCGTTCGGATCGGCGTTTGTTATTTCCATCATTTGTAACTTCGGATCAATTCGTATTCTTTATGTTCACCAACAGGAAATTCCAATACCTATCATTTTATAGTTTATAACTATTATTATAGTTTTTATTATTATTGTTATTATTTATTATTAATAATTATTAAAAAAAAAACTATAATAATGGTTAATAATTTAATTATAATAGAAAATACGAAAAACAAAAAGTATCCGAATGTTTTTGTTCTTATTTTTGGATTTTTTGAATTTTCAGATTTTCGTTCTTTCAGATTTTTTGGATTTTCTGATTTTTTGATTTTTGTAATTTGTAACTTTAGATGCATTTGTGTTCGTTACGTTCACTAACAGTTATCCAAATTTAAAAGGAAACTCCAATACCTAGAATATAATAATAATAATAATAATAATAAAAACTATAATAATGGTTAACAATTTAATTATAATAGAAAATACAAAAAACAAAAGTATTCGAATGTTTTTGTTCTTATTTTTGGATTTTTTTAATTTTCTGATTTTTGTTTCTTATTTTCATTCTTTCAGATTTTTGGGATTTTCTGATTTTTTGATTTTCAGATTTTTGTCATTTTTAACTTTAGATGCCATTGTGTTCGTTACGTTCACTAACAGTTATCCACATTTAAAAGGAAATTCCAATACCTATAATATAATAATAATAAAAACTATAATAATAGTTATAAACTATTATTATTATTAATAATAAATAAATAATAATAATAATAAAAAAACTATAATAATGGTTAATCATTTAATTATAATAGAAAATATGAAAAACAAATAGTATCTGAATGTTTTTGTTCTTATTTTAGGATTTTTTGAATTTTCAGATTTTCATTCTTTCAGATTTTTTGGATTTTCTGATTTTTGGATTTTTGGATTTTTGTAATTTGTAACTTTAGATGCATTTGTTTTCGTTACATTCACTAACAGTTTTCCAAACTTGAAAGGAAATTTCAATACCTATAATTTAATAATAATAAAAACTATAATAATAGTTATCAACTATTATTATCTATTAATAAATAATAATTAAAAAAACTATATAATAATGGTTAATAATTATAATTATAATAGAAAATACAAAAAACAAAAGTATCCGAATGTTTTAGATTTTTGTTCTTATTTTTTTTCAGATTTTCGTTCTTTCAGATTTTTGTAATTTTTAACTTTAGATGCATTTGTGTTCGTTAAATTCACTGACAGTTATCCAAATTTAAAAGGAATTTCCAATACCTATAATATAATAATAATAAAAACTATAATAATAGTTATAAACTATTATTATTAATAATAAATAAAAAAATAAATAATTAAAAAAACTATAATAATGGTTAATAATTTAATTATAATAGAAAACAAAAGTATCCAAATGTTTTTGTTCTTATTTTTAGATTTTCCAATTTTTAGATTTTTGTTCTTACTTTCTGATTTTCATTCTTTCAGATTTTTTGGGATTTTTTAAGATTTTCGTTCTTTCTGATTTTTTGGATTTTCTGATTTTTTGGATTTTTAAAATCAGAAAATCCTAAAAATCTGAAAATCCAAAAAATCTGGTAATCCTAAAAATCTTGGATTACCAAAAATCCAGATTACCAAAAATTTTGGATTACCAGATTTTTTGGATTTTCAGATTTTTAGGATTTTCTGATTTTTTGATTTTTGTAATTTGTAACTTCAGATGCATTTGTGTTTGTTACGTTCACTAAAAGTTATCCAAATTTAAAAGGAAATTCCAATACCTATAATATAATAATAATAAAAACTATAATAATAGGCTCGCATTCAGTCCCCTCCAACAGCCTCTGTCCCGGCTAGGTCTTTTACAACTATTATTATTAATAATAAATAATAATTAAAAAAAATCTATAATAATGGTTAATAATTTAATTATAATAGAAAATGCGAAAAAAATAAATTTCCAGATGTTTTTGTTCTTATTTTCGAATTTTCGGATTTTCATTCTTTCAGAATTTTATGGATTTTCTAGTTTTCGGATTTTCGTTCTTTTAGAAAATGTGTTTTTGAACAAATTCTTCAAAATAATCTTTTGTTCGTTTGGATGCTTCTTGGGAAGTAAAGGAATTGGACGGGTCTGTTTTGTGCGGCAGCCAATCAGATTATGACTTCAGCTTCTTCAGTGAAGATTTGACAACAAAACCTGGAAGCTGATTGGCTGCTGCACATTCTGCACTTTTCAATGTTTAGTAAATCTTCCTCTAATGCCACGTACACACGGTCGGAATTTCCGATGGAAACAGTCCGATGGGAGCTTTTCATCGGATTTTCCCACCGTGTGTACGCCCATCGGTCTTTTTCTGTCGGACGGACTTTGGATTGAGAACCTGTTCTTAATTTTTCTGACGGAAAACCTTTCTATCGGATTTTCCGATCGTGTGTATGCAATTCCGACACGCAAAATTCTGACGCATGCTCGGAAACAATTCGACGCATTCTCGGACGCATTAAACTTCCCTTTTATAGTGCCGTCGAACGTGTTTTATGTTGCGGTGTTACTGACCGTCGGAATTTGGTGTGACCGTGTGTAGGCAACACAGCTTGAGCGAAATTCCGGCGGGAAAACCATCAGAGTTTTTTCCAAAGAGCATTCCGACCGTGTGTACGCGGCATTAGTGTCTTTAACCACTTTCAGCCCCGGACCAATTTGCAGCCAAAGGACCACGCCCCTTTTTGCGATTCGGCACTGCATCGCTTTAACTGACAATTGCGCGGTCGTGCGACGTGGCTCCCAAAAAAAATTGACGTCCTTTTTTTCCCACAAATAGAGCTTTCTTTTGGTGGTATTTGATCGCCCCTGCGGTTTTTATTTTTTGCGCTATAAACAAAAATAGATTTTAATAGATTTAATAGATTTTTAATAGATTTAATAGATTTTTTGCGCTATAAACAAAAATAAATTTTGAAAAAAATGCATTATTTTTTATTTTTTGCTGTAATAAATATCCCCCAAAAATATATAAAAAAACATTTTTTTTCCTCAGTTTAGGCCGATACGTATTCTCCTACATATTTTTGGTAAAAAAAATCGCAATAAGCGATTATTGATCGGTTTGCGCAAAAGTTATAGCGTTTACAAGATAGGGGATAGTTTTATAGCATTTTTATTAATATTTTTTTTTTTTACTAGTAATGGCGGCGATCAGCGATTTTTTTGTGACTGCGACATTATGGCGGACACATCGGACATTTTTGACACATTTTTGGGACCATTGTCATTTATACAGCAATAATGCTATTTAAATGCACTGATTTCTGTATAAATGACACTGGCAGTTTAGGGGTTAACCACAAGGTGGCAGTGTAAGGGTTAAGTAGGCCTAGGGGTGTTTTTTTTACTGTGGGGGGGGCGTGGCTGTCAGCTAGTGAATGCTGATCTCTGCTCCAATCACAGGGAGCAGAGATCGGCGTCACTAGTTGCTAGGCAGAACGGGGAGATGCTGTTTATCTCGGCATCTCCCCGTTCAGCCGCTCCGTGAGACGATCGCGGGGTCCCCGCGGCGATCGAGTCCGACCGGACTCACGGGGGTCGCTCCCGATGGCACGGACAGGCTAAAGGAGGGACGTATATATACGCCCTCCTGCCTGTCCGTGCCATTCTGTCGACGTATATCGTCGTGCGCCGGTCGGCAAGTGGTTAAATATAAACGTCTTCAGAAATCCGAATTTCAAAGAGAATCGCATAAAAGTGAATAAAATAGAAAATGATATAAAAGGCGTCTTCCAAAATGTGAATTTCGAATAGAATAGAAGCCGATATTCTTCACCAGGAATTCCGATCGATTTGGATGCTTCGAATCCATTGGAAAAATTTGAATTGGGTGAAAATGAATAAACAAAACTAAATTAGTAACATAACAAATCGATACAAAACGAACTGAAACGAAATGTTTTCATTGAGCGCACGTCTCTTCCCCTCCTGCTTAGTGCTAGTTAGTTTCAGGGTTGCCGCCTTTTCTTCAAGTCAAACCCGAACACTTAAGCGGAGCACCGCAATTTTTTTATAGTATAAATTATATATATAGATGTTGCTATTAAATAACATTTCTAATAATATGAACTTAATAACAAGAGTCCCCCTTTACATCAGAGTCCACAGAGTTCCTCTTTACATCAGAGTCCACAGAGTTCCCCTTTACATCAGAGTCCACAGAGCTCCCCTTTACATCAGAGTCCACAGAGTTCCCCTTTACATCAGAGTCCACAGAGTTCCCCTTTACATCAGAGTCCACAGAGTCCCCCTTTACATCAGAGTCCCCAGAGCTCCCCTTTACATCAGAGTCCACAGAGCTCCCCTTTACATCAGAGTCCACAGAGTTCCCCTTTACATCAGAGTCCACAGAGTTCCTCTTTACATCAGAGTCCACAGAGTTCCCCTTTACATCAGAGTCCACAGAGTTCCCCTTTACATCAGAGTCCACAGAGTTCCCCTTTACATCAGAGTCCACAGAGTTCCCCTTTACATCTGAACTCGCAGAGTTCCCTTTCACTGTAAGGGGGGACTCTGCAGACTCTGATGTAAGGGAGAACTCCGTGGACTCTGACATAAGGGATGCTCTGGGAACCCGGATTTAAGGGGGAACACTGAGAACTCTGATGTACGGAGAAGACTCTGATATAAGGGGGAACACTGTGGCGTCTGGTGTAAAGGGGAACTCTGATGTAAGGGGTGCTCTGAGAGCCCGGGTTTGCCTGAGTGTACTCATTCAGACACAGGAGAGAGAAGGGGGGAGATTTCAGTCACAGACAGGGATGGATGGTGAGCTCACTCACCCCTTGGCAGTCAGGGCCTCTCATACAGATGTATCTGTGGCTGCTGGACTTCAAATTTCTGGCCCCAACTTTCCTTTTCTGAGGCCCAGCGCTGGGGATTGGAGTGTGGGGCAGACACAGAGGGGTAGGGGCGGGGGGAAGAGGTGCAGATCGAGGCCCTCTCTCCTCTCCCGTCTGTGTGGGGGGGGGGGGGGGGAGTGATGGCTTTGGGCAGTGGGAAAGAGAGTGTAACAGACACTCTCCGCTGAGACAACTGCAGCCAGCAAACCTGCTGGGAAGCCATAATCCGGTCTGTATCATGTGTCTGGGTTTCAAGCAGTCTGAAACCCGGACGCATGATTCCAAACCCGAACTGTCCGGGTGAATCCTGGACAGGTGGCAACCCTAGTTAGTTCAGTCCCAGCCAGTCCCTCCCGTGTCCTCCATGTTCTTTGCAGAGACGGGAAAGTCATCGTCTTCTTACACTTCTAAAGACCAGAAAAACATCTTTTGTATTTAATTATCTGAAGTAAATTGCAGTGAATTCCATTTCTGTGTCTTATTGAAGAGTGAAGCTGCCTGTGGGTGGTGCTGAGTCAGCAGGAGGCGGATCTGCTCGGAGGGGGCGGGGTCTGAGGAGGAATGTCAATGAATAAAGCGCCATTAGAAACAGAACATTTTGTTATGGCAGCAAAAACACTCCCTTCGTTTTCCATTTTCTGGAGCGGCAAACGTAATGTGCAACCGAACCTCATCTCCTGCCCAGCAACAGCCCCTCCCCCCGGGGTGACACCCACCAATCAGATCTCTTTCTATAACAGAAATGATGGGACCCCCCACTGCTGCCCCCTTCAGGACCGGCCTGGAAGATGTGCCCAGCATATCGAGTTCAGAGAAATGTCTTCATTCATTTTCTCAATGTCTAACCACAGGAAAAACATCAATGTGACAGCCAGGCAACTACCATTTGTCTGCAGAGTTCCCCTTTACATCAGAGTCCGCAACACTCCCTTTACATCACAATCCACAGAGTTCTCCTCTACATCAGAGTCCGCAACACTCCCTTTACATCAGGGTCCTCAGAGTTCCCCTCTACATCACAATCCACCGAGATCCCCTCTATATCAGAGTCTGCAACACTCCCTCTACATCACGGTCCACAGAGTTCCCCTCTACATCAGAGTCCACAGAGTTCCCCTCTATATCAGGGTCTGCAGAGTTCCCCTCTACATCACGGTCCACAGAGTTCCCCTCTACATCAGAGTCCACAGAGTTCCCCTCTACATCAGAGTCCGCAACACTCCCTTTACATCACGGTCCACAGAGTTCCCCTCTACATCAGAGTCCACAGAGTTCCCCTCTACATCAGAGTCCGCAACACTCCCTTTACATCACGGTCCTCAAAGTTCCCCTCTACATCAGAGTCCACAGAGTTCCCCTCTACATCAGGGTCTGCAACACTCCCTTTACATCACAATCCACAGAGTTCCCCTCTACATCACAATCCACAGAGTTCCCCTCTACATCAGGTTCCACAGAGTTTCCCTCTATATCAGAGTCTGTAACATTCCCTTTACATCAGGGTCAACAGAGATCCCCTCTACATCAGAGTCCACAGAGATCCCCTCTACATCAGGGTCCACAGAGATCCCCTCTACATCAGAGTCCACATAGATCCCCTCTACATCAGAGTCCACAGAGATCCCCTCTACATCACAATCCACATAGATCCCCTCTACATCAGAGTCCACATAGATCCCCTCTACATCAGAGTCCACAGAGATCCCCTCTACATCACAATCCACAGAGTTCCCCTCTACATCAGAGTCCACAGAGATCCCCTCTACATCAGAGTCCACAGAGATCCCCTCTACATCACAATCTGCAGAGATCCCCTCTACATCAGGGTCCACAGAGTTCCCCTCTACATCAGAGTCCACAGAGATCCCCTCTATATCAGAGTCCACAGAGATCCCCTCTACATCACAATCTGCAGAGTTCCCCTCTACATCAGGGTCCACAGAGAGCCCCTCTACATCAGAGTCCACAGAGTTCCCCTCTACATCAGAGTCTGTAACATTCCCTTTACATCAGGTTCTACAGAGTTCCCCTCTATATCAGGGTCTGCAGAGTTCCCCTCTACATCAGGGTCCACAGAGTTCCCCTCTACATCAGAGTCTGCAATACTCCCTTTACATCACGGTCCACAGAGATCCCCTCTACATCAGGGTCTGCAGAGTTCCCCTCTACATCAGGGACCACAGAGTTCCCCTCTACATCAGAGTCTGTAACATTCCCTTTACATCAGGTTCTACAGAGTTCCCCTCTACATCAGGGTCCATAGACATCTGAATTACATCAGGGCCCACAGAGTCCCCCAGTACGTCAGGGTCCACAGAGTTGTCTGCAGAGTTCCCTTCTACATCAGGGTCTGCAACACTCCCTTTACATTAGGGTCCACAGAGTTCCCCTTTACATCAGAGTCTGCAGAGTTCCCCTCTACATCAGGGTCTGCAGAGTTCCCCTCTACATCAGAGTCTGCAACACTCCCTTTACATCAGGGTCCACAGAGATCTGAATTACATCAGGGTCCACAGAGTTCCTCTCTACATCACGGTCCACAGAGTTCCTCTCTACATCACGGTCCACAGAGTTCCCTTCTACATCAGAGTCCGCAGAGTTCCTCTCTACATCAGGGTCCGCAGAGTTCCCCTCTACATCAGGGTCCGCAGAGATCCCCTCTACATCAGAGTCCACAGAGATCCCCTCTACATCACAATCTGCAGAGATCCCCTCTACATCAGGGTCCACAGAGATCCCCTCTATATCAGGGTCTGCAGAGTTCCCCTCTACATCAGGGTCCACAGAGTTCCCCTCTACATCAGGGTCTGCAGAGTTCCCCTCTACATCAGGGTCTGCAGAGTTCCCCTCTACATCAGGGTCTGCAACACTCCCTTTACATTAGGGTCCACAGAGTTCCCCTTTACATCAGAGTCTGCAGAGTTCCCCTCTACATCAGGGTCTGCAGAGTTCCCCTCTACATCAGAGTCTGCAACACTCCCTTTACATCAGGGTCCACAGAGATCTGAATTACATCAGGGTCCACAGAGTTCCTCTCTACATCACGGTCCACAGAGTTCCCTTCTACATCAGAGTCCGCAGAGTTCCTCTCTACATCAGGGTCCGCAGAGTTCCCCTCTACATCAGGGTCCGCAGAGATCCCCTCTACATCAGAGTCCACAGAGATCCCCTCTACATCACAATCTGCAGAGATCCCCTCTACATCAGGGTCCACAGAGATCCCCTCTACATCAGGGTCCACAGAGATCCCCTCTATATCAGGGTCTGCAGAGTTCCCCTCTACATCAGGGTCCACAGAGTTCCCCTCTACATCAGAGTCTGCAACACTCCCTTTACATCACGGTCCACAGAGATCCCCTCTACATCAGGGTCTGCAGAGTTCCCCTCTACATCAGGGACCACAGAGTTCCCCTCTACATCAGAGTCTGTAACATTCCCTTTACATCAGGTTCTACAGAGTTCCCCTCTACATCAGGGTCCATAGACATCTGAATTACATCAGGGCCCACAGAGTTCCCCAGTACGTCAGGGTCCACAGAGTTGTCTGCAGAGTTCCCTTCTACATCAGGGTCTGCAGAGTTCCCCTCTACATCAGGGTCTGCAACACTCCCTTTACATTAGGGTCCACAGAGTTCCCCTTTACATCAGAGTCTGCAGAGTTCCCCTCTACATCAGGGTCTGCAGAGTTTCCCTCTACATCAGAGTCTGCAACACTCCCTTTACATCAGGGTCCACAGAGATCTGAATTACATCAGGGTCCACAGAGTTCCTCTCTACATCACGGTCCACAGAGTTCCCTTCTACATCAGAGTCCGCAGAGTTCCTCTCTACATCAGGGTCCGCAGAGTTCCCCTCTACATCAGGGTCCGCAGAGTTCCCTTCTACATCAGAGTCCACAGAGATCCCCTCTACATCACAATCTGCAGAGATCCCCTCTACATCAGGGTCCACAGAGATCCCCTCTACATCAGGGTCCACAGAGATCCCCTCTATATCAGGGTCTGCAGAGTTCCCCTCTACATCAGAGTCCACAGAGAGCCCCTCTACATCAGAGTCCACAGAGTTCCCCTCTACATCAGAGTCTGTAACATTCCCTTTACATCAGGTTCTACAGAGTTCCCCTCTACATCAGGGTCCATAGACATCTGAATTACATCAGGGCCCACAGAGTCCCCCAGTACGTCAGGGTCCACAGAGTTGTCTGCAGAGTTCCCTTCTACATCAGGGTCTGCAACACTCCCTTTACATTAGGGTCCACAGAGTTCCCCTTTACATCAGAGTCTGCAGAGTTCCCCTCTACATCAGGGTCTGCAGAGTTCCCCTCTACATCAGAGTCTGCAACACTCCCTTTACATCAGGGTCCACAGAGATCTGAATTACATCAGGGTCCACAGAGTTCCTCTCTACATCACGGTCCACAGAGTTCCTCTCTACATCACGGTCCACAGAGTTCCCTTCTACATCAGAGTCCACAGAGTTCCTCTCTACATCAGGGTCCGCAGAGTTCCCCTCTACATCAGGGTCTGCAGAGTTCCCCTCTACATCAGGGTCTGCAGAGTTCCCCTCTACATCAGGGTCTGCAGAGTTCCCCTCTACATCAGGGTCTGCAGAGTTCCCCTCTACATCAGGGTCTGCAACACTCCCTTTACATTAGGGTCCACAGAGTTCCCCTTTACATCAGAGTCTGCAGAGTTCCCCTCTACATCAGGGTCTGCAGAGTTCCCCTCTACATCAGAGTCTGCAACACTCCCTTTACATCAGGGTCCACAGAGATCTGAATTACATCAGGGTCCACAGAGTTCCTCTCTACATCACGGTCCACAGAGTTCCCTTCTACATCAGAGTCCGCAGAGTTCCTCTCTACATCAGGGTCCGCAGAGTTCCCCTCTACATCAGGGTCCGCAGAGATCCCCTCTACATCAGAGTCCACAGAGATCCCCTCTACATCACAATCTGCAGAGATCCCCTCTACATCAGGGTCCACAGAGATCCCCTCTACATCAGGGTCCACAGAGATCCCCTCTATATCAGGGTCTGCAGAGTTCCCCTCTACATCAGGGTCCACAGAGTTCCCCTCTACATCAGAGTCTGCAACACTCCCTTTACATCACGGTCCACAGAGATCCCCTCTACATCAGGGTCTGCAGAGTTCCCCTCTACATCAGGGACCACAGAGTTCCCCTCTACATCAGAGTCTGTAACATTCCCTTTACATCAGGTTCTACAGAGTTCCCCTCTACATCAGGGTCCATAGACATCTGAATTACATCAGGGCCCACAGAGTTCCCCAGTACGTCAGGGTCCACAGAGTTGTCTGCAGAGTTCCCTTCTACATCAGGGTCTGCAGAGTTCCCCTCTACATCAGGGTCTGCAACACTCCCTTTACATTAGGGTCCACAGAGTTCCCCTTTACATCAGAGTCTGCAGAGTTCCCCTCTACATCAGGGTCTGCAGAGTTTCCCTCTACATCAGAGTCTGCAACACTCCCTTTACATCAGGGTCCACAGAGATCTGAATTACATCAGGGTCCACAGAGTTCCTCTCTACATCACGGTCCACAGAGTTCCCTTCTACATCAGAGTCCGCAGAGTTCCTCTCTACATCAGGGTCCGCAGAGTTCCCCTCTACATCAGGGTCCGCAGAGTTCCCTTCTACATCAGAGTCCACAGAGATCCCCTCTACATCACAATCTGCAGAGATCCCCTCTACATCAGGGTCCACAGAGATCCCCTCTACATCAGGGTCCACAGAGATCCCCTCTATATCAGGGTCTGCAGAGTTCCCCTCTACATCAGAGTCCACAGAGAGCCCCTCTACATCAGAGTCCACAGAGTTCCCCTCTACATCAGAGTCTGTAACATTCCCTTTACATCAGGTTCTACAGAGTTCCCCTCTACATCAGGGTCCATAGACATCTGAATTACATCAGGGCCCACAGAGTCCCCCAGTACGTCAGGGTCCACAGAGTTGTCTGCAGAGTTCCCTTCTACATCAGGGTCTGCAACACTCCCTTTACATTAGGGTCCACAGAGTTCCCCTTTACATCAGAGTCTGCAGAGTTCCCCTCTACATCAGGGTCTGCAGAGTTCCCCTCTACATCAGAGTCTGCAACACTCCCTTTACATCAGGGTCCACAGAGATCTGAATTACATCAGGGTCCACAGAGTTCCTCTCTACATCACGGTCCACAGAGTTCCTCTCTACATCACGGTCCACAGAGTTCCCTTCTACATCAGAGTCCACAGAGTTCCTCTCTACATCAGGGTCCGCAGAGTTCCCCTCTACATCAGGGTCCGCAGAGATCCCCTCTACATCAGAGTCCACAGAGATCCCCTCTACATCACAATCTGCAGAGATCCCCTCTACATCAGGGTCCACAGAGATCCCCTCTACATCAGGGTCCACAGAGATCCCCTCTATATCAGGGTCTGCAGAGTTCCCCTCTACATCAGGGTCCACAGAGTTCCCCTCTACATCAGAGTCTGCAGAGTTCCCCTCTACATCAGGGTCTGCAGAGTTCCCCTCTACATCAGGGTCTGCAACACTCCCTTTACATTAGGGTCCACAGAGTTCCCCTTTACATCAGAGTCTGCAGAGTTCCCCTCTACATCAGGGTCTACAGAGTTCCCCTCTACATCAGAGTCTGCAACACTCCCTTTACATCAGGGTCCACAGAGATCTGAATTACATCAGGGTCCACAGAGTTCCTCTCTACATCACGGTCCACAGAGTTCCCTTCTACATCAGAGTCCGCAGAGTTCCTCTCTACATCAGGGTCCGCAGAGTTCCCCTCTACATCAGGGTCCGCAGAGATCCCCTCTACATCAGAGTCCACAGAGATCCCCTCTACATCACAATCTGCAGAGATCCCCTCTACATCAGGGTCCACAGAGATCCCCTCTACATCAGGGTCCACAGAGATCCCCTCTATATCAGGGTCTGCAGAGTTCCCCTCTACATCAGGGTCCACAGAGTTCCCCTCTACATCAGAGTCTGTAACATTCCCTTTACATCAGGTTCTACAGAGTTCCCCTCTACATCAGGGTCCATAGACATCTGAATTACATCAGGGCCCACAGAGTTCCCCAGTACGTCAGGGTCCACAGAGTTGTCTGCAGAGTTCCCTTCTACATCAGGGTCTGCAGAGTTCCCCTCTACATCAGGGTCTGCAACACTCCCTTTACATTAGGGTCCACAGAGTTCCCCTTTACATCAGAGTCTGCAGAGTTCCCCTCTACATCAGGGTCTGCAGAGTTTCCCTCTACATCAGAGTCTGCAACACTCCCTTTACATCAGGGTCCACAGAGATCTGAATTACATCAGGGTCCACAGAGTTCCTCTCTACATCACGGTCCACAGAGTTCCCTTCTACATCAGAGTCCGCAGAGTTCCTCTCTACATCAGGGTCCGCAGAGTTCCCCTCTACATCAGGGTCCGCAGAGTTCCCTTCTACATCAGGGTCTGCAGAGTTCACTTCTACATCAGGGTCTGCAGAGTTCCCCTCTACATCAGGGTCCACAGAGTTCCCCTCTACATCAGGGTCCACAGAGTTCCCCTCTATATCAGAGTCTGTAACACTCCCTTTACATCAGGTTCTACAGAGTTCCCCTCTACATCAGGGCCCACAGAGTTCCCCTCTACATCACAGTCCACAGAGTTCCCCAGTACATCAGGGTCTACAGAGTTATCCATTACATCAGGGTCCGCAGAGTTCCCCTCTATATCAGAGTCTGCAGAGTGTAATAGAAGCGCCCCCATTGCACCCGGGGCCCCACCACAGGAGTAAAGGCCGACCCCTCGTGTAAATCTACAATAGTCACCTGTGAAGGTCTATGGACAGTAATGTTTGTGTTGTTTGTCGCTGTCGCTCGGATGTGCGCAATTGTAAAGTGTGACATGTTTGGTATCTATTTATTCGGCATAACATCATCTTCTATATTTTACCCAGAATTGGGTTATGTATTGTGTTCTTTGCAATTAAATAAAAAAAAGTGCGTGAAAAACCACTGGACAAATACCGCGTGACATAAATAATAGAACCCCTCCCCCACCCCCCCCCCCCCCAACCCCCCCCCCCCCCCCCCCCCCCCCATTTATTCTCCGGGGTCTCTTCTTAAAAAATAATATATATAAAATGTTTTGGGGGTTCCAAGTAATTTTCTAGCAAAAAATAGAGCTTGTTACATTAAATATCAGCCCGCCTCTGTACAGCCAGGCCACACCCACTTCCCCCACTGACCTATCAGAGGATGACGTGACATTTCTGGGAGGGAATGGAAAGTTTTGTTATAAAATAAACAGCTGAGAATCTTCCCGTATTTCTTCTCTGTGTCATCATCTCCCCGAAGTATTTCTATCTATTAAAGAACACGACGCAACGATCGTCTCCACTGTGATCTGTGCGAATGGAAGGCGATCCTCCGCTCAGCGCGACACCAACAATCAGCGTCACATTCCACAACATCCGTGTATAAAACACGCGGAAAACAACCATCGTACGACAATTACCACAATCCATCTACCCAGATCCCTGTACACCCACTGTGCCCATTATGAGGGGTTCCCACCATCCCTGTGCTGAGTTCCCGAGTCTGTACACCCGCTGTGCCCATTATGAGGGGTTCCCACCATCCCTGTGCGAGTTCCCGGGTCTGTACACCCGCTGTGCCCATTATGAGGGGTTCCCACCATCCCTGTGCTGAGTTCCTGGGTCTGTACACCCGCTGTGCCCATTATGAGGGGTTCTCACCATCCCTGTGCCGAGTTCCCGGGTCTGTACACCCGCTGTGCCCATTATGAGGGGTTCTCACCATCCCTGTGCTGAGTTACCGGGTCTGTACACCCGCTGTGCCCATTATGAGGGGTTCCCACCATCCCTGTGCTGAGTTCCTGGGTCTGTACACCCGCTGTGCCCATTATGAGGGGTTCCCACCATCCCTGTGCTGAGTTCCCGGGTCTGTACACCCGCTGTGCCCATTATGAGGGGTTCCCACCATCCCTGTGCTGAGTTCCCGGGTCTGTACACCCGCTGTGCCCATTATGAGGGGTTCCCACCATCCCTGTGCTGAGTTCCCGGGTCTGTACACCCGCTGTGCCCATTATGAGGGGTTCCCACCATCCCTGTGCCGAGTTCCCGGGTCTGTACACCCGCTGTGTCCATTATGAGGGGTTCCCACCATCCCTGTGCCGAGTTCCCGGGTCTGTACACCCGCTGTGTCCATTATGAGGGGTTCCCACCATCCCTGTGCCGAGTTCCCGGGTCTGTACACCCGCTGTGCCCATTATGAGGGGTTCCCACCATCCCTGTGCCGAGTTCCCGGGTCTGTACACCCGCTGTGCCCATTATGAGGGGTTCCCACCATCCCTGTGCCGAGTTCCCGGGTCTGTACACCCGCTGTGTCCATTATGAGGGGTTCCCACCATCCCTGTGCTGAGTTCCCGGGTCTGTACCCCCGCTGTGCCCATTATGAGGGGTTCCCACCATCCCTGTGCCGAGTTCCCGGGTCTGTACACCAGCTGTGCCCATTATGAGGGGTTCCCACCATCCCTGTGCTGAGTTCCCGGGTCTGTACACCCGCTGTGCCCATTATGAGGGGTTCCCACCATCCCTGTGCTGAGTTCCCGGGTCTGTACACCCGCTGTGCCCATTATGAGGGGTTCCCACCATCCCTGTGCTGAGTTCCCGGGTCTGTACACCCGCTGTGCCCATTATGAGGGGCTCCCACCATCCCTGTGCTGAGTTCCCGGGTCTGTACACCCGCTGTGCCCATTATGAGGGGTTCCCACCATCCCTGTGCCGAGTTCCCGGGTCTGTACACCCGCTGTGCCCATTATGAGGGGTTCCCACCATCCCTGTGCTGAGTTCCCGGGTCTGTACACCCGCTGTGCCCATTATGAGGGGTTCCCACCATCCCTGTGCTGAGTTCCCGGGTCTGTACACCCGCTGTGCCCATTATGAGAGGTTCCCACCATCCCTGTGCCGAGTTCCCGGGTCTGTACACCCGCTGTGCCCATTATGAGGGGTTCCCACCATCCCTGTGCTGAGTTCCCGGGTCTGTACACCCGCTGTGCCCATTATGAGGGGTTCCCACCATCCCTGTGCTGAGTTCCCGGGTCTGTACACCCGCTGTGCCCATTATGAGGGGTTCCCACCATCCCTGTGCTGAGTTCCCGGGTCTGTACACCCGCTGTGCCCATTATGAGGGGTTCCCACCATCCCTGTGCTGAGTTCCCGGGTCTGTACACCCACTGTGCCCATTATGAGGGGTTCCCACCATCCCTGTGCTGAGTTCCCGGGTCTGTACACCCGCTGTGCCCATTATAAGGGGTTCCCACCATCCCTGTGCTGAGTTCCCGGGTCTGTACACCCGCTGTGCCCATTATGAGGGGTTCCCACCATCCCTGTGCCGAGTTCCCGGGTCTGTACACCCGCTGTGCCCATTATGAGGGGTTCCCACCATCCCTGTGCTGAGTTCCCGGGTCTGTACACCCGCTGTGCCCATTATGAGGGGTTCCCACCATCCCTGTGCTGAGTTCCCGGGTCTGTACACCTGCTGTGCCCATTGTGAAGGATTTTTAACTGTACAGACCATCCCCCGTCCATCTTCCCCGATCATCCAAAAATCTTCTTTAGGGGGCTCAGGACGTCCTCCTCATCCATACAGATAGATCTCCCTGTGGTATGGATTCATTACGGACAAGAATTGTCACCATTTTAATGAGGGGCTGGCGTGATACAAGTTTGGGGATGAGCCCTTTCCAGTCCGGCAGGCCCCTACACACGTGTTCATACTTCTCCCAAAATATGTCCAAAGTCTCCGGACGGATAAAGGACAAATCGTGTTCATAGGAACCGGCCGGACTGATCAGGGTGAAGATATCTGCGGGCCTAAACCCCATCTGCAGAATCTTATCCAGCACTGCCCTCCTATGCGGAGGAAGACCTCCCCCCTCCCATCGGAGCTGCACAACATTTCTCCTTTTAAACATTGAGGAAGATAAACCATTTCCATGCTCCTTCCCTGCTTGCTCCCTCCTCCCTCCTCCCAAATCCCGTAGCAGCAACACCAGCATAAGATTTCCCCACAGACGCACCAATTGCAGTCTTGTCCTTAGAAACAATGAAACCTGCTGACGGGGAGTCGCTGGAATAGCAGTCATTGAATCAACAGAGACCGGACCCGCCCCTCCCCCTGCTCTGAACACTCAGCTTCTTTCCTGGGTTCAAGCACAGTCTTGGCTACTTCAGAACCCAGTAGAGTTGTAGCACTACTGCACCCAGCATCTCCTCCACCATTCTCAGGAACGGCCGCTGTGTCTGGTCCAGGAAAAGTCTCTGTATTGTCCATGGAGCTCCTCTCTGCAGACTCTCCCCCCAGAAGCTGACAATTACTCTCACCAGTTTCATTTAAATCTGAGGTTTTGTTTTCAGCAGGTAAATCAGACTGTATATTGTCTATGGGCCTGGGCTGACTGCCTGTAGAACTACAACCCTCAGCAAGCCCATTGTCACTAATCAAGTCCACATCACCATCCTGCACACACACTGTACCTGCTTGCTGCATTGTTACCTCTGCGATGTCATGTGAATACGCACATCTCAGCAGATGCGTGAGGGTGTCATAAACAAGGGCAGCACATTTCTGTGGTGTCAGGAAAGCGATTTTGCATGCATTCTCAACGCACACAAATGTGAACGCAGGCTTATAGTCTCAGTTACATTGGGGGTCAGTGTAAATCTTCTCATTACATTGGTGCTTGGTGTAGAATCCTTTAATTCACACTAGTGGCCAGTGTGACGGTCCCCCTTACATTGGTGATCAGTGTAAATCCCTCCTTACATTAGTGGTTCCTGTGAATGCTCCTATTGCATTAGTGGTCAGTGTAAATCCCCATTACATCGGTGGCCAGGGAACTCAGCACAGGGATGGTGGGAACCCCTCATAATGGGCACAGCGGGTGTACAGACCCGGGAACTCAGCACAGGATGGTGAGAACCCCTCATAATGGGCACAGTGGGTGTACAGACCCGGGAACTCAGCACAAGGATGTTGGGAACCCCTCATAATGGGCACAGCGGGTGTACAGACACGGGAACTCAGCACAGGGATGGTGGGAACCCCTCATAATGGGCACAGCGGGTGTACAGACCCGGGAACTCAGCACAAGGATGTTGGGAACCCCTCATAATGGGCACAGCGGGTGTACAGACACGGGAACTCAGCACAGGGATGGTGAGAACCCCTCATAATGGGCACAGCGGGTGTACAGACACGGGAACTCAGCACAGGGATGGTGGGAACTCCTCATAATGGGCACAGCGGGTGTACAGACCCGGGAACTCAGCACAGGGATGGTGGGAACCCCTCATAATGGGCACAGCGGGTGTACAGACCCGGGAACTCAGCACAGGGATGGTGGGAACCCCTCATAATGGGCACAGCGGGTGTACAGACCTGAGAACTCAGCACAGGGATGGTGGGAACCCCTCATAATGGGCACAGCGGGTGTACAGACCCAGGAACTCAGCACAGGGATGGTGGGAACCCCTCATAATGGGCACAGCGGGTGTACAGACCCGGGAACTCGGCACAGGGATGGTGGGAACCCCTCATAATGGGCACAGCGGGTGTACAGACCCGGGAACTCGGCACAGGGATGGTGGGAACCCCTCATAATGGGCACAGCGGGTGTACAGACCCGGGAACTCAGCACAGGGATGGAGGGAACCCCTCATAATGGGCACAGCGGGTGTACAGACCCGGGAACTCAGCACAGGGATGGTGGGAACCCCTCATAATGGGCACAGCGGGTGTACAGACACGGGAACTCAGCACAGGGATGGTGGGAACCCCTCATAATGGCACAGCGGGTGTACAGACCCGGGAACTCAGCACAGGGATGGTGGGAACCCCTCATAATGGGCACAGCGGGTGTACAGACCTGAGAACTCAGCACAGGGATGGTGGGAACCCCTCATAATGGGCACAGCGGGTGTACAGACCCAGGAACTCAGCACAGGGATGGTGGGAACCCCTCATAATGGGCACAGCAGGTGTACAGACCCGGGAACTCGGCACAGGGATGGTGGGAACCCCTCATAATGGGCACAGCGGGTGTACAGAGCCGGGAACTCAGCACAGGGATGGAGGGAACCCCTCATAATGGGCACAGCGGGTGTACAGACCCAGGAACTCAGCACAGGGATGGTGGGAACCCCTCATAATGGCCACAGCGGGTGTACAGACCCGGGAACTCAGCACAGGGATGGAGGGAACCCCTCATAATGGGCACAGCGGGTGTACAGACCCGGGAACTCGGCACAGGGATGGTGGGAACCCCTCATAATGGGCACAGCGGGTGTACAGACCCGGGAACTCAGCACAGGGATGGTGGGAACCCCTCATAATGGGCACAGCGGGTGTACAGACCCGGGAACTCAGCACAGGGATGGTGGGAACCCCTCATAATGGGCACAGCGGGTGTACAGACCCGGGAACTCAGCACAGGGATGGAGGGAACCCCTCATAATGGGCACAGCGGGTGTACAGACCCGGGAACTCGGCACAGGGATGGTGGGAACCCCTCATAATGGGCACAGCGGGTGTACAGACCGGGAACTCAGCACAGGGATGGTGGGAACCCCTCATAATGGGCACAGCGGGTGTACAGACCCGGGAACTCAGCACAGGGATGGTGGGAACCCCTCATAATGGGCACAGCGGGTGTACAGACCCGGGAACTCAGCACAGGGATGGTGGGAACCCCTCATAATGGGCACAGCGGGTGTACAGACACGGGAACCAGGGTCCCTCCAACTGCCTTCTGTAGTGGGGTCCTTCCACGGCAGCTTCCTGAACTCCAGCCTGAGGACAAACCCCTCCCAGGCCGGGATCCCTCAAGGGCCACCCCTCAGCGCTGCTTCTCCATCTTTCACCTGACTCCCTGACTGGCACGGCTCGTTTCTATTTAAGGGCTCCTTAATCCCCTGCCAGGCCCAATTCCTGTGGATTGGCTAAGGGCCCCTCCTGGCTTCCGCCCACTATCTTCTAGAACATTCTCCTAACCTCTAATAACCCTGACCCAGATACCAAGCCTCAGGTTGATCCCTGGGCCAGATACATTTACCTGCACTAACGCTAGTAGCACACTAGAGGGTGCTACATTATGGTTATGGTGGACATTACAGCACTGAGGTTATAAATGTACATTGTTTGATTTACTTTGTCACTATAAGTGGATTTTCTTTATTTTATTGAGAGAGTATTTACACAGCGCAGTTGTATTGGGATTTAATTTGTTTAAGGTGATGGAGTGGCCTAGCCAGTCTCCAGACCTTAATCCTATAGAAAATGTATGGAGGAGCTGAAACTTCGAGTTGCCAAGAGACCTTCAGGATTTAGAGAAGATCTGTAGAGAAGAGAGGAGCAAAATCCCTCCTGAGATGTGGAAACCTGATCACCACCTACAAGAAACGTCTGACCTCTGTGATCACCAACAAGGGTTTCTCCACCAACTACTAAGGGGATCAAATACTTATTTTACTCCATTTATAACATTTGTATTGTGTGATTTCTCTGGATTTTTGGTTGATATTTTGTCTCCATCATATAAAATACACCTATGATAAAAATTATAGACCCTTCATTTCTATGTAAGGGGGCAAAACTTACACAATCTGCAGGGGAGACGATCGTTATTCCCCCCTCCCCCCCCTCTGTATATAATAAAACAATAGGAGACAGTTCCTGCCAATATGGGGGGTATTTCTCCGGTATGATGAATCCATCGGTCTCTCCTCTTTCTACTGATAACAATAAGAAGACATAGAGAAGAGGATCCTGGAAAAAATTTTATTTATTGGGGTACAAAGAATAGGAGATTAAAGTCGGTGAAATCCCTGACTGGATGTCTTGGAGTTTTCAGAGGCTCAGGCACCATAAATCTTCGTTTTCTTATAGAAAATCCTGTTTTCGCCTTTTTTGTTACCCTGTGTTGTATCTTAGTGCTGCTGATCTTCTGCGACCTCTTTGCGGTCTTGTTTTTCATGGACTCCGGCGTTGGCTTTGTGGCATTTCTCAGGGTGGGATTCTTGATGGTAACAGTAGTGGAACGTGGCAATCGAATGCGCGGCGGCTTTGAAATCTCCATCAGTGCCGATCGCTCACAGTGTTCATTTAGAAAAGGAAGGGGGCAGTAAATGACATATTTACCAGCCCCTCCCCCCACTTATCCTGAATAGATCTGCCGCAGCAGCCAGGAGAGGGGGGGGACTGGCAACGATGCGGAGGGACCGGGGGGCAAGCGGTGGGGGGGGGGGCAGCGGAAGAAGAAGAGGGATTTATTGATACTGATCCACTGCATTTTTCTCCTGCAGCAGCTGAACGCCGTCTGGAGGAAGAGGAGGAGAGACGGGCTCTCAGCTGCTGCAGGAGGAGGGCTCTCAGCTGCTGCAGGAGGCGGGCTCTCAGCTGCTGCAGGAGGATCGACACCAATGGGAAAACTCCTCTCAAATCGTTGCCCGGGGGGCACATGCCCCCCCTGCTCTCCCTAGGTTCGGCTATGGTGACAGCACAGGGGGCAGTTGTAAAACGGCGGTCAGGCTGTTGTCACCCTATAACAGGAAGTGCCTGCATGCACAAGGACCTTCATGGCGGGATCACCAAGTATTATTTTAAGAAAAGCTGCAGATTTAAAAGTATTAAAAACACATTTGAAACATTGTAACATGTTAATACTAATGAAATTCTATGATTTGGGTTTATATAAACTCTATTGGCTCATTCACAGCACATTCATTATTTACACCTTCCTGCGTGATAAAGTCCATGTGACCCCCTCACCTACAACAACCCATAAAATAGAAATGAAAGGCAAAACATTTGTGTTTAGATACAAAAACATTATAAATACTTATTTTTTTTACTTTTTTTGATTACCGGACCTCTGTTCTCAGCGGCATAAGAGGCTTAGAGAGCCGGGGGAGGAGAAACAGCTGTACACTGATCTTCCTAGAGAATGGCAGGGCGGAGGGGGGGGGGGGGGGGACATGTCAGCACAAATCTGACCATTGGAGGACTGGGAGCACGTTCTGAGCACTGACCACGCTGGGATGGATGTGCACTCTCGCCTAGCGTGGTCAGTTTATAATAGGAAATCAGATGAACTGGCAGGATCACCAGGGATTTCACACAAAGGAAGCAATACGAGGAGAAGAGGAGATTTCTTCATACAAGTACACGGTACAGCAGCCACATGTCAGGGGAGGAAATGTTGGAGGAGCATATTATTGAACGGTCACTTTGTTGCATTACATACGCATTATACGCGTTGGACCACCAAGTGGTAAAATGCACAATGTTCTTGTTTTTTTTCCCAGTGCAGACCAATGCAGACCAGTGCTGACCAGTGCAGACCAGTGCTGACCAGTGCAGACCAATGCTGATCAGTGCTGGTCAATTCAGACCAGTGCAGACCAGCGCTGATCAATGCAGACCAATACAGACCAGTGCTGACCAGCGCTGACCAGTGCAGACCAGTGCTGACCAGTGCAGACCAGTGCAGACCAGTGCAGACCAGCGCAGACCAGCGTTGATTAATGCAGACCAGTGCTGACCAGTGCAGACCAGTGCTGACCAGTGCAGACCAGTGCTGACCAGCGCTGACCAGTGCAGACCAGCACAGACCAGTGCAGACCAGCGTTAATTAATACAGACCAGTGCTGACCAGTGCAGACCAGCGATGACCAGTGCAGACCAGCGATGACCAGTGCAGACCAGCGCTGACCAGTGCAGTCCAGTGCTGACCAGCGCTGACCAGTGCAGACCAGCGTTGATTAATGCAGACCAGTGCTGACCAGTGCAGACCAGCGATGACCAGTGCAGACCAGCACAGACCAGTGCAGACCAGCGTTGATAAATGCAGACCAGTGCTGACCAGTGCAAACCAGCGATTACCAGTGCAGACCAGTGCTGACCAGTGCAGACCAGCGTTGATTAATGCAGACCAGTGCTGACCAGTGCAGACCAGCGATGACCAGTGCAGCCCAGCACTGACCAGTGCATTGGTGTGAACTGGGAGCATGCAATATATATATCGCTTTTCTGTGTGAATGAGCCCTATATCTACACACGGGTTTGACCAATGCAGACCAGTGCAGACCAGCGCTGATCAATGCAGACCAATACAGACCAGTGCTGACCAGCGCTGATCAGTGCAGACCAGTGCAGACCAATACAGACCAGTGCTGACCAGCGCTGATCAGTGCAGACCAGTGCAGACCAATACAGACCAGTGCTGACCAGTGCAGGGCATTGGTGTGAACTGGGAGCATGCAATATATTACTTTTCTGTGTGAATGAGCCCTATATCTACACACGGGTTTGATTGCATCAACATTCTAGCAGATTCTGGTAATGAAAGGGTGAATGTGACTATATACAGCGCGTCTCTCGGCGGGGTACAATGCGGTGAAAAGCACGCCGCAGGAAGCGTCTCACGTAGTAGTGATGAATTGCGTGTTGTTCTAATCATCGTTTTCTTATTTATAGGATTAGCAGTTCTATGGCAACCGGAGATCCGATGAGTAATTCCCTGCATGACAATTTACACATCGAGTAGAGAAAGCAGATGGCAGAATACAGGAGGTCACATGTTCCTGGTGGGATCAACGGGCTGCCAGCCTGTGCAGGGGAGATGGCGCCCCCTATAGGCCAATTATGGAGAGCCAGCCTGCTTGGCAATACAATTGTGTCCTCATAACAATTATTAGAACTTTCTTCAGAAAGCGCTCAGACGTTTTCCTTAAGTCGTTGGATTGGAAACCTGAGAAAGAGAAAAGAAGAGAATTTCATGACTTTCACCAGAAAAAAAAAAAAAAAAAAAAATACACAAAATATCTATGCCAGGGGTCCTCAACCCAAACCCCCCAAACCCCCCCCCCCCCCCAAACCCTCCATGCCCCAACTGTATAAAAACATTTATACTATGGTAATACAAAATATGTGGGGGGTTGGGGGACTCTGTGGGGGCTAAAGGCTCTCAGGGGCCCCTGGGGCACTGTGGGAGATTGGGGGGCCTGGTGGACCTCTATAGGATACCAGGATCCAGTAAATTCTTCTAAAATCTTTAATGCTTCAACAGTACAAAAAAGTTTTTTAATAACACATTATAAGTATGGGGGATACAAACTATGTGGAAGATTGGGGGGCTGTGTGGGGGCTGAGTGCTCTCAGGGGACCTGGAGGCGCAACAAAAGTATAGGTATACATAATATGAAAATATATGGCTCTGTATGGGATTCTGGAGGGAGCTGGGGGTAACTGGGGGGGGGGTCTGTGGGTCTCTAGGAGACGGGGGGGGGCTTTTCAGTGGCATTGTGGCAGACTGGAATGCACTACAGGGACTGGGGGGGGGGGGCACTGTGAGATACTGTTGGATGTTGGAGGCTCTGCAGCAAGCTAGGGGGCACTGCTGGGAGCTATATGGTACTGTGGGAGCTGATTGCTCGTAGGGTACTGGAGGGCACAATGGGAATTAGGGGGCTCTGCTGGGCATGGAGGGCACTGTGGGAGTTAGGGGGGCAGGGTGGACCACTATAGGAGGTTGAAGGGCACTAACCCAATAAAAGTATGGGAATACAATTCATTATGGAAATGTTGGAAGGCTCCAGATGGGTCTCGTGGCTCTGTAAGGGAGCTGGGGGCAATTGTGGGATTGGGGTCTCTGGAGGTGGCTGTGGGTCTTTCCAGGAGGCTGAGGGCTTTATAGAGGCACTGTGGTAGCCGGGAGTGCATAGCAGGGTCTAGGTGGGGGGGCATTGTGAGATACTGTTGGGGGTTCTAAGGGGGGTAGGGCTGCCACCTTTCTTCAAGCTAAAGCCAAACACTTGGCAATTTTAATTTAAGGGGGAACGCAGTGGACTCTGGTGTAAAGTGTAATTCTGACATAAAGGGGTTTCTACTCACCAAAGCCCCCCACTTACATCAGAGTTCTCAGTATTTGCATTTGCCCGTTGTCGTACTCAGTAACTTGGGGAGCCATCGTCCAGTCTAAATAATGTGTGCAGGTTCTACTGCCCCCAATCACTAATGTGAATGAGCCCTTATGGTTGAATGGTTGGGTTAATGTTAAAGGTCAGGGCATAAAGGGGGCACAACTGTTCTTCCCCTTTATTTCTACAATAAAAACCCAACACTGAATACGATCAGTGAGTTCTTGGTGCCCAAAACTGGATCTACTGATTACCAACAGTACAGACCAGATCACGGATGTGAATCACACAAATAGGAAACATAAGGGGAATACAAAGACACTGAATTTCAAAAGAGCCAACTTCCCTAAACTACGAACCTTACTAGAAGGTATAAATTGGGATAAAATCTTAGGAACAAAGAACACGAAGGAGAGATGGGTTTGCTTTAAGAGCAGATTAAATAAGGGTATTAGCCAATGCATCCCATTGGGTAATAAATTTTAAAGATCGAACAAAAGTCATGGATGGCTTAACTCCAATGTAAAAATGCATATAAAAGCAAAGGAGAAGGCCTTCAAAAAATACAAGGTTGAGGGATCATCATCAGCATTCAGACTTTATAAAGAATGCAACAAGAAATGTAAGGGTGCAATAAGGACGGCTAAGATAGAACATGAAAGACACATAGCAGAGGAGAGCAAAAAAATCCCAAGAAATTCTTTAAGTATGTAAACAGTAAAAAAGGGAGGACAGACCATATTGGTCCCGTAAAGAATGAGGAAGGACATCTGGTTACAAAGGATGGGGGGATGGTGAAGGTATTGAATTTATTCTTCTCCTCAGTCTTCACGAGGGAATCGGGGGGCTTCAGTAACCAAAACTGCAGTGTTTGTCCTCATGACACATCACAGGAAGCACCTCCATGGTTAACAGAGGACAGAATTAGAATTAGACTTGGGAAACTTAACATTAATAAATCACCGGGACCAGATGCCTTGCACCCGAGGGTACTTAGGGAACTCAGTCAAGTAATTGCCAGACCATTGTTCCTAATTTTTACTGACAGTCTACTGACTGGAATGGTACCAGCTGATTGGAGAAAAGCCAATGTAGCCCCAATATTTAAAAAGGGCCCAAAATCAATCCCTGGGAATTACAGACCAGTCAGCCTAACATCAATAGTATGTAAACTCTTGGAGGGGATGATAAGGGGCTTTATACAAGATTTTAGTAATGAGAACGGCATCATTAGCAGTAATCAGCATGGATTCATGAAGAATCGTTCTTGCCAAACCAATCTACTAACCTTCTATGAGGAGGTGAGTGGCCATCTAGATAAAGGAAGGCCTGTAGACGTGGTGTATCTAGATAAAGGAAGGCCCGTAGATGTGGTGTATCTAGATAAAGGAAGGCCCGTAGACGTGGTGTATCTAGATAAAGGAAGGCCCATAGACGTGGTGTATCTAGATAAAGGAAGGCCCGTAGACGTGGTGTATCTAGATAAAGGAAGGACGTAGACGTGGTGTATCTAGATAAAGGAAGGACGTAGACGTGGTGTATCTGGATAAAGGAAGGCCCGTAGACGTGATGTATCTAGATAAAGGAAGGATCGTAGACGTGGTGTATCGTGATAAAGGAAGGCCCGTAGACGTGGTGTATCTAGATAAAGGAAGGCCCGTAGACATGGTGTATCTAGATAAAGGAAGGCCCGTAGATGTGGTGTATCTAGATAAAGGAAGGCCCGTAGACATGGTGTATCTAGATAAAGGAAGGCCCTGTAGACGTGGTGTATCTGGATAAAGGAAGGCCCGTAGATGTGGTGTATCTTGATAAAGGAAGGCCCTGTAGACGTGGTGTATCTGGATAAAGGAAGGCCCGTAGATGTGGTGTATCTTGATAAAGGAAGGCCCGTAGACATGGTGTATCTAGATAAAGGAAGGCCCGTAGACGTGGTGTATCTGGATAAAGGAAGGCCCGTAGATGTGGTGTATCTAGATAAAGGAAGGCCCGTAGACGTGGTGTATCTGGATAAAGGAAGGCCCGTAGACGTGGTGTATCTAGATAAAGGAAGGCCTGTAGACGTGGTGTATCTGGATAAAGGAAGGCCCGTAGACGTGGTGTATCTAGATAAAGGAAGGCCCGTAGACGTGGTGTATCTAGATAAAGGAAGGCCCGTAGACGTGGTGTATCTGGATAAAGAAAGGCCTGTAGACGTGGTGTATCTAGATAAAGGAAGGCCCGTAGACGTGGTGTATCTGGATAAAGGAAGGCCCGTAGACGTGGTGTATCTAGATAAAGGAAGGCCCGTAGACGTGGTGTATCTGGATAAAGAAAGGCCTGTAGACGTGGTGTATCTAGATAAAGAAAGGCCCGTAGACGTGGTATATCTGGATAAAGGAAGGTCCGTAGACGTGGTGTATCTGGATAAAGGAAGGCCCGTAGACGTGCTGTATCTAGATAAAGGAAGGCCCGTAGACGTGGTGTATCTAGATAAAGGAAGGCCCGTAGACGTGGTGTATCTAGATAAAGGAAGGCCTGTAGACGTGGTGTATCTAGATAAAGGAAGGCCCGTAGACGTGGTGTATCTGGATAAAGGAAGGCCCGTAGACGTGGTGTATCTAGATAAAGGAAGGCCCGTAGACGTGGTGTATCTGGATAAAGAAAGGCCTGTAGACGTGGTGTATCTAGATAAAGAAAGGCCCGTAGACGTGGTATATCTGGATAAAGGAAGGCCCGTAGACGTGGTGTATCTGGATAAAGGAAGGCCCGTAGACGTGGTGTATCTAGATAAAGGAAGGCCCGTAGACGTGGTGTATCTAGATAAAGGAAGGCCCGTAGATGTGGTGTATCTAGATAAAGGAAGGCCCGTAGACGTGGTGTATCTAGATAAAGGAAGGCCCGTAGACGGGGTGTATCTGGATAAAGGAAGGCCCGTAGACGTGGTGTATCTAGATAAAGGAAGGCCCGTAGACGTGGTATATCTGGATAAAGGAAGGCCCGTAGACGTGGTGTATCGTGATAAAGGAAGGCCCGTAGACGTGGTGTATCTAAATAAAGGAAGGCCAGTAGACGTCGTGTATCTGGATAAAGGAAGGCCCGTAGACGTGGTGTATCTAGATAAAGGAAGGCCAGTAGACGTGGTGTATCTAGATAAAGGAAGGCCCGTAGACGTGGTGTATCTAGATAAAGGAAGGCCCGTAGACGTGGTGTATCTAAATAAAGGAAGGCCCGTAGACGTGGTGTATCTAGATAAAGGAAGGCCCGTAGACGTGGTGTATCTTTATAAAGGAAGGCCCGTAGACCTTGTGTATCTAGATAAAGGAAGGCCCGTAGACGTGGTGTATCTAGATAAAGGAAGGCCCGTAGACCTTGTGTATCTAGATAAAGGAAGGACGTAGACGTGGTGTATCTAGATAAAGGAAGGACGTAGACGTGGTGTATCTAGATAAAGGAAGGATCGTAGACGTGGTGTATCGTGATAAAGGAAGGCCCGTAGACGTGATGTATCTAGATAAAGGAAGGATCGTAGACGTGGTGTATCGTGATAAAGGAAGGCCCGTAGACGCGGTGTATCTGGATAAAGGAAGGCCCGTAGACGTGGTGTATCTGGATAAAGGAAGGCCCGTAGACGTGGTGTATCTAGATAAAGGAAGGCCCGTAGACATGGTGTATCTAGATAAAGGAAGGCCCGTAGACGTGGTGTATCTAGATAAAGGAAGGCCCGTAGACATGGTGTATCTAGATAAAGGAAGGCCCGTAGACGTGGTGTATCTGGATAAAGGAAGGCCCGTAGACATGGTGTATCTAGATAAAGGAAGGCCCGTAGACGTGGTGTATCTAGATAAAGGAAGGCCCGTAGACGTGGTGTATCTGGATAAAGGAAGGCCCGTAGACATGGTGTATCTAGATAAAGGAAGGCCCGTAGACGTGGTGTATCTAGATAAAGGAAGGCCAGTAGACGTGGTGTATCTGGATAAAGGAAGGCCCGTAGACGTGGTGTATATAGATAAAGGAAGGCCCGTAGACGTGGTGTATCTAGATAAAGGAAGGCCCGTAGACGTGGTGTATCTAGATAAAGGAAGGCCCGTAGACGTGGTGTATCTAGATAAAGGAAGGCTCGTAGACGTGGTGTATCTAGATAAAGGAAGGCCCGTAGACGAGGTGTATCTAGATAAAGGAAGGCTCGTAGACGTGGTGTATCTAGATAAAGGAAGGCCCGTAGACGTGGTGTATCGTGATAAAGGAAGGCCCGTAGACGTGGTGTATCTAGATAAAGGAAGGCCCGTAGACGAGGTGTATCTAGATAAAGGAAGGCCCGTAGACGTGGTGTATCTAGATAAAGGAAGGCCCGTAGACGTGGTGTATCTAGATAAAGGAAGGCCCGTAGACGTGGTGTATCTAGATAAAGGAAGGCCCGTAGACGTGGTGTATCTAGATAAAGGAAGGCCCGTAGACGTGGTGTATCTATATAAAGGAAGGCCCGTAGACCTTGTGTATCTAGATAAAGGAAGGCCCGTAGACGTGGTGTATCTAGATAAAGGAAGGCCCGTAGACCTTGTGTATCTAGATAAAGGAAGGACGTAGACGTGGTGTATCTAGATAAAGGAAGGACGTAGACATGGTGTATCTGGATAAAGGAAGGCCCGTAGACGTGATGTATCGTGATAAAGGAAGGCCCGTAGACGTGGTGTATCTGGATAAAGGAAGGTCCGTAGACGTGGTGTATCTGGATAAAGAAAGGCCCGTAGACGCGGTGTATCTAGATAAAGGAAGGCCCGTAGACGTGGTGTATCTAGATAAAGGAAGGCCCGTAGACGTGGTGTATCTAGATAAAGGAAGGCCCGTAGACGGGGTGTATCTGGATAAAGGAAGGCCCGTAGACATGGTGTATCTAGATAAAGGAAGGCCCGTAGACGTGGTGTATCTAGATAAAGGAAGGACCGTAGACGTGGTGTATCTGGATAAAGGAAGGCCCGTAGACGTGGTGTATCTAGATAAAGGAAGGCCCGTAGACGTGGTGTATCTGGATAAAGGAAGGCCCGTAGACGTGGTGTATCTGGATAAAGGAAGGCCCGTAGACGTGGTGTATCTGGATAAAGGAAGGCCCGTAGACGTGGTGTATCTGGATAAAGGAAGGCCCGTAGACATGGTGTATGTAGATAAAGAAAGGCCCGTAGACGTGGTGTATCTAGATAAAGGAAGGCCCGTAGACGTGGTGTATCTAGATAAAAGAAGGCCCGTAGACGGGGTGTATCTGGATAAAGGAAGGCCCGTAGACGTGGTGTATCTAGATAAAGGAAGGCCCGTAGACGTGGTGTATCTGGATAAAGGAAGGCCCGTAGACATGGTGTATCTGGATAAAGGAAGGCCCGTAGACGTGGTGTATCTAGATAAAGGAAGGCCCGTAGACGTGGTGTATCTAGATAAAGGAAGGCCCGTAGACGTGGTGTATCTAGATAAAGGAAGGCCCGTAGACGGGGTGTATCTGGATAAAGGAAGGCCCGTAGACATGGTGTATCTAGATAAAGGAAGGCCCGTAGACGTGGTGTATCTGGATAAAGGAAGGCCCGTAGACGTGGTGTATCTAGATAAAGGAAGGCCCGTAGACGTGGTGTATCGTGATAAAGGAAGGCCCGTAGACGTGGTGTATCTAGATAAAGGAAGGCCCGTAGACGTGGTGTATCTGGATAAAGGAAGGCCCGTAGACGTGGTGTATCTAGATAAAGGAAGGCCCGTAGACGTGGTGTATCTAGATAAAGGAAGGCCCGTAGACGTGGTATATCTGGATAAAGGAAGGCCCGTAGACGTGGTGTATCTAGATAAAGGAAGGCCCGTAGACGTGGTGTATCTGGATAAAGGAAGGCCCGTAGACGTGGTGTATCTAGATAAAGGAAGGCCCGTAGACGTGGTGTATCTGGATAAAGGAAGGCCCGTAGACGTGGTGTATCTGGATAAAGGAATGCCCGTAGACGTGGTGTATCTAGATAAAGGAAGGCCCGTAGACGTGGTGTATCTGGATAAAGGAAGGCCCGTAGACGTGGTGTATCTAGATAAAGGAAGGCCCGTAGACGTGGTGTATCTGGATAAAGGAAGGCCCGTAGACGTGGTGTATCTAGATAAAGGAAGGCCCGTAGACGTGGTGTATCTGGATAAAGGAAGGCCCGTAGACGTGGTGTATCTGGATAAAGGAAGGCCCGTAGACGTGGTGTATCTAGATAAAGGAAGGCCCGTAGACGTGGTATATCTGGATAAAGGAAGGCCCGTAGACGTGGTGTATCTAGATAAAGGAAGGCCCGTAGACGTGGTGTATCTAGATAAAGGAAGGCCCGTAGACGTGGTATATCTGGATAAAGGAAGGCCCGTAGACGTGGTGTATCTAGATAAAGGAAGGCCCGTAGACGTGGTGTATCTGGATAAAGGAAGGCCCGTAGACGTGGTGTATCTAGATAAAGGAAGGCCCGTAGACGTGGTGTATCTGGATAAAGGAAGGCCCGTAGACGTGGTATATCTGGATAAAGGAAGGCCCGTAGACGTGGTGTATCTGGATAAAGGAAGGCCCGTAGACGTGGTGTATCTAGATAAAGGAAGGCCCGTAGACGTGGTATATCTGGATAAAGGAAGGCCCGTAGACGTGGTGTATCTAGATAAAGGAAGGCCCGTAGACGTGGTGTATCTAGATAAAGGAAGGCCCGTAGACGTGGTATATCTGGATAAAGGAAGGCCCGTAGACGTGGTGTATCTAGATAAAGGAAGGCCCGTAGACGTGGTGTATCTGGATAAAGGAAGGCCCGTAGACGTGGTGTATCTAGATAAAGGAAGGCCCGTAGACGTGGTGTATCTGGATAAAGGAAGGCCCGTAGACGTGGTATATCTGGATAAAGGAAGGCCCGTAGACGTGGTGTATCTAGATAAAGGAAGGCCCGTAGACGTGGTGTATCTGGATAAAGGAAGGCCCGTAGACGTGGTGTATCTAGATAAAGGAAGGCCCGTAGACGTGGTATATCTGGATAAAGGAAGGCCCGTAGACGTGGTGTATCTAGATAAAGGAAGGCCCGTAGACGTGGTGTATCTAGATAAAGGAAGGCCCGTAGACGTGGTATATCTGGATAAAGGAAGGCCCGTAGACGTGGTGTATCTAGATAAAGGAAGGCCCGTAGACGTGGTGTATCTGGATAAAGGAAGGCCCGTAGACGTGGTGTATCTAGATAAAGGAAGGCCCGTAGACGTGGTGTATCTGGATAAAGGAAGGCCCGTAGACGTGGTATATCTGGATAAAGGAAGGCCCGTAGACGTGGTGTATCTGGATAAAGGAAGGCCCGTAGACGTGGTGTATCTAGATAAAGGAAGGCCCGTAGACGTGGTGTATCTGGATAAAGGAAGGCCCGTAGACGTGGTATATCTGGATAAAGGAAGGCCCGTAGACGTGGTGTATCTAGATAAAGGAAGGCCCGTAGACGTGGTGTATCTGGATAAAGGAAGGCCCGTAGACGTGGTGTATCTAGATAAAGGAAGGCCCGTAGACGTGGTGTATCTAGATAAAGGAAGGCCCGTAGACGTGGTGTATCTAGATAAAGGAAGGCCCGTAGATGTGGTGTATCTAGATAAAGGAAGGCCCGTAGATGTGGTGTATCTAGATAAAGGAAGGCCCGTAGACGTGGTGTATCTGGATAAAGGAAGGCCCGTAGACGTGGTGTATCTAGATAAAGGAAGGCCCGTAGACGTGGTGTATCTAGATAAAGGAAGGCCCGTAGACGTGGTATATCTGGATAAAGGAAGGCCCGTAGACGTGGTGTATCTAGATAAAGGAAGGCCCGTAGACGTGGTGTATCTGGATAAAGGAAGGCCCGTAGACGTGGTGTATCTAGATAAAGGAAGGCCCGTAGACGTGGTGTATCTGGATAAAGGAAGGCCCGTAGACGTGGTGTATCTGGATAAAGGAAGGCCCGTAGACGTGGTGTATCTGGATAAAGGAAGGCCCGTAGACGTGGTGTATCTGGATAAAGGAAGGCCCGTAGACGTGGTATATCTGGATAAAGGAAGGCCCGTAGACGTGGTGTATCTGGATAAAGGAAGGCCCGTAGACGTGGTGTATCTAGATAAAGGAAGGCCCGTAGACGTGGTATATCTGGATAAAGGAAGGCCCGTAGACGTGGTGTATCTAGATAAAGGAAGGCCCGTAGACGTGGTGTATCTAGATAAAGGAAGGCCCGTAGACGTGGTATATCTGGATAAAGGAAGGCCCGTAGACGTGGTGTATCTAGATAAAGGAAGGCCCGTAGACGTGGTGTATCTGGATAAAGGAAGGCCCGTAGACGTGGTGTATCTAGATAAAGGAAGGCCCGTAGACGTGGTGTATCTGGATAAAGGAAGGCCCGTAGACGTGGTATATCTGGATAAAGGAAGGCCCGTAGACGTGGTGTATCTAGATAAAGGAAGGCCCGTAGACGTGGTGTATCTGGATAAAGGAAGGCCCGTAGACGTGGTGTATCTAGATAAAGGAAGGCCCGTAGACGTGGTATATCTGGATAAAGGAAGGCCCGTAGACGTGGTGTATCTAGATAAAGGAAGGCCCGTAGACGTGGTGTATCTAGATAAAGGAAGGCCCGTAGACGTGGTATATCTGGATAAAGGAAGGCCCGTAGACGTGGTGTATCTAGATAAAGGAAGGCCCGTAGACGTGGTGTATCTGGATAAAGGAAGGCCCGTAGACGTGGTGTATCTAGATAAAGGAAGGCCCGTAGACGTGGTGTATCTGGATAAAGGAAGGCCCGTAGACGTGGTATATCTGGATAAAGGAAGGCCCGTAGACGTGGTGTATCTGGATAAAGGAAGGCCCGTAGACGTGGTGTATCTAGATAAAGGAAGGCCCGTAGACGTGGTGTATCTGGATAAAGGAAGGCCCGTAGACGTGGTATATCTGGATAAAGGAAGGCCCGTAGACGTGGTGTATCTAGATAAAGGAAGGCCCGTAGACGTGGTGTATCTGGATAAAGGAAGGCCCGTAGACGTGGTGTATCTAGATAAAGGAAGGCCCGTAGACGTGGTGTATCTAGATAAAGGAAGGCCCGTAGACGTGGTGTATCTAGATAAAGGAAGGCCCGTAGACGTGGTGTATCTAGATAAAGGAAGGCCCGTAGATGTGGTGTATCTAGATAAAGGAAGGCCCGTAGACGTGGTGTATCTGGATAAAGGAAGGCCCGTAGACGTGGTGTATCTAGATAAAGGAAGGCCCGTAGACGTGGTGTATCTAGATAAAGGAAGGCCCGTAGACGTGGTATATCTGGATAAAGGAAGGCCCGTAGACGTGGTGTATCTAGATAAAGGAAGGCCCGTAGACGTGGTGTATCTGGATAAAGGAAGGCCCGTAGACGTGGTGTATCTAGATAAAGGAAGGCCCGTAGACGTGGTGTATCTGGATAAAGGAAGGCCCGTAGACGTGGTGTATCTAGATAAAGGAAGGCCCGTAGACGTGGTGTATCTAGATAAAGGAAGGCCCGTAGACGTGGTGTATCTGGATAAAGGAAGGCCCGTAGACGTGGTGTATCTAGATAAAGGAAGGCCCGTAGACGTGGTATATCTGGATAAAGGAAGGCCCGTAGACGTGGTGTATCTAGATAAAGGAAGGCCCGTAGACGTGGTGTATCTAGATAAAGGAAGGCCCGTAGACGTGGTATATCTGGATAAAGGAAGGCCCGTAGACGTGGTGTATCTAGATAAAGGAAGGCCCGTAGACATGGTGTATCTGGATAAAGGAAGGCCCGTAGACGTGGTGTATCTAGATAAAGGAAGGCCCGTAGACGTGGTGTATCTGGATAAAGGAAGGCCCGTAGACGTGGTATATCTGGATAAAGGAAGGCCCGTAGACGTGGTGTATCTGGATAAAGGAAGGCCCGTAGACGTGGTATATCTGGATAAAGGAAGGCCCGTAGACGTGGTGTATCTAGATAAAGGAAGGCCCGTAGACGTGGTGTATCTAGATAAAGGAAGGCCCGTAGACGTGGTGTATCTGGATAAAGGAAGGCCCGTAGACGTGGTGTATCTAGATAAAGGAAGGCCCGTAGACGTGGTGTATCTGGATAAAGGAAGGCCCGTAGACGTGGTATATCTGGATAAAGGAAGGCCCGTAGACGTGGTGTATCTAGATAAAGGAAGGCCCGTAGACGTGGTGTATCTAGATAAAGGAAGGCCCGTAGACGTGGTATATCTGGATAAAGGAAGGCCCGTAGACGTGGTGTATCTAGATAAAGGAAGGCCCGTAGACGTGGTGTATCTGGATAAAGGAAGGCCCGTAGACGTGGTGTATCTAGATAAAGGAAGGCCCGTAGACGTGGTGTATCTGGATAAAGGAAGGCCCGTAGACGTGGTATATCTGGATAAAGGAAGGCCCGTAGACGTGGTGTATCTAGATAAAGGAAGGCCCGTAGACGTGGTGTATCTAGATAAAGGAAGGCCCGTAGACGTGGTGTATCTAGATAAAGGAAGGCCCGTAGACGTGGTATATCTGGATAAAGGAAGGCCCGTAGACGTGGTGTATCTAGATAAAGGAAGGCCCGTAGACGTGGTGTATCTGGATAAAGGAAGGCCCGTAGACGTGGTGTATCTAGATAAAGGAAGGCCCGTAGACGTGGTGTATCTAGATAAAGGAAGGCCCGTAGACGTGGTGTATCTAGATAAAGGAAGGCCTGTAGATGTGGTGTATCTGGATTTTACAAAAGCATTTGACACAGTTCCCCATAAACGTTTACTGTACAAAATAAGGTGTGTTGGAATGGACCATAGGGTGAGTACATGGAATGAAAACTGACTAGAAGGGTGAGTTCAGAGAGTGGTGATAAATGGGGAGTACTCGGAATGGTCGGGGGTGGGGAGTACTCGGAATGGTCAGGGGAGGGGAGTACTCGGAATGGTCGGGGGTGGGGAGTACTCGGAATGGTCGGGGGTGGGAAGTAATCGGAATGGTCGGGGTGGGGAGTACTCGGAATGGTCGGGGTGGGGAGTACTCGGAATGAATCAGAGGTGGGGAGTACTCGGAATGGTCGGGGGCGGGGAGTACTCGGAACGGTTGGGGGTGGGGAGTACTCGGAATGGTCGGGGGGGGGGTGGGGAGTACTCGGAATGGTACGGGGGTGGGGAGTACTCGGAATGGATCGGGGGTGGAGAGTACTCGGGATGGTCGGGGGTGGGGAGTACTCGGAATGGTCGGGGTGGGTAGTACTCGGAACAGTCGGGGGTGGGGAGTACTCGGAATGGTCGGGGGGGAGTACACGGAATGGTCGGGGTGGGTAGTACTCGGAATGGTCGGGGGTGGGGAGTACTCTGAATGGTCGGGGGTGGGTAGTGGGGTCCCCCAGGGTTCTGTGCTGGGACCAATCCTATTTAATTTGTTGATAGATGACCTGGAGGATGGGAATGGGGGAAACAATCTCTGTATTTGCGGACGATACTAAGCTAAGCAGGGCAATAACTTCTCCGCAGGATGTGGAAATCTTCCAAGAAGATCTGAACAAATGAATGGGGGAGGGGAAACTACATGGCAAATGAGGTTCAATGTAGAAAAATGTAAAATAATGTATTTGGGTGGTAAAAATCTGAATGCAATCTATAGACTGGGGGGAGGGGGGATCTAGGATGGAGAAGGACCTGGGGGTCCTAGTAGATGATGGGCTCAGCAATGCCAAGCTGCTGCTAACAAAGCAAACAGAATATTGGCATTAAAAAGGGGATCAACTCCAGAGATAAAAGGATAATTCTCCCGCTCTACAAGACTCTGGTCCGGCCGCACCTGGAGTATGCTGTCCAGTTCTGGGCACCAGTCCTCAGGAAGGATGTACTGGAAATGGAGCGACTACAAAGAAGGGCAACAAAGCTAATAAAGGGTCTGGAGGATATTAGTTATGAGGAAAGGTTGTGAGCTCTGAACTTATTCTCTCTGGAGAAGAGACGCTGAGAGGGGATATGATTTCATTATATAAATACCGGACTGGTGACCCCACAATATATAAATACCGGACTGGTGACCCCCCAATATATAAATACCGGACTGGTGACCCCACAATATATAAATACCGGACTGGTGACCCCACAATATATAAATACCGGACTGGTGACCCCACAATATATAAATACCGGACTGGTGACCCCACAATATACAAATACCGGACTGGTGACCCCACAATATAGAAATACCGGACTGGTGACCCCACAATGTATAAATACCGGACTGGTGACCCCACAATATATAAATACCGGACTGGTGACCCCACAATGTATAAATCCCGGACTGGTGACCCCACAATAGGGAGAGAACTTTTCCGTGGAAGGGAGTTTAACAAGACACGTGGCCACTCACTAAAATTAGAAGAAAAGAGGTTTAACCTTAAAGAGGAGGGCCCACAAAAAATGTTTTTTTTAAAAGTCAGCAGCTACAAATACTGCAGCTGCTGACTTTTAATAATCGGACACTTACCTGTCCCGGGGTCCAGCGATGCCGGGGAACGAGGCTCCCCCTCGCTCCCCGAGCCGCTCGCGGCAACGGCATTCTTAATGTGGGCACCCGGCTGTGGCTTCACAGCCGGGCACCCACTGCGCATGCGCGAGCGGCGCCGTGCGCCGTGATTTGACGCTCAGTCATCTGGGACACGTGACAGGTCCCAGATGACTGTCCGGCGCCGAGGGGAAGTGACGTCAGTGCCCGGGGACTGAAGGTGTCAGACTATGAGGGACCCCCTAGCAACAGCCATTTAGAGGTGAGTAAAATATATATATTTTTTTTCCAATTATTTATTTTTAATTTTTTTTATGATTTTTAAGCTAATTTAATTTTTTTGGTGGCAACACCACTTTAAACTACGTAGAGGGTTCTTTACTGTTATGCGGAATTTCCGATGGAAACAGTCCGATGGGAGCTTTTCATCAGATTTTCCGACCGTGTGTACGCCCATCGGTCTTTTTCTGTCTGAATTTCCGACGGACTTTGGATTGAGAACCTGTTCTTAATTTTTCCGACGTAAAACCTTTCTATCGGATTTTCTGATTGTGTGTAGGCAATTCCGACACGCAAAATTCCCACGCATGCTCGGAAACATTAAACTTCCCTTTAATAGTGGCGTCTAACGTGTTTTATGCCGCTGTGTTATTGACCATCGGAATTTGGTGTGACCGTGTGTAGGCAAGACAGTTTGAGCGAAATTCCTTTGGAATTCTGACGGGAAAACCATCAGAGCTTTTTCCAGCGAGAATTCCGACCGCGTGTACGCGGCATAAGAGCGGCAAGGATGTGGAATTCCCTTCCACAGGCGGTGGTCTCAGCGGGGGGCATCGATCGTTTCAAGAAACTATTAGATAATCACCTGAGCGACCGCAACATACAGGGATATACAATGTAACACTGACATATAATCACACACAGAGGAGGGACTGGATGGAGATGTAACTGGAGAAAAAAACAACAAAAACAAAGTAAACATAAAGGTGTCGCAGGGATCTGCTGATTCGCTGAGTCTTCCTGTCCGGCTCACTGATCCTCCAATAAATACACCCTGAGAGCTGCATACTCACCCCCCGCAGACGCACCTCTTCTGTTGGTGTATATTCTGGATCAGCCACGCTCTCTTCCGGGCCCGCCGCTGCAAAAAAGAACAGACAATACTCAGAATAACAAGAATCATCATAAGATGGGGTCTAGGTGGGCCGCTGCAGCGGCGCTTTGCCGGGGGTTTTAACCCTTTTCTTAAAACCACCCCGCTAGCGGCCGCATACCGCGGGTAAAACGACGGTAAAGCAGCGCTAAATATAGCGCTGCTTTACCGCCGCCGCCCGCACCGCTCCGGTGTGAAACCAGCCTTAGCCAGCAGTTCTGAGGTTTTCCTGTTGGGGGACACGGATAGAGTCTTATGAAATGTAATCTGGTGGTTGGTGGGCTTTGTCTGTGAGTGATGGGTACTGTGCTGGGTACTGTGCTGGGTACTGTGCTGGGTACTGTGCTGGGTACTGTGATGGGTACTGTGCTGGGTACTGTGCTGGGTACTGTGCTGGGTACTGTGATGGGTACTGTGCTGGGTACTGTGCTGGGTACTGTGATGGGTACTGTGCTGGGTACTGTGCTGGGTACTGTGATGGGTACTGTGCTGGGTACTGTGATGGGTACTGTGCTGGGTACTGTGCTGGGTACTGTGATGGGTACTGTGCTGGGTACTGTGATGGGTACTGTGATGGGTACTGTGCTGGGTACTGTGCTGGGTACTGTGATGGGTACTGTGCTGGGTACTGTGCTGGGTACTGTGCTGGGTACTGTGATGGGTACTGTGCTGGGTACTGTGCTGGGTACTGTGATGGGTACTGTGCTGGGTACTGTGCTGGGTACTGTGATGGGTACTGTGCTGGGTACTGTGATGGGTACTGTGATGGGTACTGTGCTGGGTACTGTGCTGGGTACTGTGATGGGTACTGTGCTGGGTACTGTGATGGGTACTGTGCTGGGTACTGTGCTGGGTACTGTGATGGGTACTGTGCTGGGTACTGTGCTGGGTACTGTGATGGGTACTGTGCTGGGTACTGTGCTGGGTACTGTGCTGGGTACAGGGTTATAGAGGGATCTTTGTTGCTGGTAAACGTGGACATGGCCTGCAGTTCTCCAACACTAAAGGGATCAATGGGAGGCCAAGGAGACCCCACCCACCCCTTACCCCCTCTTCCACAACCTACCCACCCCTCACCCCACCCCTACCTACCCCTCACCCCTCTTACACCCCACCCACCCCTCTTACAGCCCCTACCCACCCCTCACCACCTCTTCCAACCCTTACCCACCCCTCTTCCACACCATCCACCCCTCACACCCTCTTCCACCCCCTACCCACCCCTTACCCCCTCTTCCATCTCTCAGCCACCCCTCACCCCCTCTTCCCTGGCACAGGACATGGGGCACATCGGCACAGGAATGATTGCCATGGTTTGCATGTGAGAGAGTACATTGGGCATGTGCGGGTTTACACAAATTGTCATGCTTGTTCCTGTTCTGATGATGGGGGGGGGGGGGGCACGTATCCACCTGCTGGTCCGTGGTGCCATTTAGACAGTTTTGTGCCCAGGCTACAGCTACGTCTTGGCTAATTAACATCTTTTTTTTAACCCGAAGGACAGTTTTCAATACACTAGAGGACCGGAGATGGGCAGATCATTTTCTTCTTTGGATATACAAGTTGGCAACAGTAACCTTTTGTCTCTATTGTGAAAATTGGTGTTACATTTTCAGCCACAAGGTGGCAATGGCGAGCCATCACAAGTACCATCAGCTAAAGAGTCTGCAGCCACATCCCCCGCCAGCAGAAACTTAGAAAAGTCACGCCAGAAAAAAGACGGAGTGGTCCATCGAGTCCGCATGTTTTTACTTTTTTTTTTTGTTTTTTGGGGTTTTTCATTTGTTTTTTCATTAATCTTCTTGTCTGACTTTAGATCTTTGTTGGTCCCAAAAAGGTTTGAAGCCATTTCCTGCTGGCTGTCTCCAGGGCCGCTGATAAGGCAGTACAGCCGGCCCTCCTGTAGTGGGCCCGGGCAGCACCACTTCAAAAGAGGGGACCTGCTGAGCAGGAGGGCCGGCTGTATTGTCTTTATTGCAGACGCCGATCCTCTTCTCCCTCCCCCTGCAGTGCTGCTGACTCCTCCTCTTCTTTCCCCCTCTGGCTGTACTGCAGGGGGATTGGTTCTACCACATGCGCCCCTTCCATCTGCTGTCCGGACCCCCCTGTGGGGATATCATTTACTGGCCCCTTCCTTTCCTAAATAAACACATCGAGTGAACGGTACCAATCACTCCTGTATCCATTCATCGCTGAAGCATAGTGAATTGTTTACTATGCTTCAGTTTGTGAATGAGTAGGAAGCCTCAGAGTGTTTCCAAGTCATTCATCTGTAGTAGAGAAAGGGACTGATAAATCTTTGTTCTCAGTCACTTTGGGCTGGGAGGGGACCCTGTCAGGTAGGTTGTATGGGGCCCCCCGTGATTTCTAACAGGAGCCCCGACAGTCTCACTACCTCTGCTGAGAGAAGCACCCGATTGGTTGCTTTTCTTTCCACTCTTTCAAACAATAGAGCTTCACCAATTCACCTGCAATGCCCCCCGGTGGTGCCACAGGAACTCTGCAGTTGGCTTTTCAATTAAGTTATGCCAAAAAAAAAGAAAAAACATGTTTTCAGACTTCATGGCCTCATGGACAGCAAAAAACATCTACCAGGGGTTCTAACCCTTTCCAAATGTAAGGATGGAGTTGTACTTCTGAACTGGGGTGCTATTCGGGTTCCAGAGTGCTGCTAACACAGGACCCGGGTCATGAGCTACCATGGCGTGGGTGGGCCGACCACTAGCACCATAACAACCAAGGGCACTCTGGGGCAAGACGCACATGGTGTTACTATGGTGTTACTATGGTGTTGTAATGGGGTTACTATGGTGTTGCTATGGTGTTGCTATGGGGTTACTATGGGGTTACTATGGTGTTGCTATGGTGTTACTATGGTGTTGCTATGGTGTTGCTATGGGGTTACTATGGTGTTACTATGGTGTTGCTATGTTGCTGTTATGGGGTTACTATGGTGTTACTATGGTGTTGCTATGGGGTTACTATGGTGTTACTATGGTGTTGCTATGTTGCTGTTATGGGGTTACTATGGTGTTACTATGGTGTTGCTATGGGGTTACTATGGTGTTACTATGGTGTTGCTATGGGGTTACTATGGTGTTACTATGGTGTTTCTATGTTGCTGTTATGGGGTTACTATGGTGTTACTATGGTGTTACTATGGTGTTGCTATGGGGTTACTATGGTGTTACTATGGTGTTTCTATGTTGCTGTTATGGGGTTACTATGGTGTTACTATGGTGTTGCTATGGGGTTACTATGGTGTTACTATGGTGTTGCTATGGGGGTTACTATGGTGTTGATATGGTGTTACTATTGGGTTACTAGAAAATGGGAAAAATGCCCCCACAGTGGGGTTTTTAGGCAGCAGATAATAAAATGTAGAAGGGTACTGTGTAAAAATTCAATATTTATTGATGACACCGTAGAACATGACACCGTAGTTAAAAAATGAGCTCCACTAGGAAAATAATAATACAAATAAGTAAAACGGATGGATGAGCGAGTTTGGGGTGGAGGAATGTGACTGGCCTGCACAGAGTCCTGACCTCAACCCCATAGAACACCTTAGAGCGGAGACTGTGAGCCAGGCCTTCTTGTCCAACATCAGTGCCTGACCTCACAAACGCACTTCTGGAAGAATGATGAAACATTCCCATAGACACCCTCCTAAACCTTGTGGACGGCCTTCCCAGAAGAGTTGAAGCTGTTATATCTGCAAAGGGCCAACTCAATATTGAACCCTCCGGACTAAGACTGGGGGGTCATTAGAGGTCATGTGTGTGTAAAGGGAGGCGTCACAATACTTTTGGGAATGTGTATACAATGTATCTTTTCCTTGTAATCAGATTGTAATGATCGGTATTTGCTGTACTCACCATCCTGCGGGATCGAGCCACCACAATCACAATGATGATTACAATCAGAAGGAGAACGAGAACTCCGACTCCGATCGTCACCCAGAACAGGAAGCCGGACATTATTCGGAGCTCCGCCTCCTCCGGTACACCTGGAAGAAGAGGGCGGGTCACCTGGAAATCATTTCATGTACTCGGCTCTGTTATACTAACTCCGCCTCTCATAGATGATGAACTTTTATTATTGACTTGTATTTTCTCCCTGGCGGAGAAGACGTCTCCCGCCTCGTACACGAGATCGGATATTCGGGAATTGTGTGATGAGACTGATTACTACATCAGACAATCGTTGTCCAAGTTTCGGCCAACAAATGTTGGATGGCAGGCCAGTAAATTTTCGGCGGACAGCGGTCTGTTGTCAGATTTTCGTCATGTCTGTACACAAGTCCGTCACACAAAAGTCCAAAGTACAAACACGCCAATCAATGCTCAGCAAACACGACATTCACAGAAGGTGCCGAAAGAGCTGAAATTCCTCATAGTACGGCACTACGTTCGTGTTTGTTGGCCGACAATTGTGTACTGTTTGTATGCAGAACAAGTTCCCGGCACACGCCCTCCGGAGAAAAGTCTGACGCTCTGCCAAAAATCCGATCGCGTATACGAGGCTGAAGGCTGATTAGTTGGCGGTAAAATCATCACATCCAGCAGCTCCCAGGGAGAAAATATGAGGCAACAACAGCACACATAGCAAACCAACAGGTAAAAAAATGCAGGTAAGAGAGACGGTCAGAGACTGCAGACATGATACAGGAGATGATCAGAGACTGCAGACATAGTACAGGAGATGATCAGAGACTGCAGACATAGTACAGGAGATGATCAGAGACTGCAGACATGATACAGGAGATGGTCAGAGACTGCAGACATAATACAGGAGATGATCAGAGACTGCAGACATAATACAGGAGATGATCAGAGACTGCAGACATAGTACAGGAGATGATCAGAGACTGCAGACATAGTACAGGAGATGATCAGAGACTGCAGACATGATACAGGAGATGGTCAGAGACTGCAGACATGATACAGGAGATGGTCAGAGACTGCAGACATAGTACAGGAGATGATCAGAGACTGCAGACATAGTACAGGAGATGATCAGAGACTGCAGACATGATACAGGAGATGGTCAGAGACTGCAGACATAATACAGGAGATGATCAGAGACTGCAGACATAATACAGGAGATGATCAGAGACTGCAGACATAGTACAGGAGATGATCAGAGACTGCAGACATAGTACAGGAGATGATCAGAGACTGCAGACATGATACAGGAGATGGTCAGAGACTGCTGACATGATACAGGAGATGGTCAGAGACTGCAGACATAGTACAGGAGATGATCAGAGACTGCAGACATAGTACAGGAGATGATCAGAGACTGAGACATGATACAGGAGATGGTCAGAGACTGCAGACATGATACAGGAGATGGTCAGAGACTGCAGACATAATACAGGAGATGATCAGAGACTGCAGACAAGATACAGGAGATGATCAGAGACTGCAGACAAGATACAGGAGATGATCAGAGACTGTGGACATGATACAGGAGATGGTCAGAGACTACAGACATGATACAGGAGATGATCAGAGACTGCAGACAAGATACAGGAGATGATCAGAGACTGCAGACAAGATACAGGAGATGGTCAGAGACTGTGGACATGATACAGGAGATGGTCAGAGACATGATACAGGAGATGGTCAGAGACTGTGGACATGCTATAGGAGTTGGAGACTGCAGACATGGTTTAGGAGACAGTCATTGACTGGACACATATTACATGAGACTGCTAGAGATCACAGCTATAACAGAGCAATAGGTAAACACAGATTAGTGTCTGCATGGACCCCAAGGGCCACATAAAAGAGTGCCAATGGGCCACATGTGGCCCCCAAGACATGGGTTGAGGCGCAGTGTGTCCCTGTAGAGTATTTTGCTCACCCTCTGCACACATCTCACAGACAGTCTCTGTGGGACAAACACCTACCGAGTGTCAGATTAGCGCTGACAACCGTCTTCTCTCTGACCACGATGTGGCAGATCCAGTTCCCCGATGTCTCCGGTATGAGGGTCACATCCTCGGTCACGTTTAATCTCCCCGGAGGAGCGCACTTTTCTCGCTTTATGTTGGTATTTTGCCAGCAAAGCTTCCCGTTCTCATCCAGGCAGTTTGTTTCACACAGAAGGGTGACGGTGGACTCCATGGAGAGGTCGTCCTTGGAGGAGGACACTGCAATGGTGGGACACATTATGGTCATCACCTCAGAGGACATCAATGGAGGACGTACCAGAAGGGGGCACTACAAGCAAATAGACTGAGCACTTCGCAAAGTGCAGAATTCTAACCAGAGGAGTCGAGTATTCCGACCCACGTCACAGACATCCCAAGGCTGCCATTAGACATGTGCAATTCTTTCAGTTTTTTTTCTGTTTTTTCATTTTTTTTTCGTAATTTTCGTTCGTTCGTTTTTTTACGAATCCGAATAACGAATCGTTCGAATCGTACGAATCCGATTAAAGCGGTTCTGCACTGCTTTTTTTTTTTTTTTTTTTTTTTGGGGAATATGCCAAGGCCATATAGTTAAATTGGGGGACTCACCTGTTCCATTTTCCATCTCGATCGCAGACGGTTTTCCTCCGATAACATTCTTTATATTCTTCTTTTCTACTGGGGGCCATCTTGCCTGTGGGCCTGTGAAACCCCACAGGCACTTTAGATGGCCCAGCATGCACCGCCGTTACTGCGCCGAGCTCGCGCGTGCGCAGTAACGGCAAAGTGCAGCTCACGTTCTCCGAAATCTCGCGAGATGTCGGCACATCTGCGACATCTCGCGAGATTTCGGTAGATGTGTCCGAAATCTCGCGAGATTTCGGAAGATGTGGCCGACATCTCACGAGACTTCGGAAGATGTGGCCGACATCTCGCGAGATTTCGGAAGATGTGGCCAAAATCTCGCGAGATTTCGGAAGATGTGGCCGACATCTCGCGAGATTTCGGAAGATGTGGCCGACATCTCGCGAGATTTCGGAAGATGTGGCCGAAATCTCGCGAGATTTCGGAAGATGTGGCCGACATCTCACGAGATTTCGGAAGATGTGTCCGAAATCTCGCGAGATTTCGGAAGATGTGGCCAAAATCTCGCGAGATTTCGGAAGATGTGGCCAAAATCTCACGAGATTTCGGAAGATGTGGCCGAAATCTCGCGAGATTTCGGAAGATGTGGCCGAAATCTCGCGAGACTTCGGAAGATGTGGCCAAAATCTCGCGAGATTTCGGAAGATGTGGCCAAAATCTCGCGAGATTTCGGAAGATGTGGCCGACATCTCGCGAGATTTCGGAAGATGTGGCCGAAATCTCGCGAGATTTCGGAAGATGCCCGCACTGACTCCTGGGATCAATGACACCAGATCCCAGGAGACAGTGTGGTGTGACGAGGATCCACGCACAGACCACGCCCACCCCCGCAGAGACAGAGGACAGGAAGTCATCGATTACAAGGTAAGTGAATAAAAAAAAAAAAAAACACATTTCATTTAGTACTCTTTGCCTGATTTGGAAGGCAAAAAGATTTACTAAATGAAATGTGTGCCGAACCGCTTTAACGAATCATTCGAATCGAACGAATCCGAAAAACAACGAAAATCCGAAAAAAACTAATTAGAAACAACGAATGTACTAATGAAGAAAATCCGAAAAACGAAAACGAACAAAAAAATTTGTACATTCGTAACTCTTTTTTTTTGTTGTTGAATTGGTAATTCTCCATGTCCCTTACAATGGCGCTGCTAAACATGCTTCGAATGGATTGAATAAAAAAATTCGTACATTCGTAACTTTTTTTCGATTCGTAACTTTTTTTTTTCGATTCGTAACTTTTTTTTTCGATTCGTAAATTAATAAAATGTAATAATAGCATACACATTACATAAAATTATGAATTATGCTCCGATACGAATCTACGAATGTTACGAATAAATACGAATGCGTCCGAAAATTAAACTAATGAAAAAACGAATCAACGAAAAAATAACTCTTACGAATGTACGAATCGTTACGAATCCGAACACTGGCGACTTACGAATGTACGAATCGTTACGAATCAACGTAAACGAAAAAAAACGAAACGAAAAAAAAAAAAAAAAACATTTTCGGAAACGAAAAAAACGAAACGAAAATAAACGACATTTTTTGTTGTGCACATGTCTAGCTGCCATTGACTCATCTAGAGTTTCTCTCTCAGGGTTTGGTCCTGCACTTGCCTCTAGACATGTGCAATTTGTTTCGTTTTTTTTTAGTTTTTCGTTAAAATTCGTTATATTCGTTCATTCGTTATCGTACGAATTAACGAACGATTCGCTAAAAATTTTAACGAATAACGAATGTTCGAATCGAACGAATACGAAAAACAATGAAAATCCGAAATAACCAAATTAGAAACAACGAAACTACGAAAGAAGAAAATCCGAAAAAACGAAAACAGGAACAACGAAAATCAAAATGAACGAAAAAAATTCGTACATTCGTAACTTTTTATTTTTTTGTTGAATTGGTAATTTTCCATGTCTCTTACAATGGCGCTGCTTAACGTGCTTTGAATGGATTGAACAAAAAAAAATTCGTACATTCGCAACTTTTTTTTTTTCGATTCGTAATTTTCCGTGTCTCTTACAGTGGCGCTGCTTAACGTGCTTCGAATGGATTGAACGAAAAAATTCGTACATTTGTAACTTTTTTTTTTTTTTAGATTCGTAATTTTCCGTGTCTCTTACAATGGCGCTGCTTAACGTGCTTCGAATGGATTGAACGAAGAAATTTGTACATTCGTAACTTTTTTTTTTTTTTAGATTCGTAATTTTCCGTGTCTCTTACAGTGGCGCTGCTTAACGTGCTTCGAATGGATTGAACAAAAAAATTCGTACATTCGTAACTTTTTTTTTTTTTTTCGATTCGTAATTTTCCGTGTCTCTTACAATGTAATAATAGCATACACATTACATAAAATTATGAATTATGCTCCGATTACGAATCTACGAATGTTACGAATCTACGAAAACAATGTTACGAAAGTACCAATAAATCAATCTAACGAAAGTAACTAAATCTACGAAAATACGAATGCGTCCGAATTTCGAAAAAACGAATCAACGAAAAAATAACTCTTACGAATTTACGAATCGTTACGAATCAACGGAAACGAAAGAAGCTAAACAAAAATAAACACATTTTTCTATTGTGCACATGTCTAGTTGCCTCTCAGTCGGTAGGTTTAATGGCATGGCTGTTGAAGCCCAGGCCTTCCACCTGCATCCATACACCCGAGCCCTTGGCATGATAGAGATCACGGCCTCAGAGGGACCACGCTCTCCCAGGGCCTGGCCTTCAATAGCCAATAGAGAAGAAGGGGCGGGACTGAACCTTGGGAGAGAAGCTCTAGATGAGTCAAGAACAGCCACAGGACATTGGACATGTTCAATTAGTTTCGTTTCAAATTCGGTTTTTAACTAATTTCGACAAATTCGTTAATTCGGAAATATCCGAATTAACGAAAACCCGTTTAACAAATTTTTCCGAATATTCGTAAATTAGAATATTAAAAAAATTTGTAAATTCGTACATTTGTACATTCATTAATTTGTTAATTCGGAAATTCGGAAATCTGAAATAATAATTACCTAATAATAACTTAACTATTAAATTATCGGTATTGTAATTTCCTTTCCAATTTGTCTGTTAGTGAATGTAACAAATACAAATTTATCCCAAGTTACGAATTATCCGAAATAACGAATGCCGCATCTAAACGAATGGAACGTAATGAATTAATAATAATAAATAACAATAATAATGAGAAAAACGTTTTATTATTATTATTTGTTATTCATTTGTTCCCTTCCATTTGTTTAGATGCGGCATTCGTTATTTCGGATAAGTCGTAACTTTGGATAAATTTGTATTTGTTACATTCACTAACAGACAAATTGGAAAGGAAATTACAATACCTATAATTTAACCACTTCCCACCCGGCCAATGTACATATACGGCCGGGTGGGAGCCGTCTACTTCTGAATGGACGTTGCGGAACGTCCTTCAGAAGTAGGAGGGATCGCGCGCGCGTGCCCGCGCAGCGGCGTGATCCCGATGCGGCCGTGTCATCTCGGATCGGCAGGAGGGCTAACAGGTGTATTTGGGCCCATTCTAGAATGGGTCGGCAACCAAATTTTCGGAGAGTTGCGAGTAGAACTTCTCGGTGGTGGATCAGCGTCTCTTGATCCTCTGCTAACAGTAGGATGTCGTCCAGGTAATGGTGAATGCGTAACCCCTTTTTTTCTGAGGAGTGCTATCAAGGGTAATAGAACTTTTGTAAAGGTTCTGGGTGCTGAGGAGATGCCGAATGGGAGGCACTGGAACTGAAAATGGCTTTGGTTTATGGCAAACCGGAGGAATTTTTGAAAAGCTGGATGGATTGGTATGTGAAGATAAGCGTCTGATAAATCGATTGAAAGCATCCAATCTCCCAGATTCACTGCCAGTAGTATGGACTGGAGGCTTTCCATCTTGAAGGCCTCGACCTGTATTCCTTTGTTGAGCCTCTTGAGGTCCAACACAGGGCGTAGGTCCCCTGTCTTCTTCTTTACCAAGAATAGGGGGAGTAGAAACCTCTCCCCCTTTGACATGCTGGGACCTCCAGTATTGCCCCCTTCTGCTTCAGTTCCGCCACATACTTTATTAACAGGCTTCTTCTGAGTGGTGAGGATGGTTGTTTGGTTGCCTGGAAGTGATTTCCCGGAGGTCTGTTTATGAACCTCCACTTGTGTCCGAACTTTATTGTGGACAATGTCCATGAATCTTCTATGTGACTTGACCAGATTTGGGAGAAGTTTCTTAGCCTGGCGCCCACCTGACTGCTCCCCGGAGCCGAATGGGCAGGCAAGATTTCAAAACGACTTCTGTTGGTCCCCTGCCGGGGTGGACTTGGTTTTCTGCATTCTAAGAAAAGCCGGTTTTGTGTTCTTCCAGTCCCTCCTAAATTCCCTACCAGGGCGGTAGGATCTGGCCTCTCTGTACTTATTCGGAAGGTTACGCCTGAATGTTGGCCCTTTCTGTGCCTTGGGTCTCCTATCGGAGGGAATTAACCCTGATTTCCCCCCCGTTACTTTGGAGATAGCAGAGTCTAATTTGGTGCCAAACAGATTTGTGCCGTCATAGAACGGGATCCTGCACCAGTTCAGTTTGGATGCCGTATCGGCCATCCATGGTTTGAGCCATAGGGCTCTCCTTGCTGTCACTGATGCCAGCATAGTCCCTGCTGACGATCTTATGACGTCTACAGACGCCTCTGCTACAAAATCCCCTGCCAATCTGATTTCCTGTAGGGAGGAAATTATTTTTTCCATCTCGACGCCATCCTGCAGGTCTTTCTCTATTTTAGATGTCCATCCCGAGATGGCTCTGCCTACTGCTGCTGTAGCTATTGCAGGTCTGCAGGCCCCCCCGGCTGTGGAGTAGGCCTTTTTCAACTCCAGGTCCATCTTCCGATCGAGCACATCTCGAAAGGATACCGCATCCTCAATCGTAAGGTGACGTGGCGGGCGAGACGCATCAAAGAGGCGTCAACGGTAGGTGCGTTGGTCAAGGGGTTTATTTTTGATTCCTTCAAGGGATACATCTTGGCCAACCTGTTGGTCAGACTAGATCGTTTGTCAGACCATGACTGTTGGTGGTCTGCGTGTCGAATACACACTTCTTTCCAGTATCACTGCAGACAGCCGTCATGTGATGGAAACAAACAGCCGGGACCTGCGGATCGGCTTCTACGGCCGGGTGGGAGCCGTCTACTTCTGAATGGCCGTTCCGGAACGTCCTTCAGAAGTAGGGGGATCGCGCTCGCGCGTGCCCGCGCATCACCCGGACACGGCGCATCTCGGATCGGCAGGAGGGCTCGGTGATTGGCCCTCCTGATCACAAACAGCCGTCATGTGATGTAAACAAACAGCCGGTTCTCCTCTCCTCACACTGAAGTCGTCGGTGAGGAGAGGAGAGCGGATCTCTGCAGCCGGCTGGTGATCAGTGAGTATTAGCTGTTTTTTTTACAGTTTTTTACTCACTGATCACCAGTGTAGTGTAAACACACATGTCCCCACACATGTCCCCAAAACACACATGTCCCCAAAACACACATGTCCCCAAATAATAAAAACACATGTCCCTCACATATGTCCCAGTAAAATAACATGTGCCAATGATTATCTGCACACATCTGTCCGTGATCACCTGCACACATCTGTACATGATCATTTGCGTACATCTGTCTGTGATCACGCGAACCAATTATTATACACTTAACGGAATTTCTTTTACAAAAAACATGTAGCAGAATACATTTTGGCTTAAATTTATGACAAAATTAGATTTTATTGGATTTCTTTTAAAAAAGAAAGGAGAAAATATTGTTTTTTTTTCAAAATTTCCGCTATGTTTTCGCTTATATCGCAAAAAATAAAAAACGGAGTCGCGAATAAATACCACCAAACTAAATCTCTATTTGTGCGAATAAAATGATAAAAAATTCATTTGGTTACAGCATTGCATGACCGCGCAATTGTCACTGAAAGGGCGAGAGCGCTGAAAATTGGTCTGGGCAGGAAGGGTGTTTAAGTGCCCGGTATTGTAGTGGTTAATAGTTAGTTACTTTTTCAGATTTTCTAATTTTCGGATTTTCTAATTTCCAAATTACGAATTTACGAATATGAATTTTCTAATTTACGAATTTATGAATGTACGAATTGCGATCATAACAAATCACCCGCAAAACGGAAAAAAAAAAAAAAAGGAATGAAACGAAAATGAACAAATTTTTTGGCAGTGCTCATGTCTACAGGACATCCATGACCAGATGAACTGGATGTAAGTGCTCTACTCTTCTTGGCCAGTCTAGTTATGCCGCGTACACACGAAGGGACTATCCCGCGGTATTATCCGCTGGACCGAAGTCCAACGGATAATCCCCTCGTGTGTGGGCGCCGGCGGACTTTTTTTGGCCAAAGTACGGCGGACTAAAGTTTTAAGTTTTGTTTTAAAATTATCCGCTGGACTTGGCAGTCCAGCGGACAATCCGGCCGTGTGTAATATGGTCCGGCGGACCAAAAAGGACGCATGCTCAGTAGCAAGTATTTTTCTAGTATTTTTTGTTTTCTAGTCCCGTCGTACGTGCTGTACGTCATCGCGTGAACCGTCGGACTTTTTGCGTGATCGTGTGTGGTCAAGTCCGTTCGCTTTTTAGTCCAGCGGACCCAGCTGGAAAGTCCAGCGGATTGTCCGCTGGACTTAGGTCCGCTGGGAAAAGTCCCTTCGTGTGTACGCGGCATTAGACTTTTTTTTAGCCTGCTACGGAAATACAACATGGAGTTATATGAAATGAGGCCAAACTTTAGTACACACCTGTGAGATTGGCCACACACACTTTCCTCTGCAGCTTCTTCCTTCTACCGTCCACCTCTAGAACAATCTCCATCTGATAGTCTCCAATTTCGGGATTAGAAAGATGAAGATCTAAGCTGTTCACATTGCCAGTGCAGCCTTCAAGCCAGCAGACAGGACCACCAGTGGTGGAAAGCGGTTGAATGACCGTGGATTGGTAAGTGACTTTTCCTTCCACAACTTTGACTTCATTGGACTTCACTCTGAAATTGAACTCCCAGGGGAGGATTACCGGCTTTGGGTCCTGTATATACACAATACCTGAAGAAGGACTATAGGAACCTAAAAAAAGCAAACAAGCAAGCAAACGACGTGAGGGAAGGGTAAAGCAAAGGGCTTCCATAAAAGTCCTATTCTCATCAAAATGTCTTGGAGGTGTGCATGAGGGTTTGATCCTCTGTCCAGTCTTTAGCCGTGACCTTGGTGTGGAAATGACTGTGTTAGGAACATCCCCCATTTCAGATTCTAATAAGTCAGTCAAGGCGCTGCCCCAAGATAAATGTCCTGGCTCCTGTGTCTAGAGTGCATTTGGTATCTGTTTCTATGGACTAACACCGGTATCCTCCATGGTTCCTCTAGTCATGGCTGCTGTTAGAAACCACGGGCCCCATACAGACAACCTGATATGGGGCCCCATACGGACAACCTGACACGGGGGCCCCATACAGCCAATGCTTCAGGTATGAATGAACACAGTGAGTTATTGGTACTGAACACTCATTGCGTTCATTCAGTAAAGGAAGGGGCTGGTAAATATGACATATTTACCAGCCCCTTCCTCCCCTTCTCTCAAACTTGAAGGATCCCATTGTGTGCTTGCAGCTTCCGGCAGGAAGGAGAGGATGGAAGGCGTCAACACTGCGGGGGGTGGGGGGCACACAGGAGAGCCTGGGCAGCTGGGAGTGAGTGAGTTTTACTCCAGGAGTATATCGTGAGTTTGGAAATTCTAGAGAAACGCTTAAAAAATGCATTACAATGATTTTCATCGACTTACATTTTCTGGAGATTTTAGTCGACTAAAATACAACTAAAACTAAAACAATTCAGATGACTAAAATACGACTAAAACTAAAATGGCACCCAGGACCTTCCACAGACCGGCCCAAGCTGACTGGAGTTAACCGGGCTCCAGGCAGGTCCCACGTCCACTCATAACCCTGGCCGGCAGGCATGGTCCCCGGTGTCAATCTGACTCCAGGCGGCACCCAGGACCCTCCACAGACTGACCCAAGCTGACCGGAGTTAACCGGGCTCCAGGCAGGTCCCACGTCCACTCATAACCCTGGCCGGCAGGCATGGTCCCCGGTGTCAATCTGACTCCAGGCGGCACCCAGGACCCTCCACAGACCGACCCAAGCTGACCGGAGTTAACCGGGCTCCAGGCGGCTCCCACGTCCGCTCATAGACCGACCCTGGCGGGACTATAACTAAAGCTAAATAGAAATCTGACGCCAAAATTAACTAAATAAGAATCATTTTAGTGCGTCTTCCATTACCGAGGACTCTGATGGTTGTAGAGATATTGAGGTCCTCATTGCCTTCCATCTTAATATGACACAAATATTGGCCTCCGCTCTGCAAGTCCACCTCCTTTATCTCTACACTCGTTCCTCCGTCTAGATTCTTGTCATCCTTCGTCCAACGGACCTGAAGCCCCGGAACATTCTCAGGAGACAACTTCAGCGTTAGGTCCTCGGATGACACGAGGGTTTTGGAAGGTGTTGCTGACACTGCAAGAAATAATAAAAAAACAACAACGTATGAATAAAACCTACAGAAGCCGTGTGGTGGTGTTAACTAGACATGTGCAATTCGTTTCGTTTTTATTTTTTTTTCGTTATTTTCACTCGTTCGTTTTCGTACGAATGAACGAATCATTCGAATTGTACGAATCAGAATAACGAATCGTAACGAATCGTTCGAATCGTACGAATCCGAAAAACAACGAAAATCCGAAAAAAACAAATTAGAAACAACGAATGTACTAATGAAGAAAATCCGAAAAACGAAAACGAACGAAAATTTTTTTGTTGAATTGGTAATTTTCCGTGTCCCTTACAATGGCGCTGCTAAACGTGCTTCGAATGGATTGAACAAAAAAATTTGTACATTCGTAACTTTTTTTTGATTCGCAACTTTTCTTTCAATTCGTAACTTTTTTTTTTTTTTTTTTTCAATTTGTAATTTTCCGTGTCTCTATTGAACCAAAAAAATCGTACATTCGTAACTTTTTTTTCGATTCATAACTTTTTTTTTTTCGATTCGCAACTTTTCTTTCAATTCGTAACTTTTTTTTTTTTTTCGATTTGTAATTTTCCGTGTCTCTATTGAACAAAAAAAAATCGTACATTCGTAACTTTTTTTTCGATTCGTAACTTTTTTTTTTTTCGATTCGTAACTTTTTTTTTCGATTCGTAAATTATTAAAATGTAATAATAGCATACACATTACATCAAATTATGAATTATGCTCCGATTACGAATCTACGAATGTTACGAATGTACGAATAAATACGAATGCGTCCGAAAATTAAACTAACGAAAAAACGAATCAACGAAAAAATAACTCTTACGAATGTACGAATCGTTACGAATCAACGGAAACGAAAAAAAAACGAAACGAAAAAAAAAAATATTTTTTTTCGGAAACGAAATGAAAATAAACACATTTTTTTGTTGTGCACATGTCTAGTGTTAACTGGCAAGATGGGGAAAAAGTTTTTTTTGTCTTGTCTTGTGTTGCAACCCATCCATTAGTGGCGCAGGGCACCGCCCCCCCCCCCCCCCATCCATGCAACTGGCCCCCTATGTCGGACGTCGGATGCATGGATTCCAAGGGGGGGGGGGGGTTGGAGCACATGATTAGAGCCAGAGGCTCTACTAGGCTTCAAAATAGGCACTACGCCCTGAGTCCACCCAGTTGTGTGACAGTAGCGAATGAATATTCACTATTTTCACAATGATTCTCCTCCCGGCCAATCAGGACCCATTTCCCGATTGGCTGAAAGGAGAAGTGTTCCGATTGGCCACCGAGAAGGAGGGTGGAGACAGAAGCCGCCATTCACGTGGAGGAGAGCAGGGGAAGGGGAGGCCGCCCATGATGCCCGCCGCCTGTCGCACTGTTTGGCTCCCCCCCATTTTTTTTTTTTTTTACCACCAGCCACCACTGGTTCGGACTAAGCTGGGCAAGGCTGGCCTGTGTTCTTACACAGCAACCGTAGCACTCATTCCCTCAGGAGCGCCCGGTTTGAGGTCTTTTCCTGTGGTTTTCCCCGCAGCCAGGCACACAGTCACTCCTGTGGCTCAATGAACAGTCCAGGGAAGAACTTGAACTTGGGAAGGAGTGGGGTAACTCCGGGATACCCCGGGAACTCTAGTAGCAAGGACACTAATCTCCCTCCTATTATTTTGAGCACAGACCTTGGATGCCTCCTTCCACTATCTTCCAGACACTTCTTTTTTTCCAGTGATACCAGCGCAGATCCCCAGAGGAAAGTCCCTCAGTCATCTCCAGCCACTTTAGTCAGAGTAGGTCACACAGATAGCCTAGATGGGACCTTGATGAAGAGAAGACGCTTGGCAGCCTGCCCAGGATGCCCTCCAGGATGGGATCTCCTCCTCTAGGACAAGAAGTTCTCTGCTCTCTCAGTCTCATAGTATTTATGCCCCTTCCCAGCCATCATCTGGGCACCTCTCCTCAGGGATTGGCCAGGGCTGCATACATTTTCAGCTGCTAATTAGACTCTCCCAGCCCACCATCTTCCGGAACCTTTCCAGACGGACAGGGGGAAGCAATCAACTCTGCAGCCAGTGAAACACAGAACAGACCTGACTAATCACATTCAGTGAGCCAGTAACTAAGATGACCCACCACCAAGCCCCGATGTAGGAGGGGGATACACAAGAAAGGTAGGTGACAGGGAAACTGTCCAAGAGGACAAGAAATGAAAGGAAAGCTCTCCAGCGGGACACAGACATAAAAAACTGTCAGGTCTTAAAGTGAAAGGCAAGTCCAAACTTAAAGGAGAAGTACGGCGGGAGCTGGTTGTACTTCTCCTGTGGAGTTCAGTTCCCTCTGCTCTCCAGTGACTCGTTTCCAGCAGACAACAGGCTGAAGCCCGCTGTTGGCTGGCATCACAGTGCCGGTCCAGGCTAGGGCAAGATCGCGGCAATGGAGTCAGGATCCGCCAACATGCCTGGATCGGCAACCCGGCTCAGACTCCCGGCGAGCCACTGAGAGCCTGAGCCGGCCGCTCCCGCCCCCTCCATAGCCCAGCAGTCACCAGCTCTCTGCTCAGGGAGCTGGTGTTTGATCGCTCAGTTCTCAGTGTTAGAGAAGCACAAGGAGCCAATCAGTTGTGCTGCAGTGCTGATAGAAGTAGAGAGCAGAGTGACAGAGAGCAGAACTCATCAGCCCACTGATTCTCATTTCACTGTCCAGTCACAGGGTGGAGGTGGGGAGGAAACCTGTAAGTAAAAGTGAAACTGCAACATAGAAAGGTCAGGTCTCTTTCCTAGTCAGATGGGGCTGTGATGTGTGGCAGAGCTGTGTAAATCTCAGAACTGGATGGACAAAAATGTAAACTCTTTGTTCGCAGGTGTTAAAACATAAATATGTATTTCATCTGTGACTGTTTGCCTGAAGTTCAGTTTCAATGTGCTGAGCACTGCGAACATTTTATTGCACCTCAATGGAAGCCCCATTGTGTAGATTAGGGGTCTCTAAACTTTCTAAACAAAGGGCCAGTTTACTTCCCGTGAGACTTTAGGGGGCCGCACACTATGGCCAGTGGGAGTAGAAAATTCCCCGGCATCCATGGGAGTCAGTGGTCACAAAGGTCAGCTGCTTAGCTTCACACTTCCCACAAGGGGGCAATCAAGGGAGGAGAGGGGCGGGAGGAGAAGGAGCAGATCAGCTCTCTCCTCTCCCATCAGTGCGAGGGAGGGGGAGGGGGAACTGTCTGCATAAGAGAAATGCTCTCAGCTCAGAGTCCTGCTGTTGAGGCACTGATAGGTGGCACTTATGGGCACTGATAGGTGGCACTTATGGGCACTGATAGGTGGCACTGATGGGTACTGATAGGCAGCACTGATGGGCATTGATAGGCTGCACTGATAGGCGGCACTGATAGGGACTGATAGGTGGCACTGATGGGCACAGATATTTGTGCCCATCAGTGCCACCTATCTGTGCCCATCAGTGCTACCTATCAGTCCCTATCAGTGCAGCCTATCAGTGCCACCTATTAGTGCCACCTATCAGGGCTGCCTATCAGTGTTGCCTATCAGTGCCCCTATCTGTGCCCATCAGTGTCGCCTATCAGTGCCACCTATCAGTGCCCATCAGTGCAGCATATCAGTGCCCATTAGTGCCACCTATCAGTGCCCATCAGTGCCACCTATCAGTGCCCATCAGTGCAGCCTATCAATGATGCCTATCAGTGCCACATATCAGTACCCATCAGTGCCGCCTATCAGTGCCCATCAGTGCCACCTATCAGTGTCCATGTGTGCCACCGATCAGTGCATATCAGTGCCCATTAGTGCCACCTATCAATGCCCATCAGTGCTGCCTATCACTATCCATCAGTGCCGCCTATTAGTGCCCTGATTATTGGTGCAGACCCATCAGTGCCTATCAGTGCCACCTATCAGTGCCCATCAGTGCAGCCTATCAATGACGCCTATCAGTGCATATCAGTGCCACATATCAGTACCCATCAGTGCTGCCTATGAATGCCCGTCAGTGCCACCTATCAGTGTCCATCAGTGCCCATTAGTGCCACCTATCAATACCCATCAGTGCCACCTATCAGTACCCATCAGTGCTGCCTATTAGTGCCCTGATTATTGGTGCAGACTCATCAGTGCCTATAAGTGCAGCCTATCAGTAGCCATCAGTGCCACCTATCTGTAGCCATCAGTGCCACCTATCTTAGCCCATCGGTGCCACCTAGGTCACTGATAGGTGGCACTGATGGGTACTGATAGGTGACACTGATGGGCACTGATAGGTGGCACTAATGGGCACTGATAGGCGGCACTGATGGCCACTGATAGGCAGCACTGATGGGCACTGATAGGTGGCACTGATGGGCACTGATGGGACTGCACCAATAATCAGGGTTGTGGGGGAGGGGGAAATAGTGCCGACTGTTGGTGTCCGTTGCAGGTATTATGCCCTAATGTTGGTATTAGTGAAAGGATTGGCACCTCATTCTTAGTGCCAGTGGAAGGAATGGTGCCCCAAGGGGCAGAAAAAGGCAAACAACGGGCCAAAGTTTTGAGGTCACTGCTGTATACAGTATCATAGTTTACATATATGTGCTGATTATGTTTCCCCCGGGGAGAAGTAGCAGCTCCCCCATTGGCTACAATGTACTTACCTGCCAAGACTATGAGCTGCACTGTGTGAAGGACGGTTTTCTTGTCTTTCTGACAGGTGTAAATCCCGGAATCGCTTCTCTGCACATCATTCACCTCCAGGTCACTGCTGGAATGGTCGTGTATGTTGAAGCGGTTCGAATCTGTAATCACAGATATCAGCAGGTCAAAGGGTTACAAAAGACGAGGAGGAGAACGTATCATGTTTGGTTTACTTTATATTATCCCTCCTGAAGAAGCCTTTTCCCCACAAAACCTGTTGAGGATTTCCTGTACATTGAGGATTGATTACATCTCGTGTCCTCTGCTAATGTCTGAGGGGACCACACATAGGTGTGCGCATTACATGAGGGTGTTCCCCCCAAAGTTACACATGCCTGTGCGTATATATATATATAAAAGGTACATTCACCCCCCCCCCCCACCAGCACAGGGACAGAGAAGAACGTCTCTTATGGAAGAGTTCGTCACAGGGAAATCTTTCCCATCTCACCGCCTTGCAGACAGAGCAATAGAGCCTTCCATGCCAACAGAACACAATGATCACTGTTGGCTATTATATCTGCTGACATTGATCCCATGCAAAAAATCCGACAGGCTGGTTGTACTAAAGTCGATCGATGGACTGACTTCAGTACAACCAGCCTGCCTACAGATGGATTGAATCTCGGCCAGTCCCTGTTGAACTAGTTGAGATCCGTTCCATCTATGGCCGGCTTAATCCACACAGGGTGATTAGGGTGTGCCCAGGCACACCTGGCACACCCCGTGTTCACTATGGTACCCCAATACCGGCAGAAATTGTTCTTCTCACGTCAATAACACATGATTTGAAGATGTCATTGTTGCTTTTATTCATGTATGTGGATACGTGCGCCTTTTATATTTTATTGTATCAATAAAAAGTTATTTTTATTACTTTGTTATTGTAAATTTGGGGTCCTGAGATGGTCCATGTTCTCTATGTCTCTGGGGACAGAGTGGGGTGTGTCCCTAGTTTTCTATTGCAAGGATGATGGTACCCCCCATACCCCCCATACCCTTCCGCCCTCCTTATTTGTTAGAGGCCCGCACTTTATTCTTACATCTAAGCACAAGTAAAGTATTAGGCCCCCTTTCACACTTGTGCACCCTGAAAGTCGCACCATTATGCCGCGACTTTGACGCGATTTTGCCGTGACTTGAAGCAATGCCTGCGCACCCTTGAAGGTCTGTAGACTGATTGGAAATCACGGGGTACGACTTGTCATGTGACTTTCCAGTACCAAGTCGCAGGACAAGTCGCACAAGTGTGAAAGGGGCCCGAGTTGTCTGTGGATTGATCCTTTAAAGGTGGGGCAGGAAACGGTTCTTTGTAGCCTTCACTTACCTTTTATAGCATTATTTGAGAACTTCTGGTAGTTTGTGTATCTGATGAGTAAAGATCCTCCCCTTTTCCATTCAATGTTCCCCTTTGACTCCACCCCACATGGCAGATTGACCTTCTTCTTCTCTTCTGTTATGACGTTCTTACTGGAATCCAGTGGTACACCTGAAAAACAGGTCAGTGTTACTAAATAGGAAGAGTTACTATAGAGGAAGAGTTACCATAGAGGAAGAGTTACCATAGAGTAAGAGTTACCATAGAGGAAGAGTTACCATAGAGTAAGAGTTACCATAGAGGAAGAGTTACCATAGAGGGAGATTTACCATAGAGGAAGAGTTACCATAGAGGGAGAGTTACCATAGAGGGAGAGTTACCATAGAGGGAGAGTTACCATAGAGGAAGAGTTACCATAGAGGAAGAGTTACAATAGAGGAAGAGTTACCATAGAGGAAGAGTTACCATAGAGGAAGAGTTACCATAGAGGAAGAGTTACAATAGAGGAAGAGTTACCATAGAGGAAGAGTTACCATAGAGGAAGAGTTACCATAGAGGGAGAGTTACCATAGAGGGAGAGTTACCATAGAGGGAGAGTTACCATAGAGGGAGAGTTACCATAGAGGAAGAGTTACCATAGAGGAAGAGTTACAATAGAGGAAGAGTTGCCATAGAGGAAGAGTTACCATAGAGGGAGAGTTACCATAGAGGGAGAGTTACCATAGAGGAAGAGTTACAATAGAGGAAGAGTTACCATAGAGGAAGAGTTACCATAGAGGGAGAGTTACCATAGAGGAAGAGTTACCATAGAGGGAGAGTTACCATAGAGGGAGAGTTACCATAGAGGAAGAGTTACAATAGAGGAAGAGTTACCATAGAGGAAGAGTTACCATAGAGGGAGAGTTACCATAGAGGGAGAGTTACCATAGAGGGAGAGTTACCATAGAGGGAGAGTTACCATAGAGGAAGAGTTACCATAGAGGGAGAGTTACCATAGAGGAAGAGTTACCATAGAGGAAGAGTTACCATAGAGGGAGAGTTACCATAGAGGGAGAGTTACCATAGAGGAAGAGTTACAATAGAGGAAGAGTTACCATAGAGGAAGAGTTACCATAGAGGAAGAGTTACCATAGAGGGAGAGTTACCATAGAGGAAGAGTTACCATAGAGGGAGAGTTACCATAGAGGGAGAGTTAACATAGAGGAAGAGTTACCATAGAGGAAGAGTTACCATAGAGGAAGAGTTACCATAGAGGGAGAGTTGCCATAGAGGGAGAGTTACCATAGAGGGAGAGTTGCCATAGAGGGAGAGTTGCCATAGAGGAAGAGTTGCCATAGAGGGAGAGTTGCCATAGAGGGAGAGTTACCATAGAGGGAGAGTTACCATAGAGGGAGAGTTGCCATAGAGGGAGAGTTGCCATAGAGGGAGAGTTACCATAGAGGGAGAGTTGCCATAGAGGATTTCTTCTTTAAAACGGCTGTAATATGCTTTAAATGGCTCCTCATTTTTTGTGTTCTTAGTGCTTTTGTACTTATAATTTGGCAATTTTGTTGCTTTTTTTGAGGTTTCACAGACAACAAGACAACGAAAGTGTGAAAGTAGCAACTTTAAAAATTTCTTGAAAAATGTATAACACTGGGTACATGCTTGTCTTTTTCCATTTTTTAGGTTGTTATTTTTGCATCATTCCAGACATGCTGGTTGGGTAATTGTATTGCTGATGTATCAATTGTAATTGATACATCAGCCGTCGACAAATTATCAGCAGAAAATAGGGTTATCAATGCTTTGCGGATAGAAAAAAAAGGTGCCAATAATGCCTATAGACTTCAATGGAAAATCATGTCCCATAGACTATATTGCAAAGTCACATCCCATAGACTTCAATGTGAAGTCGCTTTCCATAGACTTTAATTGAGGTAAATACATTCCAGATGCATAAAAATTGGTGTGTAAAGTCCAATTTGTTTTCTAAAAAAAAAAACACAACAACAACAACAAGAGTAGAAAGGCCTGTCCTCTGCCAGCATGCTGCAGAGAAGGAATCTTGCTGTGGAAGCAGAGGTCTCTCTGCAGAGATCTGACACCCCTGCAGAATCAGAGGGGGTCATGAGTTTTGCTGATTGTGGAGTTATAGGTGGGAATCACATTGTGACGGGAGTCACTTTGGGTGGGGGGTTTGTGGAACTCAGCTTACCTTGGAGAGCTCTGGAGACTCCGTGTCCAGTTCCCCTGGCCTCTCTTATGTGTAAGTCACCCTGTGTCCATTAGGGGCACAGGGTGGCCGAGAACTCCACTATGATCTGTGCTATTAAGACACATTGTACAGCCACACTGGAATGTTGTATATATGTATATATTGTGTGTTGTCTCATGCTGTTGTGGACCCTTTGCTGTGATTGTTTGGGGTGAGGTTGTATTCCATTGTTCTATTGTGTCTGTCTGCCTTGGATATTATGGGATGTGTATGCAGATTAGCTGTGAGATTGGTGGGGGGGGGGAGCAAATTCCTCCAACAGCTCCCCCTGCTGATAAGACTGTTTACTGATGAGGAATTTGAATACACCTGACCTGTGTGTCTATTGTGATTGGACAGTTTACCCCGCCCTGAATCCAAGGGTGGGGGGTGGGGAGTGTCTCTGAGTTATATATCTGTGGTAACCTGTGCTGGAATAAAAGAGTTTTGATGTTGTTGTTCACCCTACATCTTGGATAGCGCTGGTTCTGGACAAAGGAAGCATTTACGGCGGACATAGTCCTGTTGAGGACAAGGGGTTCGTCACACACATAAACAACCAAAAAAAAAATTAGTTTCAACCATTTCCTGCTCTAACCGAATAACTAGACATGTGCACTGCCAAAAAATTTGTTCATTTTCGTTTCATTCGTTTTTTTTTTTTTTTTTTTTTTTTTCGGGTCATTCGTTATGATGGCAATTTATAAATTCGTACATTCGTACATTCATAAATTCATAAATTCGTAAATTCGTACATTCATAAACTCGTACATTCGTAAATTCGTACATTCATAAACTCGTACATTCGTAAATTCGTGAATTCGTACATTCATAAATTCGTACATTTGTAAATTAGAAAATTTGTAAATTTGGAAATTAGAAAATCCGAAAATTAGAAAATCCGAAAATTAGAAAATCTGAAAAAATAACTAACTATTAAATTAGGTATAGGTATTGTGATTTCCTTTCAAATTTGTCTGTTAGTGAACGTAACAAATACAAATTTATGGTCGGAGCCCTCGGTCCTGTAGATGTGAAGGAGCAAACATAAACACGCCACAAGACAGACAACATAACTAGACCTGAAGTGTGCCCTGGTCTACCGTAAGGTAAGCCCTGGTGAGCTGAGCCGTGAGGCCCTTTCTGCTAGGAGAGTAGTTAAGAAAAGGGCGCAAAAGACTTGTTTTTAGGGAGGTAATGGTTTATTTGTTTGGTGAAGGCAGATGCTACAAGGCAAGGTTTCTGAAAGCCCGGGACATTTCGGTCTGGGGATCGGGAATGTAACGGGCGAAACAGGTGGACTTCCACCGCCCCATCTTCCTGATCACGTGATCCGGGACTCCATTGCGGGAGGCTGCGGAGGCTGCTCCGATGCGAAAGGAGTGACCTGAGAATTTCGCTGGGTCAAGACCTAAGTTGCGGAGGAGGATCCTGACGTGCGTGACGAATTGATTGCTGCTAAGGGGTCTGACCGGAAATGGTAACAACGGGCTGTCAGGTGAGGGATCAGGTAGGTGTGCTAGTAGCTGATCTAGAACTGCCACGGGGCACCAGGCGTTGAGAGTTTCGAACAGCTTGATGTCAGTGCCTGGGCCAGTCTGCTGCGTTTTGGATGCCTCTAGGTGCAGGATGAAAAAGGTCTGACGGCGTACGAGGTGCCGCCTGCGTAGCGTCTTGCAGCTAGGGCCAGTAACTGAAAACTCGCTGGGCCGTAAGAAGCCGTAGAAGGCCAGGTACATGGCTGCCTGGATGACCAGGCTGGGAAAAAGCCGAATGGGGAATGCGAGAGCATGATCGATAATTCCCGGAAAATGGCACCGGTTACTGGGAGGCGTTTAATATTGACCTGCGGCTGTTTTTTGAGGATGCCGCGCAGGATTGCCTTGACTGCGTGGGAGGCGAACAAAGATGGTTTAGAAGGGTCTTGTAAGGAAACGAAATGCTGGATACCGGCTAGATGAAGTTTGATGGTGTTGTGTGATAACGCCAGCCGAGTGTAGCACTGAGAAATGAAGGCCAGGATATGGTGGAGGTCCCCTGGTGACCCCCCGTGGCTTGTGCCCAGAAACCGGAGGTACGTCTTCCAAGCAGCTTGGTAGGCTTTCAGCGTGTTGTGTGACAATGAGAAGTTTATAAGACTGGTGGCGTCGTGAAGGTGGTGACTCAGACTAGGGTTAGTTGAGACCAGTGAGGGATAGCAGACATGGTCGGATCGGCTCCGGGTTCCTGTGAAAAGAACAACGGAAAATTAAATCGGGACAGAGCGTCGGCTGAGGTGTTACACTTGCCCGGGATGTGGACGCAGAGGACTTTGAACTGGTGCAGCAGGGACAGTTGAACTAGCCTGCGCAGGAAGGCCATAATGGTCAAGGACCTGGAACGGCCTTTGTTTATAATGTCGGCTGTGGCCTGATTATCGGTGGCGAAAACCACCGTCTGGCCTGCCCAACTGCTTCCCCAGGTTTGTGCTGCTGCCACTATTGGGTATAGCTCGAATAAGGAGGAGGATTGGCTGAAACTGGGGATTGCCAAGATCTCTGGCGGCCATGGACCGGCAAACCAGTGGGGGCCAAAAATAGCTGCGAAGCCCGTGGAGGCAGCGGCGTCAGTGACTATCTGGGGAGAAGAGGGAGATGCTGCTGGAATGAACATGGAAATGCCATTCCAGTCGGCCAGGAAATGGTCCCACATGGAAAGGTCGGCTATAGCTGCCTGGTCAAGTTTGAAGATCTGGTCTGGGTCTCGACATCCTGTGAGAAAGACCAGGAGGCGGGAGACGAAGGATCGTCCCTGAGGGATGACTCTTACTGCGAAGTTTAACATCCCGAGTAAAGACTGGAGTTGCCTCCTGGAGCACCCCTGGGTGGCCGTGAAGGAATGAATGACCTCCCTGATGTGAGTCAGCTTTTCGGGTGGTAGGCTGGCCTGCATGGCCTGAGTGTCCAGTATGATGCCTAAGAAGGTGATGCGATGTGCTGGGCCTTCTACCTTCTTCTCTGCTATGGGGACATTGAGGTTGGAAAAGACCTCCCTTAGACTCTTAAGGTCTACGGGGGGACGGCTGGGGTCTTCGATGAGCAAAAAGTCGTCCAGGTAATGGATCACTTTCTGACAGGATGCGTGGTGCGAGAGGATCCAGGACAGGGACTGTGCGAACGTGTCAAAGAGCCACGGGCTGCCTTTGGATCCAAAGGTTAGTTTCGTGGCGAAGTAATACTGACCTTTCCACCTGACTCCGTGCCAGCGCCACAGACACGGCTGGATTGGTAGCAGCTTGAAGGCGTCTGCGACGTCTGCTTTGGACAGCCAGGCGCCCTCACCTGCGTTTAGGATGGCCTGGATAGTGAGGTTGACAGAGGAGTATTTGAGGGAAAATTCTTCTGAGGGTATGAGGGAATTTAAGCTGGGTGTGTGAGAAGAATAAGGCGCGGACAAATCATAGATTAGACGAAGTTTATTAGAGAACTTTCCTTTTACGAGCCCGATAGGGTTAACTCTCCAAACAGAAAACGGTGGGTGAGAGAAGGGGCCGATTATGTACCCCCGGTCAAGTTCGTTTTGTAGTAGGGTACTGATGGCTTCCTCGTCGGTGGCTGCTGACAGCAGGTTTTTGCACTCGTGGGTGGTGTCGGGGAGTGTGATAAACCCCGTGTGAAAGCCTGTGGTGAAGCCTTGTACCAGAAAGGCTGCTAGTGAGGGTGACGGGTGTGAGGTGAGGTAGGATTGCAGCCATCCGATATCAATACGGCTTAGTCAGGCCGAGCTGAGCTTCTTAATCCCGCAGGTGATCCTGGGGTGGGCTCTGCGGCAGATGAGGCAGACGTGGAGGAGTCTGCAACGTGAGAAGTTGCAAATCCCCAAGTTATAGTTGTTGCATATCTGCGCCCCTCCTAACGTTCGGACGGGCCGTCCGAGTTTGTCTTCCTGGGGGTGTAGTGGGGTTGCTTCTGAATACTGGGCTGTGTTCGGGGCGGAGGGGAAGTTGGGGAGGCGTCTGCCAACGGGTTCTGAACACCAATTGGCCGTGTGGGTGGAGGATTGGCAGTTAGTGCAAAGTGGGGAGCGAAGGCCAGCGAAATGACGACAGAAGAGTTCGGTGTCGATAGCGCTCCAGTCAGTGGTTGCCTGGAACTGACTGAGCTTGGCTGCTGCCTTTGCTGAAATGGAGCGATGGTAGTCATAGAATGCACTGCCTCCGTACTTGTACCCTAAATCTGTGACTGCATGAAGGTAGAGGTCTAGTTCTTCCCTCCTGTCGGGTTTGATGGAGCAGATGACATCCCGAAACATGCCGAAAGCAAGCACGAACTCCGTGACCGTGAGCTTTCGTGTAAGCCTGTGGTCTTTCGCCTTCAGGACAACGGATACGTCGCCCCAAGCGTAGGCTTTGTTCTCTGTTACATCGTGTACCGAAATCAGAAGGGATGCCAGGTTGATGTCGCGGCCATCTAGTATCTCCTTCCTGATGCTTGCTGGGATGAGATGTGCGGGGAAAACAGAAAAACCGCCGTGGGGCGTAGCTGTAAGGCATGATGCGGGGGTGGCGGGGGCGACAGCTGGTGGAGTGGGGGTTACTTGCTGGAGCTCCAAGGTCCCCACTCTGGACTGGACGTCGGAGATGGTAGTTGATAGGGAGGAGACCATCGTGTGTAGCTGGGACACTGCCGAGGCGATTGATTGTAGTGATGCCTGAGTGTCTGGTGGGGTTGGTGGGGATGGGTTGGGGAACAGTAGTCTGAACAGTTCAGCTTTCCTGGCCGTGATGGGGTAGGGGATATTCCTGCGCCTCAGCTCAGCTGAGAGTCTGGGGATGGTCCAAGCTCTGAAGGCCTGTGAGAAGTTGTCTGCCGGGCCCGCTTCGGGAGGTGATGGGGCGGGGGGTGAGATCGTCGCTGCCGGCCAGAGACATGGCGTCTGCTAGAATAAACGAGGGGGGGGGGGAGGGGGGATGCATGTTTCTCTTTTTTTTTTTCGAGTTTGAAAGACAGGAGAGAATATATATGCGTTTGTAGATTGCGGAGAAAGGGGGGGGCAGAGCAGGATACCCGTGCGACAGGTATGGGGACAAACAGGGGTTGCGCGCGAGCGCTGAGTGGGATGTTCCTTGGGCCTATATGTAAACTCAGGGGATGCGTGACACCCGAGGTGAGCCAGGAGGTGACTGGCCGGGTAGCCGATGCTCGGGTGTCCGTCTGTGCTCGGCACGGACTGGTTAACCAGACCCCCCCCAGGGCGGCACTGGGGGGAGTGGCCACTGATTGGTTGCTAAGTAGGAATGTTTCGATCTGTAGCAATTTGACGTAGGTTCGGTCAGCTAATACTTGCACTGCCAGCAAGTCATGAGATTAGGTGACCTTGTCTGCGTAGTGAAGGCTTGTGCTTCGAAAATAGAGTGACATGCATAGAAGTATATGACAGTTACTAACGCCTGGAGATTTTTATCAAAACTATGGTGTTCTGCATGGATTGGGGAGGGGAGATGTGGGAAACGAAGCAGGATACCGTACGACGGTATGGGGACAATCGGGGATTGCGCGTGAACGCTGGGTGAGTTTGTTTCTTTGGCCTGTTCGGAAACTCAGAGAATGCGTGACAACCGAGGTGAGCCAGGAGGTGACTGACCAGGTAACCGATGCTCGGGTGTCCGTCTGTGCTCGGCACGGACTAGTTTAACCAGAGCCCCCCCCCCAGGGCGGTACTGGGGAGAGTGGCTGCTGGTTGGTTGCTAAGTAGGGATGTTTCGATCTGTAGTAGTTTGACGTAGGTTCGGTCAGCTAATACTTGCACTGCCAGCAAGTCATGAGATTAGGTGACCTTGTCTGCGTAGTGAAGGCTTGTGCTTCGAAAATGGGTACTGAGCCAAATGAGTACGTGAAACAAGGATATGTAGTGAAAGGTGTGTAAGAGAATGGAAACTGAAACAACGACAACCTACGCACCTGCTTGCTGCCCTAGTGATGGAGTCTCTGTTGGGGTCAAACCTGGTAGACCTGGTACCTACGGTAGGGTGACATGGAAATATTGTAAGAGATGGGTTGCAAGAGCTGATTCGGGGCCGTAGTTGACCCCCTGGTGAAGAGATGCAAGCCCTGAACAAAAAAATTTTTTTTTTTTCTTTTTTTTTACCTGGGAAAGAAAGAGATGGTCTGATCCTGTTGTTAGGAGACCAGGGGCGACTTACTGACCTAAGGAAAAGGTGAAAAGGGATAGAGAAAGGCGTGAGTAGCTGAGTTGGCTACTGGGGAGGTTGTGGCTGCGGAGGCCAATGGAGGTCGAGCTGCAACGATTGCAGAGGTGTGTGGGGGGGGGGGGGTGGATGTGGGAGCCATGACACAAACCTGCGGTGAAGCAAGATGTGCGGGGGATGGCTGTGCCTCACATTGGCTGGGTTGCCGCGAAGGCAAGGAGTGGAGCGACTTGCTGAGGTTTGCAAGGTGTGGGGGCCCATTTACACGAACTTGCGGTGACTGCAAGAAGTGTGTGGGGGGGGAGGGCAGTGACAGATGCTCTGGTGGGTTGGGGGGGGGGGTTGGTGGTGGGACGTTTGTGGCTGAATTGATTCGATGCTGCTACGGTGGGTGTCTAGTCGTGACACGACCGTGAGCGTGGAGAGATCGAGGGGAAGGTGACGGGATCCAAAGCGTGACGCCGGCTGGGATGAGCTGCGGTGTACAGTGGTGTGAAAAAGTGTTTGCCCCCTTCCTCATTTCCTGTTCCTTTGCATGTTTGTCACACTTAAGTGTTTCGGAACATCAAACCAATTTAAACAATAGTCAAGGACAACACAAGTAAACACAAAATGCAATTTGTAAATGAAGGTGTTTATTATTAAAGGTGAAAAAAAATCCAAACCATCATGGCCCTGTGTGAGAAAGTGATTGCCCCCTAAACCTAATAACTGGTTGGGCCACCCTTAGCAGCAACAACTGCAACCAAGCGTTTGCGATAACGTGCAATGAGGCTTTTACAGCGTCCTGGAGGAATTTTGGCCCACTCATCTTTGCAGAATTGTCCTAATTCAGTTACATTAGAGGGTTTTCGAGCATGAACGGCCTTTTTAAGGTCATACCACAACATCTCAATAGGATTCAGGTCAGGGCTTTGGCTAGGCCACTCCAAAGTCTTCATTTTGTTTTTCTTCAGCCATTCGGTGGTGGACTTGCTGGTGTGTTTAGGATCATTGTCCTGCTGCAGAACCCAAGTTCGTTTCAGCTTGAGTACACGAACAGATGGTCGGACATTCTCCTTCAGGATCTCTTGGTAGACAGCAGAATTCATAGTTCCTTTTATCACGGCAAGTCTTCCAGGTCCTGAAGCAGCAAAACAGCCCCAGACCATCACACTACCACCACCATATTTTACTGTTGGTATAATGTTCTTTTTCTGAAATGCAGTGTTCCTTCTACGCCAGATATACTTGGACACACACCTTCCAAAGAGTTCCACTTTTGTCTCATCGGTCCACAGAATGTTGTCCCAAAAGTCTTGGGGATCATCAAGATGTGTTGTGGAGAAATTGAGACGAGCTTTGATGTTCTTTTTGCTCAGCAGTGGTTTTCTCCTTGGAACTCTGCCATGCAGGCCATTTTTGCCCAGTCTTTTCCTGATGGTGGAGGCATGAACGCTGACCTTAACTGAGGCAAGTGAGGCCTGCAGTTCCTTGGACGTTGTTGTGGGGTCTTTTGTGACCTCTTGGATGAGTCGTCGCTGCGCTCTTGGGGTAATTTTGGGCGGCCGGCCACTCCTGGGAAGGTTCACCACTGTTCCATGTCTTCGCCATTTGTGGATAATGGCTCTCACTGTGGTTCGCTGGATTCCCAAAGCTTTGGAAATGGCTTTATAACCCTTTCCAGACTGATAGATCTCAATTACTTTCTTTCTCAATTGTTCCTGAATTTCTTTGGGTCTCGGCATGATGTGTAGCTTTTAAGGATCTTCTGGTGGACCTTACTGTGTCAAGCAGCTCCTATTTAAGTGATGCCTTGATTGTGAACAGGTGTGGCAATAATCAGGCCTGGGTGTGGCTAGAGAATTTGAACTCAGGTGTGGACAACCACAGTTATAGTATGTTTTTAACAAGGGGGGCAATCACTTTTTCACACAGGGCCATGATGGTTTGGATTTTTTTTCACCTTTAATAATAAACACCTTCATTTACAAATTGCATTTTGTGTTTACTTGTGTTGTCCTTGACTATTGTTTAAATTGGTTTGATGTTCCGAAACACTTAAGTGTGACAAACATGCAAAGGAACAGGAAATGAGGAAGGGGGCAAACACTTTTTCACACCACTGTACGTGTGAGTGAGGGGATCCGATTTGTGAGATTGGGTTGTGACCGGCTTAAACTGGGTAGCGGTGCGTGACAACCAGAGACAGTGGGGTGAATCATGTTGTAGAACAAACAAACAAACGGCATAGTGGTCGAAATGACTCGGTGGGACAAACAGGGGTTTCGATGTAACGACGAAAAAGCATAAGTCCTACCTGCGACGCTGAAGCGTAACGAACTGGGAGTGCGAGCGGGAATCGAATCTGCAATCCGGAAACGAGGAGCGTAGGACAACTCAGGAACGTGTAGTGAGTTGTTTGTCGGCCTGGTGACGTAGATACGGCGCACTGGAACCGACACCGGCCGTTGTGGAAGGTCTGGTATATATACCCTCCGGGCTCCTCCCATAATTGCAGGCCACCATGCTGGCCTTCCTATTTATCCCAAGTTACGAAATATCCGAAATAACGAATGCCGCATCTAAACGAATGGAAGGGAACAAATTAATAACAAATAATAATAATAAAAAGTTTTTATTATTATTATTGTTATTTATTATTATTAATTCATTACGTTCCATTCGTTTAGATGCGGCATTTGTTATTTCGGATAATTCGTAACTTGGGATAAATTTGTATTTGTTACATTTACTAACAGCCAAATTTGAAAGGAAATTACAATACCTATAATTTAATAGTTAAGTTATTATTAGGTAATTATTATTTCAGATTTCCGAAATTTTACAAATTAATGAGTGTAGAAATGTACGAATTTACAAATATTCGGAAAAATTTGTTAAACGGGTTTTTCGTTAATTCGGATACTTCTGAATTAACAAATTTGTCGAAATTCGTTAAAAAAATAATTTGGAACGAAACGAATTGCACATGTCTACGAAGAACGATTATAAATATAAATGTATGAACTCACATTTGTGGAAGTAGAGGAGGAATATGATGAGTCGGTGTAATTTCTTCATCTTGGGAATTGGAAGTCCTCTTCGCTTTCAGTCTCCGGTGACTTGGAAGGTCTGCGGACAAAGTAGAGTTTGTTGGAAGGCAGCAATGGTTTAATGTCGTATATTTCTGGATTTCTACTGCCTGGTTAAAAAAAAGCCATTTGGCCTGTTGGAAGTCATATTGGTATGTTAGTAAAGTGAGTTTACCCAGCAGGGTGTGTGCAACTGAAGAGCGGGATTCATGCATACCCCCTGGTGGTGGGGTATGGGAACAGGAGAGCTTTGCTGCAGACCATCCGGCGATTGGAAAAATCAAGTGCCCAATTTCCTCGCCTGCAAATCAGGATATCAAAAGGTGAGCTGTTACCGGAAGATGACCCGGGCCAAGGCAGGTGTTCATGGCCTAATGCTGCCCCCTTGTGGAAGAGAAGAACATACTTCCTGGAAGATGTTCGGGGGGGGGGGGGGGCGGGAATAATATTAATCCTGGCGATTAGGAAGAACAGCCCCTTATAGCTTCTCATTGGACAGAGGACTACACAGGCGGGCAGAGGGTGTTTGTGTTGGTTGTGTCTGAGTGCGCTTTAAATAGTGTGGGCAAATGATGAGGCTTCCTCTTTTCCAACTGAGCCCAGCCGAGCCCAGGCGAGAGACACCGAATACTGATGCCACGTACACACGATCGGACTTTTCGGCCGGAGTATCCGGCAAACTTAGTCCGGCGGACAATACGCCGGACTTTCCGAACGTGCGGACTTGCCCACACACGCCCGGACGCCGGAGTTTTGGCAGACGTCTGCCGGACTTTTACACGGAGTAAAGTCCATTCATTTATAACGTGACTCCAGGTAGACGGGACTAGCGAAGGAAGTCAATGCCGCCGCCTCGATCGGCGAGATTGACACCTCGCTAGCCCGTCACCTGGTATGGATTTAAAGGGGAATCCCTACGCCGAAAAAACGTCTCACTCGTCCCCACCCCCTTTCCTGACCGGCCGGGCTGCGTGCTCGGATAAGGGTCTGATATGGATTTGGGGGGGGACCCCCACGCCGTTTTTTCAGCGTAGGGATTCCCCTTTAACTCCATACCAGGTGATGGGGCTAGCGAGGTGTCAATCTCGCCGATCGAGGCGGCGACATTGACGTCCTTCACTAGTCCCGTCTACCTGGAGTCACGTTGTAAATGAACGGACTTTACTCTGTGTGTCACCAAGTCCGTTCATTTCAAAAGTCCCGCGGACCTCCGCCAAAAGTCCCGCGGACCTCCGCCAAAAGTCCCGCGGACCTCCGCCAAAAGTCCCGCGGACCTCCGCCAAAAGTCCCGCGGACCTCCGCCAAAAGTCCCGCGGACCTCCGCCAAAAGTCCCGCGGATATTTTTGAGTCAAAACTCCTTTCTAAGTCCGCCGGACTGCTGAGTCCGGAGGATAATTTTGAGTCAAAACTTCTTTCTAAGTCCGCCGGAGCCCACACACGGTCGGATTGTCCGGCGGACTCTAGTCGGGCGGACAAATCCGCGGGAAAGTCCGATGGTGTGTACTGGGCATGAGGATGACCTGACATAATGTATCCTCTATACTCTTTTGTTTTATATTCTCTTTTCCTGTTTTATGTTAGTATTTCTGCTTTCTTTGTAAATAAATTAGACCCTTCCTTATCTGAGCATCGTGTTTATTTCTATAGATAAGATTATTATATCACCACCATTAACCTTATCAGAGCTCAGAGGAGCCAACTATAGGAATAGACAAGATAATTCATATTTATAATAAATTGGGGAAATCCAAAAACACCCCAAGTCAACATCACCGTCATTGTTCTTATAGAAAGCTGAATGCCAGGCAAACACACAGGTGAGATATATATATATATACACACACAGATATATGACCTGGAAGCTGCTATACCTACCAAAGGATTTGTATTTTTGTCCATCCATTGCCAAGAATTACACTGCTCCGCCACAATGCGCAGCCGTGTTGGTGCCATCTAGATCACCTCCCTGCCTGTAAGTGCCCTGTGTTGGAGCAAAAGAAGACTTATGAAGTCACCCATTTGCTCAGTCTACTCTAACCTCCTGTCGACGTGTCCCCTGTCTGCACATTTCTATGCAGCACACCTGATTGGCCCCTAATGCTACCATTAAGGATAAGATATCATGTAAGCAACTCCTCTTAGCGATACATTCTACATGGCTATACAGTGCCTTGAAAAAGTATTCATACCCCTTGAAATTCCCCACATTTTCTTGTGTTACACCCAAAAACATAAATGTATTTTATTGGGATTTTATGTGATGGACCAACACAAAGTGTCACATAATTGTGAAGTGGAAAGAAAATGATACAAATAAATATGTGAAAAGTGTGGGGGGGAGGGGGCATTTGTATGGCGCCCCCCGGAGTCAATACTTTGTAGAACCCCCTTTCTCTACAAGTCTTTTTGGGGGTGTCTCTACCAGCTTTGCCCATCTAGAGAGGACATTTCTGCCCATTCTTCTTCTTTGTAAAATATCTCAAGCTCTGTCAGATTGGATGGAGAGCGTCTGTGATCAGCAATTTTCAAGTCTTTCCACAGATTCTCAATGGGATTTAGGTCTGGACTGTGACTGGGCCATTCTAACACATGAATATGCTTTGATCTAAACAATCCATTGTAGCTCTGGCTGTATGTTTCGGGTCGTTGTCCTGCTGGAAGGTGAATACTTTTTCCAGGCACTGTAGATGGTTATACATGGAGGACACTCAACATGTAAATATTTTCCACCACCGAAGAACATTCATGTTAGGAAGTTTTGCTCGGGGCTGATATCTGTGATAAGACAGCAAAGCATTGATTTGATCGGTCTGCGCACACCCTGCGCCTCTATAGACAGAGCTGGAGAACGGGGGGTCTGAAGTGGTTTTGTGGGTGCCTCCCTCCCCCGTCTTCCGCTCTTTGACAGAACACACAGGGGAGAAACCATCGAGCATTTCCTGTTGTTGTGAGGGGAACCAAAAAGAGAAAAAAGGCGAAAGAGAATCTTACAATACAAGTTTAGGTACAAATTGCAAAATGCAGTATACGGTATATAGAGAGCAGGGGGTATAATAGAGAGTGGGGGGTATAATAGATAGTGGGGGTATAATAGAGAGCAGGGGTATAATAGAGAGCAGGGGGTAAAATAGAGAGCTGGGGGGTAAAATAGAAATGCGGGGGGTATAATAGATAGTGGGGGTATAATAGAGAGCAGGGGGTAAAATAGAGAGCGGGGTATAATAGAGATCAGGGGGTATAATAGAAAGTGGGGGGTATAATAGAGAGCAGGGGGTAAAATAGAGAGCAGGGGGTAAAATAGAGAGCGGGGTATAATAGAGAGCAGGGGGTATAATAGAGAGCGGGGGTATAATAGAGAGCGGGGGGGGTATAATAGAGAGCAGGGGGTATAATAGAGAGCGGGGGGTATAATAGAGAGTGGGGGGTATAATCAGGGCTTTTTTTCAACCACGACCCCCCAAAACCACTCCTCCCACACACACCCTCCAAATCACATTAAATAGTGGGTGTGGTCAGTCAAATTTCACAAACAGTGGGAGGGTCTTAAAGGGGCATTAAATACCAAGATTGAATTACATACAGAGTGCAGAGCTGTCACTTGTAAACACAGAAACCGGACTTCTGTGTTTACAAGTGATTGTGGTGAGCAGGCCCCCCGAAGGGTCTGAGTCAGAGGTGGTGGAACTGAGTTCCACCAAGTTCCCCCTCTCTATAATAGACAGTGGGGGGTATAATAGAGAGTGGGGGGTATAATAGAGAGCAGGGGGTATAATAGAGATTGGGGGGGGGGGGGGGGGGTGTATAATAGATAGCAGGGGGTATAATAGAGATCGGGCGGTATAATAGAGAGCGGGGGTATAATACAGAGTGGGGGGTATAATACAGAGCAGGGGTATAATATAGAGCGCGGGTATAATAGAGAGTGGGGGGTATAATAGGAAGCAGGGGTATAATAGAGAGCGGGGGGTATAATAGAGAGTGGGGGGTATAATAGAGAGCGGGGGTACAATAGATAGTGGGGGTATAATAGAGAGCAGGCGGTATAATAGATAATGGGGTTATAATAGAGGGTGGGGGTTTAATAGAGAGCAGGGGGTATAATAGATAGTGGGGGTATAATAGATAGTGGGGGTATAATTGAGAGCGGGGGGGGGGGGTATAATAGAGAGCGGGGGGTAAAATAGAGAGCGGGGGGTATAATAGATAGTGGGGGTATAATAGAGAGCGGGGGTATAATAGATAGTGGGGGTATAATAGAGAGCGGGGGTTATAATAGAGGGTGGGGGTATAATAGAGAGCGGGGGGTATAATAGATAGTGGGGGTATAATAGAGAGCGGGGGTTATAATAGAGGGTGGGGGTATAATAGAGAGCGGGGGGTATAATAGAGGGTGGGGGTATAATAGAGGGTGGGGGTATAATAGAGAGCGGGGGTATAATAGAGAGCGGGGGGTATAATAGATAGTGGGGGTATAATAGAGAGCGGGGGTTATAATAGAGGGTGGGGGTATAATAGAGAGCGGGGGGTATAATAGAGAGCGGGGGGTATAATAGAGAGCGGGGGGTATAATAGAGAGCGGGGGTATAATAGATAGTGGGGGTATAATAGAGGGTGGGGGTATAATAGAGAGCGGGGGGTATAATAGAGAGAGGGGTATAATAGATAGTGGGGGTATAATTGAGAGCGGGGGGTATAATAGAGAGCGGGGGGTAAAATAGAGAGCGGGGGGTATAATAGATAGTGGGGGTATAATAGAGAGCGGGGGTATAATAGATAGTGGGGGTATAATAGAGAGCGGGGGTTATAATAGAGGGTGGGGGTATAATAGAGGGTGGGGGTATAATAGAGAGCGGGGGGTATAATAGATAGTGGGGGTATAATAGAGAGCGGGGGTTATAATAGAGGGTGGGGGTATAATAGAGAGCGGGGGGTATAATAGAGAGCGGGGGGGGTATAGTAGAGAGCGGGGGGTATAATAGAGAGCGGGGGGTATAATAGAGAGCGGGGGGGGTATAGTAGAGAGCGGGGGGTATAATAGAGAGCGGGGGGTATAATAGAGAGCGGGGGGTATAATAGAGAGCGGGGGTTATAATAGAGGGTGGGGGTATAATAGAGGGTGGGGGTGTAATAGAGAGCGGGGGTATAATAGATAGTGGGGGTATAATAGAGAGCGGGGGTTATAATAGAGGGTGGGGGTATAATAGAGGGTGGGGGTATAATAGAGAGCGGGGGGGGGGTATAATAGAGAGCGGGGGATATAATAGAGAGCGGGGGGGTATAATAGAGGGCGGGGGGTATAATAGAGAGCGGGGGTTATAATAGAGGGTGGGGGTATAATAGAGAGCGGGGGGTATAATAGAGAGCGGGGGGTATAATATAGAGCGGGGGGGTATAATAGAGAGTGGGGGGTATAATAGAGAGAGGGGTATAATAGAGAGCGGGGGGTATAATAGATAGTGGGGGTATAATATAGAGCAGGGGGTATAATAGAGAGCGGGGGGGGTATAATATAGAGCGGGGGGTATAATAGAGAGCGGGGGGGGGGGTATAATATAGAGCAGGGGGTATAATAGAGAGCGGGGGGGGGTATAATATAGAGCGGGGGGTATAATAGAGAGCGGGGGGGGGTATAATATAGAGCAGGGGGTATAATAGAGAGCGGGGGGGGTATAATATAGAGCGGGGGGTATAATAGAGAGCGGGGGGGGTATAATAGAGAGCGGGGGGTATAATAGAGAGCGGGGGGGGTATAATAGAGAGCGGGGGGTATAATATAGAGCATACATAGAAAGGGATTTAAATTGATCCAGAGGAAGACGAAAAAGAGAAATGTCTTTCTGATCTTCTATGGGGTCTTTCTCAACTTTGTTACCCCAGAGGAACCTTTGAAATAATTTTAGGTCTCAGGGAACTCGAGGAATTGGGGGAAATCATCCATTGCATTGGTAGCCAGCAGGGCGGATTTAGCCTATCTGATCTGGGGGTGCAGTAAAAAAAATAAGTCAGGGGGTCTAATGCCAACACTGTGTGATCAAACAGAACCTGTGCCCCCTTATATCAGATGTCCCTAAGAGTATCACCCTACTTTACATGTCCCCATCAGAGTGCCCCCTTACATATGATCAGTTACCCCCATCATGGTGCTCCTTTCCATCAGGGTCCCCATCAGAGGGCCCTCTTGCATCAGATGTCCCCCTACTTTAGATGCCCCCTTACATCAAATATCTGCATAAGACTGGCTGAGGGTTCAGTGGATACATTCTCAGAGACCTGGGGGGGGGGGACACGAGTAAAATCTAGGGGGGCACAGCCCATCCCAGCACCCCTCTTGATCCTTACCCCCGGTGGCCAGTGATGCCCCCTTTACATTGGTGGTTAGAATACAACTCTTACAGGTAGATAAGAAGAGCATTGGGTGCAATGCGCTGGCTATGCCAAGTGGTGGTGGCCATAGACCATTGTGGCCGGCAGCCGTATATCAGGTTGATGATGTCACCCTTTGTATACTTGTAGCTGTGGGGGTGGGAAATCTCTCATCCACACCTCATTGGCCGAGCAATACAGCTAAATTCCAAGTCCCTCTCTGGTCTGCAGAAACCCCAAATCCCGGCAATTGGATGTTGGTGGATCTCCATTCTATCAGACAAACTGAACCTCTCTGTGTACCTGAAAAGGGTCATTTAGAACTTTTGGCACTTCACTGCCCAGAAGAACCACATTTTTGGATCGCTGTCATAGAAGACCTCCCAGCAATTGCTGTAGTCTCCTGCCCTGTGCCCATACCATGGTGGGGTACAGAAGGGGCGCACCTCTCCGTCTATTCATATACTTTCCAGGCACGTAGAAGAAGGCCTGTAGAGGGGTGTAGATCTGTGTATAGATCTGTGTATGTGTGGGTGGATGTACACCTTCCTCTAGAGATCTTCGGAGGGCTTGTGGTCGGCTCCTGGTAGGTTTGATCTTCACCAGAGATATATTCTGATTTACCAGCCGCTTCCGAATACACATATACTGCTCCCATCCCCCCTCCTGACACAAGACCCCCTAACCGCACGCACTGCAGTGTATATATATATATATATACACACCACAACATCCTACTGACATCAGAATCCATCGTTTTTGAAATGTATTCTGTGGCAAAGAAGACAAAGGACCTACCGTATATACCCGAGTATAGGCCGACCCGAATATAAGCCGAGGCAACTCATTTTACCACAAAAAACTGGGAAAACGTATTGACTCGAGTATAAGCCTAGGGTGAGAAATGCGCAGCTACTGTAAGTGGAAAAGAGGGTCAACAATGCCCCATTTGCAGCCTCACTGTGCCCATTTACATGCCTCACTGTGCCCATTTGCAGCCTCACTGTGCCCATTTGCATGCCTCACTGTGCCCATTTGCAGCGTCACTGTGCCCATTTGCAGCCTCACTGTTCCCATTTGCAGCCTCACTGTTCCCATTTGCAGCCTCACTGTTCCCATTTGCAGCCTCACTGTGCCCATTTGCAGCCTCACTGTGTCCATTTGTAGCCTCACTGTGCCCATTTGCAGCCTCACTGTGCCCATTTGCATGCCTCACTGTGCCCATTTGCATGCCTCACTGTGCCCATTTGCAGCCTCACTGTGCCCATTTGCATGCCTCACTGTGCCCATTTGCAGCGTCACTGTGCCCATTTGCAGCCTCACTGTTCCCATTTGCAGCCTCACTGTTCCTATTTGCAGCCTCACTGTGCCCATTTGCAGCCTCACTGTGCCCATTTGCAGCCTCACTGTACCCATTTGCAGCCTCACTGTTCCCATTGCAGCCTCACTGTGCCCATTTGCAGCCTCACTGTGCCCATTTGCAGCCTCACTGTGCCCATTTGCAGCCTCACTGTTCCCATTTGCAGCCTCACTGTACCCATTTGCAGCCATAGGTCCCCCGAACTTCAAACTTGGTAGTTAAGTAGGCCCCCTAGCTGCAGCCAAAATTCCAGAGAATCCATCGTTTTTGAAACGTATTCTGTGGCAAAGAAGACAAAGGACCTAATAGACTATTGTTGGTGCCCCAAATACTTGGCGCAGAGAAACCCAACTTTTCTGGATACGTTACGTAACAGTTCTGTTTATAAAGTTTGAAATAAGAAATGCGACTAACGCGGCAATTAAGATTTTTTTTTTCAATTGCTCCACAAACAAGGTGCTTCCAACGTGGGCCCATTCACCCCCTTGGGGGAGGGGGGGGGGGGGCGTTTAGAACTTTTGGATGTTGGTGGATCTCCATTCTATCAGACAAACTGAACCTCTCTGTGTACCTGAAAAGGGTCATTTAGAACTTTTGGCACTTCACTGCCCAAAAGAGACACATTTTTAGATCGCTGTCATAAAAGACCTCCCAGCAATTGCTGTAGGCTCCTGCCCTGTGCCCATACCCTGGTGGGGTACAGAAGGGGCGCACCTCTCCGTCTATTCATATACTTTCCAGGCACATAGAAGAAGGCTTGTAGAGGGGTGTAGATCTGTGTATAGATCTGTGTATGTGTGGGTGGATGTACACCTTCCTCTAGAGATCTTCGGAGGGCTTGTGGTCGGCTCCTGGTAGGTTTGATCTTCACCAGAGATATATTCTGATTTACCAGCCGCTTCCGAATACACATATACTACTCCCATCCCCCCTCCTGACACAAGACCCCCTAACCGCACGCACCGCAGTATATATATATATATACACACACACACAACAACAACCTACTAGCATCAGAATCCATCGTTTTTGAAAATAATTTTGTGGCAAAGAAGACAAAGGACCTAATAGACTATTGTTGGTGCCCCAAATACGTGGCACAGAGAAGCCCAACCTTCTTGGACACGTTACACAACAGTTCAGTCTGTGAGGTGTGAATAACTAATGGCGCAATTTAGAAAAAAATATCAAGTGTTCCACATCCACAAGCAAGGCGTGTGGCCCCATTCACCCCCTTGGGGGGGGCAGAGGGTCATGACGGGGTACATTTTTCCTTAGTTGTGGCATCTGTATAAGCCCATATGGCTGTCTTTGTTGCTTAAGGGGAATGGGTGGGAACCAGGGCTCATCCCCCCCCCCCCAGACTACACGTGTAAACAAGTCCTAAGAGTCACTCACAATGGAAGGACTATCTGGTTGGGCCACGTAGTCATCGGATGTCAGCAATGAAGCTGGCAGTGCTGGGCTTTCTTATCATTAAGCCTAGCATGCATTGGAAACCGAACGTCATCGATGATCTGCATGATAAAGGAAAATTAAACCTAAAAAGAATAAAAAACGCTGACAGGTGCCATTTTCTATTTCAGAAAGAACCTAATAGTCTCTTCTGTCATAAACCCTTCTCCCGTCCTGGCAGTGTTTGTGTACATTCAGTTGTGCATTGGAGGGCATTGAAGCTCCAACCTTTAAAGTGTCGGTATTATGTCTTGTTGTCAGCTACTTGGGAACTAAAAGTGATATAATACCGGGCCTGTTTCTCAACCCCCGATTGACCTGACTACTCTCTCCCCTTCCCTGACAACCGCCAAGACCCCTTCCTGGACCTGACTACTCTCTCCCCTTCCCTGACTCCTGCCTGGACCTGACTACTCTCTTCCCCTTCCTGACTCCTGCCTGGACCTGACTACTCTCTCTCCTTCAACTCCTTCCTGGACCTGACTACCCTCTCCCCTTCCCTGACTCCTGCCTGTACCTGACTACTCTCTCCCCTTCCCTGACTCCTGCCTGGGCCTGACTACTCTCTCTCATTATAAACTGGTATGAAAATCGTTCGCCCTCCTACTATTCCACACCACCACTGCGCACAAAGAAAAATTAGTTAAACACCTATGTGTATAAAAATAAACTAAGCAGCTACTTAAATAGATAAATAATGTAAAGTGATTTTAAATGAATAAAACAGTAGCGCTAATAATCACAGTGTCTGTGAATAAACTAAATATTTAACCTGTGTAAACAATACTGAATAATATGTATAAACAGAACCCCAATGATTAAGCCACTTCGGTGAAACATGTCTGGGTATGGTTACATGGCAACTGTGAGGAGCATTTGACATTCAACGTTCCAGTTACTGGGTGTGCTGTGCCGTGTGAAGTGAAAGAGAAAGGAGACAGCGTGGAGGGTGAGACATATTGGTATTAACGCCGGGTCCGCCGAGACCATAATATATCGGGTCACCACTGCTGGGTCCTTGTTTCCTGGTGAAAAGATTATGCTGAAGTGCCTTATTTTTATATGAAGGATGTGAGTACAATGGTTGAGGAATTTTGTGTGCTGTTGAAATAAATGCTTTACTCTACTTCACTATTGGAAGCATCTCTTTTTTTCCTTATATGTGGAGTGCAATTATCTAACATTCTGTCTGGATCCATCTGTGACCCATGTGGAGCTATTAAGCGAGTTGGCCGAGCATGAGAGTGCAAGGCATATACTGCTGGTGAGTGCGTTTCCTTAGGGTGCGGTAGCACTGAACACCGGTGATGTGGTGGAAGATATTTTTTCAAGTCACTTCAAGAACTTTGTTTAAAGACACTTCAAAACTTTATTTGCTTCAGGATTTTTCATTCACTTTTCTGTCACTTTTTGAAACATTATCACTACAAGTAACAGTTTATGGACTTTTGTTTGGATTTGTTTTCCTTTTTTGGACACCTGCAAAAAATATATAATCACACTTCACTTTAATTTTTCACTTTATGTATATAGGTGATTAATTGTGTTGTTGTTTTTTTAGCACTGTTTATACATATTTTTCATTATTGTTTACACAGGTTAAATATTTCGTTTATTCACAGACACTGTGATTATTAGCGCTACTGTTTTATTCATTTAAAATCACTTTACAATACTCTCTCTCATTCCCTGACTCCTGCCTGGACCTGACTACTCACTCTCTCCTTCAACTCCTTCCTGGACCTAACTACTCTCTTCCCCTTCCCTGACCCCTTCCTGGACCTTACTACTCTCTCCCTTTCCCTGACTCCTGTCTGGACCTGACTACTCTCTCTCCTTCCCTGACCCCTTCCTGGACCTGACTACTCTATCCCCTTCCCTGACTCCTGCCTGAACCTGACTACTCTCTCTCCTTCCTCAACTCCTTCCTGGACCTGACTACTCTTTCCCCTTCCCTGACTCCTTCCTGGACCTGACTGCTCTCTCTCCTTTCCTGACTCCTGCCTGAACCTGACTACTCTCTCTCCTTCCTCAACTCCTTCCTGGACCTGACTACTCTTTCCCCTTCCCTGACTCCTTCCTGGATCAGACTACTCTCTCTCCTTCCCTGACTCCTGCCTGGACCTGACTACTCTCTCCCCTTCCCTGACTCCTGCCTGGACCTGACTACTCTCTCCCCTTCCCTGACTCCTGCCTGAACCTGACTACTCTCTCGCTTGTCACTTGCCTTGTCTCCTGCCCTGACCTGACTTTTCTCTCGCCTGTCACCTGCCAAGACCCCTGAATGGACCTGACTACTCTCCTGCTTGGCTTGCCACCCACCAAGACCTCTGAATGGACCTGACTACTATCTTGCTTACCACCAGCCAAGAATACAGCCTGGACCCAACTACTCTCTTGCTTACCACCGAATCCAGCCTAGACCTGACTACTCTCTTGCCTGCCACCTGCCAAGACCCTTGCCTGGACCTGACTACTCCCTTGCCTGCTGTGACCCCTGCTTGGACCTGACTACTTTCTTGCATGCTGCCTGCCTTGACCCTAGCCCAAGACGTCACCTTGTCTGCAACCCGGTGAACAGTCTCTACACTGTAGACTTTCTATTCCAGCCGCCCCCCTTGAGGGCCAAAACCCAGTGGCAGTTTGCAAGAAAGAAAACCAGCCTCACTAGGGTTCCCGGGCCATCGCCACTATCAGGAGATCTGCTGAAGACCAACTGCCACTTAGATTTTACACCTCAGGTCAGCTCACATCACCAGCCAGAGGCCATCATAACAGTTGCTTTGGCTGCCAGAAAACTCTACAAACGATTATTTACAAGGAACTGAAACCCAAGATGAAACAGAGAGACCCTTTCCTATTATGAGAAATATAAATTTGTGTCTGGACCAATCCCTGTTGCTTGGTGATTTGTGCCCCCTATGGCTCCCTATTCCATGTATAGCCAGTATTGTTCAACAGCTCTAAATTTCAGAGCTCAGATACCGTCCCCGGGGTCAGGAGAAGACGCGTACAACAGTGAGTGTCTTCTGTGGGTGAAACCATGAGATTATCTCACAGGATCCTTCTATCCGTCCCGCCAATGTGCTGAAGTGTTGTCAGATCTCATCTCAGGCTTTGTCAGCAGGAAGGAGTAGGAGGCGAGTAAATACAACGGCGCACCGAGCGCCCTCTAACACATTTGTATGTCTTTTATGCACACATTTGTATCGTTTTTAGATTCATGTTTTTAAAACGTGTGAGAAGTTTTATGACATTTTAATAAATGATTTTACACCATTTAGATTAAAGTTGATGTGACGTTCTTCACGTACATCGTTCTGGAGGAAGGCGGTACAGGAAAGGAAATTTCACTTTATTATAAACCACAATTTGTGCCTCATATTGAAGCCTAATAGGTGTCCCGAAGGCTTGATAATCCCAAATCTATGGGCAGCTTAATGGTGTCTACTGGAAAAACCTACAAGAACATGGAAATGTGTCCGCTGTGGCGGATAGAAAATCAGATAATATTTCCAAATAAAACCGGAGATTTAGAAATCATTTTTTATTTTTTACTTTTTGAAAAACAGAAATGATAACAGGAGCCAAGATAAAATTAGTGTATAACTACAGACAAAACTAGACATGTGCAATTAGTTTCGTTTTTTTTTTTCCGTTTTCCATTAAAATTCGTTATATTCGTTCATTCGTTATCGTATGAATGAACGAATGATTCGCTAAAAAATGTAACAAATAACGAATTATCGAATCGAACGAATATGAAAAACAACGAAAATCCGAAATAACGGAAAATTGTATACTTACCTTTCCGTAATTTTCCTTTCCTGTCGCATCTTCATGGCAGCACACACTCTGGGTTGTGGCTCCGCCTCCACGACCTGATAGGACCACATAGCTATAAGATGACGATACGGCCCCCGCCCCGGTATTCTCCGTATATATGAGTCACCTCAAGAAACAAAGGGTGGGTCGTTGTATGCTGCCATGAAGATGCGACAGGAAAGGAAAATTACGGAAAGGTAAGTATACAATTTTCCGTTTTCCTGTCGCATCATGGCAGCACACACTCTGGGGAGTAACTCGCAGACAGGGTGGGTAGTGCATCAATAAGCAAAAATTTATTCGCAAGGAATGGCAGAGTTGGCTTGAATAACAGATTTTCCGAAGTTTACGGTTGACAAACGTGCAAAATCAACTTTGTAATGGTCAATAAAGGTGTTCCTGGAGGACCAGGTGGCCGCTTTGCAGATAGTTTCCGCTGACACCCTACAATAGGCTGCCCATGAGGTTGCCACTGCCCTGGTGGAATGCGCCTTCAGGCCCTCTGGAATCTGTGTGGAGCCTAGCGAGTAGGCCTTCTTAATGGTCTTTACCAGCCATGAGGCGATGGTGCGGGCCGATGCTGGCTGGCCCTTCCTGAACCCATGAGGGATTACTAGGAGATTTTCCGACTTTCTGATGGGTTCTGAGGCTGCGAGATATTTGAGAATATTGCCTCTGACATCCAGGGGGTGCGGAACACCCTGGTCGGTAGTGAGTGCTGGCAGGTTGATCTCCTGGTTAAAGTGGAATGAAGAAGAGACCTTAGGGATGAAGCGGTCTGAGGGTCTTAGGACAACCCTGTCCGGGAAAACGACCAGGTAGGGGTCCCTGGCCAGTAAAGCTTGCATTTCTGAGACCCTCTTCGCTGAGGCTATGGCAATCAGGAATGTCACCTTCAGTGTTAGGTCCCAGAGGGAGATGTTCTCTAACGGGAAGAAGGGCTCCCTGGATAGGGCCTCCAAGACGACCGACAGGTCCCAGGTCGGGAAGGAAGGTCTTCTGGGAGGTCTCAGTTTAAGACAGGCTTTCTGAAATTGGACAATGAGGGGGTCTAGCGCCCACCTGGTTCCGGTCAGGGCGGACAGGGCTGACACCTGTACCTTCAGGGTACTGGAGCCGAGGCCTCTGTCCAGGCCTGCCTGCAGGAATTCCAAGATCTGCGGGGTTGATATAGAGGACAGGTTCCACCCCTGCTGATGGGCGAAGGAAGAGAACCTATCCCAGACTCGCCGGTAGGTGGAGTTTGTGGTAGGCTTCCTGGCCTGGAGGAGTGTATCCGCCACCCTGGCGGAGCAGCCCTGCTCTAGATATCTAGACCTCTCAGTCTCCAAGCCGTCAGGTGCAGTTTCTCCGGACTCGGGTGGAGCATCTGGCTCTGGGAGAGCAAGTCGGCTGACTGCGGGAGAGGAAGAGGGTCTGCTGTGTTTAGCTGAAGGAGGGTGGTAAACCACGGCCTCCTGGGCCAAAAGGGGATCACGGCCACTACCAGTGCCGATGACCTCTTGAGCCTCAGCAGGAACCTCGCTATCAGCGGGGTCGGAGGGAAGATGTACCCGAGGTGAAAGTCCCAGGGGTGCTGGAGACAGTCTGTCCCCTCGGCAGAGGGGAAGGGGACTCGGGACAGGAACCTCTGGCATTTCGTGTTCTCCGGAGTCGCTGCCAGATCTATGTCCGGAGGACCCCAGGTTCTGGAGATAAGGTCGAAGGCCTGCGGACTCAGGGACCACTCGTTGTTCGAGAGGAACCTCCTGCTGAGGGAATCGGCCAGGAGGTTCTCGACACCGGGGATGTAAGCTGCTCTTAGGTCCCGGAGATTCTGCTGTGCCCACTCCATGACGGGAAGAACCTCCCGCATCATGGACGAGCTCCTGGTACCCCCCTGCCTGTTGATGTAGGCGACAGCAACCTTGTTGTCCATCCTCAGGAGAACATATTTGCCCCTCAGGAGAGAACCGAGGGCCAGAAGGGCTTGGAAGGCCGCCCTCATCTCCAGAATATTGGACACAGCGGCTTGTGCCTCGAATGGCCAGCGGCCCTGGACTGCATGGTGTAGGTAGTGGGCCCCCCACCCCTCCAAACTGGCATCCGTGGTAACTATCTCCTGAGGGGGGGTGACAATATGCCTGCACCTGTCCAGGTTGCCCGGTCGGGTCCACCATCCCAGAGACTGCCTGGCCTCCTGCGAGATGTGGATGGGTTGTGACATAGACCATCCGTTCCATTGACTCAGGAACGAAAGCTGTAGGGGCCTTGAGTTCCACTGAGCCCACTGGACCATTGGGATGGTAGCTGATAGAGAGCCTAGGAGGCTGAGGCACCCCCTGGCTGGGAGGGATGCAGCATGGATCGCTCTCCTTACTTTCTGGGTCAGCGGAGGGACTTTCTCCGGAGGTAGTTCTATAGAGTTTAACCGGGTGTCTAGTACAGCCCCCAGGAAAACCATCCTTTGAGAGGGCTGAGCGTTGCTCTTCCCCCAATTTATGAGCCAACCCAGCCCTTGGAGCGTGGAAACTAGTATCTCCCGGTGCTGGGTAAGGGATGCTAGACTGTCTGAGAGGAGGAGGATATCGTCTAGGTAATGATGTACCCTGAGGCCTCTCTCTCTCAGGGAGGCTATAACCGGGAGAAGGACCTTGGTGAAGGTTCTGGGAGCCGTGGAGATCCCGAACGGGAGGCATCGGAACTGGAAGTGCCTCTGGTCTATGGAAAAACGGAGGAACCTTTGGAATAGGAGGTGGATAGGGACGTGAAGGTAAGCGTCCTGTAGGTCCACGGATAGCATCCAATCCTCTCGATTTATGGCCTGGAGGATAGATTGGAGGCTTTCCATTTTGAATGGCTCCACCCGGATGGAGAGGTTGAGCCTCTTCAGGTCCAATACAGGGCGCAGGTCTCCTGACTTTTTCCTGACCAGGAATAGAGGGGAGTAGAATCCCCGACCCCTTTGGGAAGGGGGTACTTCCACTATTGCCTCCTTGAGGAGCAATTCCTGGACGTAGTCCATCAGTAGCACCCTTTTCTCCCGGGATGACGGGAGTTTGGTTGGGCAAAAGTGATCCCCCGGGGGCCGCCCTTTGAAGGACCACCTGTGCCCGAAACGGACGGTGGCCACCGTCCAGAGATCTTTGATGGCATCCGTCCAAGCCGGCAGGAACTTTAGGAGCCTGGCCCCCACTACCACCGGCTGGACGGACGCGCCTTCAAAAGGACTTCTGGTCCGCGGACGCAGAAGTCTTGGGCTTCTGAAACCTAGAGAAGGTCGCCTGGGGGTTCCTCCAGTTTCTCCTATACTCTCTGCCTGGCCTATAGGCCTTGGCGTCCCTATATTTATCCGGCAGGTTGCGCTTAAAGGGAGGAGGCCTCTGCTGCCTTGGTTTTCTGTCGGAGGGGATGAGCCCTGATTTGCCGCCGGTCACCTTCGATATGGCCGAGTCTAACTTGGCCCCAAAAAGGTTTTCACCGTCGAAGGGGATGCGGCACCAATTTGACTTTGAGGCGGGATCTGCTGCCCAGGGTTTCAGCCAGAGGGCACGTCTGGCCATAACCGAAGCCAGCATGGCCCTGGATGAGGACCTAATGGCGTCTACCGAGGCTTCCGCCACGAAATCCCCTGCGAGGCTCAGTTCCTGAAGAGCCCTAACGATCTTGTCTTGGTCAGCGCCCTCTGTCACTAGTTTCTCCGTGGAGGCTGACCAACTGGATATGGCCTTGCCCACGGCAGCCAATGCCACCGCTGGCCTACATGCGCCTCCTGCAGCCAGGTAGGCCCTCTTAAGATCGGTGTCCATCTTCCTATCCAAGACGTCCCGGAAGGTTACCGCGTCTTCAATAGGAAGTGTGACGTGGCGGGCTAGGCGCATGAGGGAGGCATCCACCACCGGCGGGGTGGCCAGGGGTTTTGCCTTCGGTTCTCTGAGCGGGTACAGTTTGGTGAGCCTGTTATTTAGGCCCGACTTTCTGTCCGGCTTCAGCCACTCCTCCCTGATCATGTCGTCCAGTTCCTCAATAAAGGGGAAGGCTTCCGGATCCTTTTTGAGATTGGGGAAATATTTTCTCAGTTTTTGGGGGGCTTCCTGGGGTTCCTCCCAGTTGATCGCCTCTTTAACCGACCTCACGAAGGGCTCGATGAGGGAAAAATCGAAGCCGGCTGAGGCCTCTAGCTCCTCCTCCTCTGACTGGGAGTCTAACTCTCTAGACGTACTCGGGGGAGTGGGAGAGGCGGTTCTGACGGACATATCCGTGTCCGGGGCGGTCTGCGTGGCTGAGGCCGCAGGTTCCTTGGGCTCCTGGACTTTCTCCCTGGTGGCCTCCTCGAAGCACCTGCGACAGGCAAGCTTGTCCGGGAGAGCAGCGGCCCCGCATATCCAGCAGGCATTGGCGGCTGGCCGGGGGGGGGGGGCTGGTGAGTGACGTCTGCGTGGAGACCTTCTGCGGTGGGAGTGACTGCGGGAGCAGGATCTGCTGCGACTCCTCCTGTGGCTTCTCCTATGGCCAGAGCGACTCCTTCTCCTGCTGCGACTCGAGTGGCTTCGCCTGCGCCCCGAACGGCTTCTTCCGCGAGAGGTCTCCCTGCGTCTGGACTTTGATGATCTTGCGGACCTGGCGGGGCTAACCGTTTAGGCAGCGTTAGTTGGTCCTGCACTCTTTTTCTCTACTTACCCATTGTCGTCCCTCTTACCTATCACGTTGAAGGTGATCTGCTGGGGCAGTGGTCTCCATAGGGATAGAGAAGAAGGCAGCCTAGCAACAATACAAAGATAGGCATAGTAAGAGGAAAGAAGGCAGAGGGAGCAGAGAAAAAGGAAAGGGAGAAGATGAGAGCAGTGTGCAGAGTGCACAGGGAAGGAGAGAGGGAGGAAGCAAAAGGCTCACTTACCTATTGAGGATGTGCTGGGATGTTCCTGGGATGATCTGTAGCTTTTCCTGCTTCAAAACTCTCAGGGGAATGGAAAAGGGGAATTTTCACTTTTAAATTTGGCGCCGGGAGCGCCGTGCCGCTCGCGCATGCGCAGTAGCGCCGTACGGCCGTCGGCGCCATCTTGGAACCTGGAAAGGGGAACACAGGATGCCCATAGACCGCAGTGCGCATGCGCGGAAGCGCCAGAACGCTCGGCGCTGCTTAGGTGGAACACACAGAGGGCAGTGGGACTACAGGGCCCAGGAGGCATCAGCCATTATACAAGAAATACAAGCATAGATTATACATTAACAAGCGCCCCAGCATCCAGCAGAGATGGGAGAGAAGGAGAGACGGAGGACCACTGCAAGGTAAGAAAGCCTGTTTAAGGCTTATACTGTAGTAAAGATGGCCACATACCTCTAAGCCTGTTTAAGGCTTATCTTCTTAAGGCAGTATTGGCGGTGCAGTGCTTTAAAGACCTGTTTAAGGCTTATTACAGCAGGCAGGTGCGCAGTACCCCTGAGATCACCAGAGTGGGGTTCCTTCCATTTAGCTTCGTTTAGAGGCTGTACCGGCAAGGACTTCCAAACCAGGAGAGGCTAGAACCTGGCTGGGGCGAAGCGGTAAGAGGGTGATGATCCGTGCGGTCCCAACAGGTGAGGAAAAATTAGAGAATACCGGGGCGGGGGCCGTATCATCATCTTATAGCTATGTGGTCCTATCAGGTCGTGGAGGCGGAGCCACAACCCAGAGTGTGTGCTGCCATGATGCGACAGGAAAACCAAATTAGAAACAACGAAACTACAAAAGAAGAAAATCAGAAAAACAAAAAAAGGAACAATGAAAATCAAAATGAACGAAAAAATTCGTACATTCGTAACTTTTTTATTTATTTTTTTGATTCATAATATTCCGTGTCCCTTACAATGGCGCTGCTTAACATGTTCCGAATGGAATGAATGAAAAAATTCGTACATTCGTAACTTTTTTTTTTTTGATTCGTAATTTTCCGTGTCTCTTACAATGTAATAATAGCATACACATTACATAACATTATGAATTATGCTCCGATTACGAATCTACGAAAACAATGTTACGAAAGTACGAATAAATCAATCTTACGAAAGTACGAATGTAACTAAATCTACGAAAATACAAATGCGTCCAAATTTCGAATAAACGAAAATTAAACTAACGGAAAAACGAATCAACGAAAAAAATAACTCTTACGAAAATACGAATCGTTACGAATCAACGGAAACAAACAGAAACTAAACAAATTTTTCTATTGTGCACATGTCTAGACAAAACTCTTTTTTTTTAGTTTTGGATAGACATGTGCGATTTGTTTTTGTTCAGAATAAATTCGTTAATTCGGATATTTCCGAATGAATGAAAACCCGTTTACCAAATTTTTACAAATATTCCTAAATTAGAATTTTTGAAAAATTAGTAAAATTCGTAAATTTGAAAATTCGTAAATTCATAAATTTGAAAATTCGTAAATTCAAAAATTTGCAAACTTGTAAATTCGCAAACTCGTAAATTCGTAAATTCGCAAATTTGTAAATTCGATTAATACGTAAATTCGAAAATTCAGAAATGAAAAAATTCAGAAATTCGAATAATTGAAAATCTGAAAAAACAACTAACTAATAACAACTATTAAATTATAGGTATTGGACTTTCCTTTCAAATTTGGCTGTTTGTAAACGTAAGGAATACAAATTTATCTGAAGTTACGAATTATCCGAAATAGCGAATGCCGCATCTAAAAGAATGGAACGTAATAAATTTATAGTAAATAACAATAATAAAAACGTTTTATTATTATTTATTATTAATTCATTCTGTTCCATTTGTTTAGATGCGGCATTCGTTATTTTGGATAAGGCGTAACGTCAGATAAATTCGTATTCGTTACGTTCACAAACAGCCAAATTTGAAAGGAATTTCCAATACCTATAATTTAATAGTCAGTTATTATTATTAGTTAGTTATTTACTCTTCAGAATTTTCGTATTTTCTTTCTTATTTTTTCGTATTTTCCAATTTTCAAATTTATGAGTTTACGAATTAATAGACATGTGCAATTTGTTTCGTTTTTTTTTTTTTTTTTTTCGTTTTCCGTTAAAATTCGTTATATTCGTTCATTCGTTATCGTACGAATGAACGAATGATTCGCAAAAAATTTTAACGAATAATCAAATCGAACGAATATGAAAAACAACGAAAATCCGAAATAACCAAATTAGAAACAACGAAACTACGAAAGAAGAAAATCCGAAAAACGAAAACAGGAACAACGAAAATCAAACTGAACGAAAAAATTCGTACTTTCGTAACTTTTTTTTTTTTTGTTGAATTGGTAATTTTCTGTGTCCCTTACAATGGCGCTGCTTAACGTGCTTCGAATGGATTGAAAGAAAAAATTCGTACATTCGTAACTTTTTTTTTTGCGATTCGTAATTTTCCGTGTCTCTTACAATGTAATAATAGCATACACATTACATAACATTATGAATTATGCTCCGATTACGAATCTACGAAATGTTACGAAAGTACGAATGCGTCCAAATTTCGAATAAACGAAAATTTAACGGAAAAACGAATCAACGAAAAAATAACTCTTACGAAATTACGAATCGTTACAAATCAACGGAAACGAACAGAAACAAAACTAAACAAATTTTTCTATTGTGCACATGTCTAGACAAAACTCTTTTTTTTTAGTTTTGGATAGACATGTGCGATTTGTTTTCGTTCAGAATAAATTCGTTAATTCGGATATTTCCGAATGAATGAAAACCCGTTTAACAAATTTTTAACAAATATTCCTAAATTTGAATTTTTTAAACATTAGTAAATTCATAAATTTGAAAATTCGTAAATTCAAAAATTCGCAAACTCGTAAATTCGCAAAATCGTAAATTTGATTAATACGTAAATTCGAAAATTCAGAAATGAAAAAATTCAGAAATTCGAATAATTGAAAATCTGAAAAAACAACTAACTAATAATAACTATTCAATTATAAGTATTGGAATTTCCTTTCAAATTTGGCTGTTTGTGAACGTAAGGAATACAAATTTATCTGAAGTTACGAATTATCCAAAATAACGAATGCCGCACCTAAAAGAATGGAACGTAATAAATTTATAATAAATAACAATAATAAAAACGTTTTATTATTAATTCATTCTGTTCCATTTGTTTAGATGCGGCATTCGTTATTTTGGATAAGGCGTAACGTCGGATAAATTCGTATTCGTTACGTTCACAAACAGCCAAGGAATTTCCAATACCTATAATTTAATAGTTATCTTTATTATTAGTTAGTTATTTATTCTTCAGAATTTTCGTATTTTCCAATTTTCAAATTTATGAGTTTACGAATTAATAGACATGTGCAATTCGTTTAGTTTTTTTCCGTTTTCCGTTAAAATTCGTTATATTCGTTCATTCGTTATCGTACGAATGAACGAATGATTCGCTAAAAATTTTACCGAATAATCCAATCGAACGAATATAAAAAAAAAACAACGAAAATCCGAAATAACCAAATTAGAAACAACGAAACTACGAAAGAAGAAAATCCGAAAAACGAAAACAGGAACAACGAAAATCAAAATGAACGAAAAAATTCGTACATTCGTGACTTTTTTTTTGTTGAATTGGTAATTTTCCGTGTCCCTTACAATGGCGCTGCTTAACGTGCTTCGAATGGATTGAACGAAAAAATTCGTACATTCGTTACTTTTTTTTTTTTCCGATTCGTAATTTTCCGTGTCTCTTACAATGGCGCTGCTTAACGTGCTTCGAATGGATTGAACGAAAAAATTCGTACATTCGTAACTTTTTATTTTTTTTTTTCGATTCGTAATTTTCCGTGTCCCTTACAGTGGCGCTGCTTAACGTGCTTCGAATGGATTGAACGAAAAAATTTGTACATTCGTAACTTTTTTTTTGCGATTCGGAATTTTCCGTGTTTCTTACAATGGCGCTGCTTAACGTGCTTCGAATGGATTGAACGAAAAAATTTGTACATTCGTAACTTTTTTTTTCCGATTCGTAATTTTCCGTGTCTCTTACAATGGCGCTGCTTAACGTTCTTCGTATGGATTGAACGAAAAAATTCGTACATTCGTAACTTTTTTTTTCCGATTCGTAATTTTCCGTGTCCCTTACAATGGCGCTGCTTGACGTGCTTCGAATGGATTGAACGAAAAAATTCGTACATTCGTAACTTTTTTTTTGCGATTCGTAATTTTCCGTGTTTCTTACAATGGCGCTGCTTAACGTGCTTCGAATGGATTGAACGAAAAAATTTGTACATTCGTAACTTTTTTTTTTTCCGATTCGTAATTTTCCGTGTCCCTTACAATGGCGCTGCTTAACGTTCTTCGTATGGATTGAACGAAAAAATTCGTACATTCGTAACTTTTTTTTGCGATTCAGAATTTTCCGTGTTTCTTACAATGGCGCTGCTTAACGTGCTTCGAATGGATTGAACGAAAAAATTTGTACATTCGTAACTTTTTTTTTTTCCGATTCGTAATTTTCCGTGTCCCTTACAATGGCGCTGCTTAACGTGCTTCGAATGGATTGAACAAAAAAATTCGTACATTCGTAACTTTTTTTTTTGCGATTCGGAATTTTCCGTGTTTCTTACAATGGCGCTGCTTAACGTGCTTCGAATGGATTGAACGAAAAAATTCGTACATTTGTAACTTTTTTTTTCGATTCGTAATTTTCCGTGTCTCTTAAAATGTGATAATAGCATACACATTACATAAAATTATGAATTATGCTCCGATTACGAATCTACGAAAACAATGTTACGAAAGTACGAATGTAACTAAATCTACGAAAATACGAATGCGTCCGAATTTCGAATAAACGAAAATTAAACTAACGGAAAAAAGAATCAACGAAAAAATAACTCTTACGAAAATACGAATCGTTACGAATACGAACACCGACGACTTACGAATTTACGAATCAACGGAAACGAACAGAAACTAAACAAAACAAATTTTTCTATTGTGCGCATGTCTACGAATTAACGAATTGCCATCATAATTGAATTACCCCAAAAAAACGAAAACAAACAAATTTTTTCGGCAGTGCACATGTCTAGATATGTCATGTCTGAACCCCTGTCAGTTTTTATTGCTGTCGGCGCCCCCATTAGGGGAATCCCCCCCCCTCTCTATGTTTCCTGTTTATCATTATCATTGAAAGTGAAAGTAATAGAAAATCCCTTATTTTGTGATGTCCCCAGAAAAGCAATAGAGGGGAAATCTTCCAACGGGGGACACCAGTTCTGGGGACCAGAGGGGTCCCCAATGGAATTTCTTTCATTTTCATGGATTTCCTCTCACTTCCTGTTTGGCTATGGGACAGGAAGTGAAGGGAATTCTCCGAAATGGGACACAGATGGTGCAAAAAACTAAAAATCTCACAGGGGTTACTACATTTAAAAGGAAGGATCGGGGTCTACCCATCACCTGGCCATGATCAATGGGTATCACAATCAACGGGGTTGTCGGCGCCCGGATTAGGGTGTGCCCAGGCACACCTAGCACACCCTGGGTGCACACTTATAATTCGCACTGAAGGGAAACCAGTCCAGCGCAATGATGTGCAGCTGACCCTGGAGTGAGTGCATGTAAACGGGAAATAGGGGGAAGAAACGAGGGACTGAAATGCGTAAGCATGGAGATTTTACTTTGCATGGCAGAAACGGGTGCCGGTGCTTCCCTCCTCATAACACAGAATTGTGTCCGATTCCTCATTTTTCATATCAATGGTTGTTCCCGGAACACAAACTATTTCCTCTTCTTGGAAAAAAATACATACAAAAGACAAAGCCAAATATGGGAAAAAGAGGGACAGTGATAAATGCTTTCACACCTACGCGTTTCAACCCAAGGTGGATAAGGCCCTGCTGGGCTGAAATGCGTAAGCCCGGAAGCAAGCATGGAGATTTTACCTCCAGTTAAAGCGGAGATCTTTCCTTCTCTGAAAATTACACAGAGAGACGTTTGCTCAGAAAACAGACAAAACATTTCGCCTCCTCCGACTGCAACATCCACAGCAAAAAAATGCTCACATGAATTTTCACATATCGGGGGAGATTTACTAAGAATGGAGAGTGCAGAATCTGCACATGGGAGCCAATCAGCTTCTGACTTCAGCTTCTTCAATAAAGCTTTGATAATAAAAGCTGGAAGCTGATTGGCCGCCATGCAGAGCTGCACCAGATTCTGCACCCTCCAGTCTTAGCCCCTCCCCCCACAGTCTATTCACATCCTGTACAGTCATCTGGAAATCACAGGACCGCTACTTTCTATAAATATTCGGATCTCCGATCCTCTGAAATGCTGACATTTATCTCTGTTTTTCTTTTTCCCATTTGGCTAATTAGGTTGTTTTGTTACTTTATAATTAGATGTTTATCTCACCATCTCCGATTATCAAGGATTTCCACCGCGGGGATTCCGAGATAAAAAGATCCATCCAGAGTCCCCCGCGAGGCGAGACCGCGCTATAATATAGGTCAAGAGACCGAAATTCAGATTCACGCCGAGAAACGACAAATAAATCCGGATGTAAAATCAGCAGTTTAACCACTTCAGCCCCCGGAAGGATTTACCCCCTTCGTGGCCAGGCCATTTTTTTTTTTTTGTGATTCGGCACTGCGTCGCTTTAACTGACAATTGCGCGGTCGTGTGACGTTGTACCCAAACAAAATTTGCGTCCTTTTTTCCCCACAAATAGAGCTTTCTTTTAGTGGTATTTGATCACCTCTGCATTTTTTTATTTTTTGCGCTATAAACAAAAATAGAGCGACAATTTTGAAAAGACAAACAATATTTTGTACTTTTTGCTATAATAAATAAATATACTTTTGTATAACTATATTTAGCTTTAATCAAAATTTCAAGTAATTTATTCCTATTTTGTTGTTTTTCTTCAATATCTTCTTTAGTAATCAATTCACAATTCATACAGCACTCTAGAACCTCCTGAAGAAGCTCATTCGGAGCGAAACATGTAGAGCGCTAGTGTCTGTATTTGTATATGAAATTAATTTGAAACGCAACAAGGAATTCTTTTATGATAATATTTTTATTTTTATTAATAAAATATATTTTTAGAATTAAAAAACAATATTTTCCTTTTTTTGACGCCTTTAACCACTTCAGCCCCGGACCAATTGGCAGCCAAAGGACCAGGCCCCTTTTTGCAATTCGGCACTGCGTCGCTTTAACTGACAATTGCGCGGTCGTGCGACGTGGCTCCAAAACAAAATTGGCGTCCTTTTTTTTTCCCACAAATAGAGCTTTCTTTTGGTGGTATTTGATCGCCCCTGCGGTTTTTATTTTTTGCGCTATAAACAAAAATAGAGCGACAATTTTGAAAACAATGCAATATTTTTTGCTTTTTTCTATAATAAATATCCCCAAAAAATATATAAAAAAACATTTTTTTTCCTCAGTTTAGGCCGATACGTATTCTTCTACATATTTTTGGTAAAAAAAATCGCAATTACCGATTATTGATTGGTTTGCGCAAAAGTTATAGCGTTTACAAAATAGGGGATAGTTTTATAGCATTTTTATTAATATTTTTTTTTTACTAGTAATGGCGGCGATCAGCGATTTTTATTGTGACTGCGACATTATGGCGGACACATCGGACATTTTTGAAACATTTTTGGGACCATTGTCATTTATATAGCGATCAATGCTATTTAAATGCATTGGTTCCTGTATAAATGACAGTTGTAGTGAAGGGGTTAACCACTAGGGGGAGGGGAGGGGTTATGGTCTGTGACGTGTGTGTTTTTTTTTTACATTAGGGGGCGGGGCTGACGTCTGACGTCATTGATCGGCTTTCCCGATGAACGGGAACAGCTAATCAATGACAGGCAGAGTAGGAAGCGCAGGGAGAGGTTTGTTTACACAGACCTCTCCCCGTTCTTCAGCTCCGTAACCCGATCGCGGGACACCAGCGGCGATCGGGTCCGCTGGTCCCGCGGCCGGGGTCACGGAGCTCCCGACAGGCAGGCAAATGCACGATCACGTATATATACGTGATTTTGCCTGCCCGTACCATTCTGCTGACGTATATATGCAGTGGGCGGTCGGGAAGCGGTTAAAGTCCCGCAGTTTTCCTCTATATTATAGCATTATAAAAATGCATGGATTGCAGTATAAATGACACTGGCAGGGAAGGGGTTAACACTAGGGGCGATCAAGGTGTTAAATGTGTTCCCTGGGAGGTGTTTCTAACTGTGGGGGGAGGGGACTGACTGGGAGTGGACAGAGATCGCCAGGGATCTGTTTGTTTACATTGACACATCCCCCGTTCTGCCTCTCTGAGGAGCGATCGTGGGTGGCCGGCAGACATTGTGAAAATATAAGGGTTGGGTGTAACAAGATGTCCGCTGCCGCCTTGTGACTGCAGGCTACTGAGGCCGAGTTCAGGGTGTACCAAGATGGGCGTTGCCGTGTACAGCCTCTGATAGAGACTCGGGCTGTCACTTCCGTTAACGATTCTGACGGCCCCGGTAACTGATGTATACGGCTGCGAGTGACCCACACCCCCGCCCACAGGCTTACCTTCGAAGCTCCGCCTTCTCCCACCCACTCTGAAAATTACTACAAGGGTTCCTTCGGGGATAAACGGTTGAGAAGGGCCGACATAAACGTCGAGGCGTTGAGTTATTTGCAATATATGGGAAATTTATGTGAAAATAAACATGAATAAATAAAAATAGAAATCCAAAAGCACATATAAATAAATATAAATATTTAATTTGTATTTATATTTTTATTTATTTTTATTTTACTCAACTTTCCACAATTTACAGATAATGCCAATAATCTGTAATTATAATCATTTTTAGCATCGGCTAATGAAAATTATTTCAAGGGTTCCTTCGGGGATAAAAAAAATTGAGAAAGGCCGACATAGATGTCGAGGTGTTGAGCTATTTGCAAAATGTTTTTACTTATGATTTATTTGGTATATATATATATTTTTTTTTTTTCATATGCCTTACATCTTAATCTCTGCAAATTTGTTAATTTAAACAAAAGTGAAATGTATCAATTCTAATTAAAGAAGATAATATTTGAAACAATAGGGAGGACTCAGGATTGCCGGTTCACCTATTCTGCTTCATCAAGATTCTCTTTGAAAAAAATTTGACAAACTGGAATCCTATTGCTGTATTTTAATTTAATCGGATTATAATTTTTTATTTTTTTTTTTATATATATTTCTAATATGTCTTTATAATATTAACTCAGCTGTTCACAGATTATAGAAAAAAAAGGAAGTATTCACAACTAATCTAGATTTTATTGTAGAGGTGATCAGAGTTACATAATTAGTCAGGTTGAAAAAAGACACAAGTCCATCTAGTTCAACCAAAAAATAAAAAATCACACTAATATATACCCAATACTTCACCCGGAGTTGATCCAGAGGAAGGTGAAAAACCCCACCAAAGCATTTGCTACAGCAGGGGAAAAAATTCCTTCCTGATCCCCCGAGAGGCGATCGGATTTTCCCTGAATCAACTTTATCTATAAATGTTACATTATGTTTATTTCCTGGAGACAATTGTTTCCAAAGACAAAGTTTCCCAAAACCTGGACGATAGATCCGGATAACTGACTTACCAAGAATGATTCATAAAGGCCGATAATATAATTATTGGATATTGGAGAACGGTTGCTTTTTTTTTGCTTGGGTACTATTGTGGTGAGATGTGTAAGCTTTATGCCACTTTAACACTGAAGCGCTTCTAAACTGCCAGTAAAAACACTGAGCGCTTTTGAAGAGCTTTTCAGGCGCTTTTGAAGAGCTTTCCATTCATTTCAATGGGGAGGGGAGTTTTTCACATCCCTGCTAGCACACTGCCCCAGTGTGAAAGCGTCCATTGATTTTAATGGAAATACGTTTTCATGAGCTTTTTAGGCGCTGTTTTTAGCGTGAAAGCGCCTGAAAAGCGCCTCAGTGTGAAAGTGGTCTTACTTTAAGGTCAGCACACCCACAGTCTCACTCACACTGCTGCATTTTTCATTTCCCTCTATAATATGGAGTTTGGTTAAGGCTGTGGAAGAATTACAATAACGTGCAGCACTGAACACATTGAATAAATAAATGCAAATCATATATGGAACATTAATGTGAAAATAAACATGAATCAACATGTATGGGAATCCAAAAGTGCAGATAAATAAATATGCATAAAAATCCAACAAGTGCATAAAGTTAATACAAATCCATAAAGTGTTACAAATTATCATTTTATAAGATGAATCTTATATGTTAGAACTATTGTGATTGAATAGCTCAAAATATTAAGTGGATCACCACAAAATCCACATTATTACTGGTTAAGAAGATATACTGTAGATTGAGATGTTGTGCTTTTTTTCATAACCTACTTTGTATTAGAATGTATTTCCTTCATTTTTTTATTTACAAACATGTTTAAAATGGAAATTGTTATACACAATGTATACTTTATTCTTTAAAATAAATCTTTATTGCAAAAAAAATAAAATAATAATTATCAACTAATAAATTCCATTAATTCATTTCTTTTTTTTTTTTTTCTTTTCTTTTTTTTTTTGCCACTTCAGCAAAACTTATATGTAGGACTAAGTCAGAAAAGCCTTTTTCTCTGTCCCTTCTCAGTCTTATCATCATTGTGGCTTAACCTTTTCCTTTTTCTTTTAATTCTTCCTTTTATATTAATACATTAAAAGAGTTACAGCTTTATATTATAGAAAAAGCATTTGTGAACAATTTATATAATTTAACCCTACACAGTGCTGATGCCACCAACTATTATATTGTCCCTATCTACTTTTGCACCCCTTAAATTCCACCCTCCCCCCCCAGGTTGAGTGTTAATTTCCTGTATCGCTCTCCAATAGTAGACATTCCCCCCTCTCCCCCCCCCCCCCCCCCCCCAACCTAACGGAGGGGGGGGGGGAGAGGAAAACAGGAAAAAAAGAGAAAAATAAAAAAAAAAAAAAAAAAAAAAAAAAAAAAGAGAGAGAGAGAAAAAAAAAGGGCCAAACACGACGGAAAAAAATAGGAGGCAAAGTATAACACTACATAGCTTTCTCATTCTAATGTAGTTGTAATCCAGGGTCCCCACAGCTTCTGAAATTTTTCATAGTTAATGAATTTCTTTTAAAATATAATAATATATATATATATATATATATATATATATATATATATATATATATATATATATATATTTATATTTATTTTTTTTTTATTATTAATAACAATCTAAAACTCCTAGAAGAAAATAGACCACCATGAAGAAAAATAAGTATTTTGTAGAGATCCTCCTTCCTGTATTGAACAGAAAAACACAACTCCCCTGTTGGTGGGACTTTTTAGGCACTGAGATCACAAAATATATATATAGATGTATTGACGGAAAAAAAATCAAATTATAATCGGATTAGTTAAAATACAGCAATGAGATCTCAGTTTGTCTCAATATTTCAAATGAGAATCTTGATAAAGCAGATTAGGTAAACCGATTTGACGGCAATCCTCCCAATTGTTGCAAATATTAACTACTTTAATTAGAATTGATACATTTCTTTATTTTTTTAATTAACAACAATTGCAGAGATTGAAATGTAAAGCAGGTGAAGGAAAACCAAATGATATAGACCAAGTCTTAGATAAAACATCAGTAAAAACATTTTGCAAATAGCTCAACGCCTCGACGTCTATGTCGGCCTTTCTCAATTTTTTTTAACCCCCGAAGGACACCTTGAAATAATTTTCAGGAGCAGATGCTAAAAATGATTATAATTACAGCTTATTAACCTGATCGGTAAGTTGTGGAGAGTTAAGTAAAATAAAAAAGAACATATAAATAAATATACAAATGAAACATTTATATTTATTTATAGGCACTTTTGGATTCCCATTTAGTTTTCTTCATATTTATTTTCACATTAATTTTCCATATACGAATTTATTTCTTTATTCAAAGTGACAGCGCTGAACGTTATTGTAATGATTGCAGTCAGTATTTTTTTGTGTGTGAATATTAGTGTGGGCAGCTTTCTTAGGGTATATTTTGGTGAGCACTTTAGCGTATGATTTATTTTGTTTTTTGTTCAAAGGGGTGTGGAAGCACCTCAAGGGTCTCTAAGCGATCACATGTATGAGGGGGCCAGGAACAGAATCAGGAACTATATTGGGGTAATCACACCAATGAAGTCTTCCTTGACTGGTCCTCAGACCATTGGCAGGAAGTCATCTTCCCTATAGAGATCCATATAGGCTTTAACAATGGCCACACACACCAGGCAATTTAAACCAACCTTAAACAGCCTTCAAAAATGTCCAGAAATCACAAATGGAACTATGTCAGAGAATCACACCAATGAAGTCTTCCTTGACTGGTCCTCATACCATTGGGGTAATGGTCCTCAAACAATTGGCAGAAAATCATCTTCCCTATGGAGCTTCATATAGGCTTTAATACTGGCAAATTGACATAAACAATTAAAAGATGGATCTCAGACTTCTAAATCGTCACCAATACTACTCGACCGATTCGTGCCTCGGAACGGGGTACCTCCACAACTATTTGGAAATGTCCAAATATAGAGGAAAAGGGGGGGGGGGACCAGGGTGGTCACCCCACCCAAGCAAGAGTTGTAAAGGGAACTATGTCAGGAATCACACCAATGAAGTCTTCCTTGACTGGTCCTCATACCATTGGGGTAATGGTCCTCAAACCATTGGCAGAAAGTCATCTACCATATAGAGCTTCTTATAAGCTTTAATAATGGCCACACACAGACCAGGCAATTTAAACCAACCTCAAGCAGCCTTCAAAAATGTCCAGAAATCACAAGGGAACTATGTCGGGAATCACACCAATGAAGTTTTCCTTGACTGGTCCTCATACCATTGGGGTAATGGTCCTCAAACTACTAGCAGAAAGTCATCTTCCCAATGGAGCTTCATATGAGCTTTAACAATGGCCAAACACACCAGGCAATTTAAACCAACCTTAAACAGCCTTCAAAAATGTCCAGAAATCACAAGGGAACTATGTCGGGAATCACACCAATGAAGTCTTCCTTGACTGGTCCTCATACCATTGGGGTACTGGTCCTTAAACAATTGGCAGAAAATCATCTTCCCTATGGAGCTTCATATAGGCTTTAATACTGGCCAAATTGACATATAAACATTTACTAGATGGATCTCAGACTACTGAATAGTCACCAGTACTACTCGACCGATTCGTGCCTCGGGACGGGGTACCTCCACAACTATTTGGCAATGTCCAAATATAAAAATATAGGGGATAAGGGGGGGGGCAGGGTGGTCGCCCCACCCAAGCAAGAGTTGTAAAGGGAACTATGTCGGGAATCACACCAATGAAGTCTTCCTTGACTGGTCCTCATACCATTAGGGTAATGGTCCTCAAACCACTGGCAGAAAGTAATCTTCCCAATGGAGCTTCATATGAGCTTTAACAATGGCCAAACACACCAGGCAATTTAAACCAACCTTAAACAGCCTTCAAAAATGTCCAGAAATCACAAGGGAACTATGTCGGGAATCACACCAATGAAGTTTTCCTTGACTGGTCCTCATACCATTAGGGTAATGGTCCTCAAACCACTAGCAGAAAGTCATCTTCCCTATGGAGCTTCGCAAAGGCTTTAGTAATGGCCAAATTGACATATAAACATTTAAAAGATGGATCTCAGACTACTGAATAGTCACCAATACTACTAGACCGATTCGTGCCTCGGAACGGGGTACCTCCACAACTATTTGGAAATGTCCAAATATAGGGGAAGGTGGGGGGGAACCAGGGTGGTCATCCCACCCAAGCAAGAGTTGTAAAGGGAACTATGTTGGGAATCACACCAATGAAGTTTTCCTTGACTGGTCCTCATACCATTGGGGTAATGGTCCTCAAACCATTGGCAGAAAGTCATCTTCCCTATGGAGCTCCGTATAGGCTTTAGTAATGGCCACACACACCAGGCAATTCAAACCAACCTCAAGCCGCCTTCAGAAAAGTCCAATTTGATGAATTCGCTCTACCACCAAAAACATCTACCAACACTGAGTAATTATTTATTGTGAAGGTTCTGATGGTACCACAATTTGTACAGTCATTGTTGCAATTAAAAGCTGTAATTGCCTGAAAATTGCCAATGTGTAGTTAGCACTAAGAATCCAACCCTGAAGCTTGCCATACACATGGTCATTTTCAATTTAGATTGTAATTACCACAAACTAAGCAATCTACCAACCACTAGATCTCAGTCAATTGTGAAATCAAAACTAGAAAAAAAATATAACAGCATCAATACAGTTGACTGAAAGATCCAACCAAAAAATGTATAAAAAAAAAACACAACAATTTCTTTGAAAGCGATCAAATTTTGGTACAATTTTAAATCCATATTCTTGTGGTCAATCAAAGCCACCACTTGTATGTCTTCGCTTTGGGTATTTGACAAAAAAAAATAGATTTGAGAGTTTGATTGCTGCACCAAGTTTCCATGTGTACGGCGGCCATCTCTCTATTATGTGATTGGGTTATGAAAAGATAAATCAATCACTTTCTACCAGATTAGATTTTTCCACCCAGTTCAATCGGTGCGATTTTAAACCCCGTCCCCCTTGTGGTATATCGAAAACCACCATCGTATTTCTTTGATTGCTTTGGGACTTTGGGAAAAAAAATAGAAGCAAAAGTTTGATCAGTGCGTCAAATTTCCATATAAATATATAAATATGAGGAGTTGAAGAGTCAGGAGACTCTATTGTGGAATTGGGTGATGAAAAAATGTATATAAAAGACATCAGATTGTTCCACTCAGTTCAATCGGTGCGATTCCAAACCCTGTTGTGTTCAATCATAATCACCGTAGGGCTTTGATTGCTTTGGGGTGTTGACAAAAATTTGAATGAAAAGTGCGATCGTTGTTTTGTGAATGAATGTGCTAAAACCGGGTAATGAAAAAATATAAAGATTTATTTAAAAGCGATTTGATCATTTTCCCACCGTGTTGGATTGGCACAACTTCAAACCCATCTCCTTGCCTCAAAACCACCATTTCATGTCTTCAATCGCTTTCAGATTTTTGGCAATTGGGATCAAAGTTTTGATCACCGCGTCAAATCAAATTGCCTCGTCTGTGGCCAAACCGAGAGCTAAAAGATTCCATTGGGTGAGTCAACACTTCACCATCTACCTGAAGGCACATTTGTAGAGGGCAGTGTATATATCGCATGAACTATAGAAACTTAAACCCAACAAAAAAAAAAGAAAAAAAGGAAATTTAGATTTTGAAATGAACAAAAATATGTGGCCAGAAATTTTAACTGAAACAAATAGAAAGTCTGTTATAAATAAACTGTATTTCAGAAAATGTGCATCTTACCTGCAGGATCTGGGGCACAGCTGTCTGCTCCTCCAGTGCTTTGAGTTTTGGGTTCACGTCTCGTGTCTCCGCCCCCCCCCCCCCCCCCCCCTGAATACAGGAAGTGTCTAATCTGGGGCCACAAAATAAATATGGGGAAGTGAGCATGTGCAAGATCAAAGGGCCGAGATACACAATGATATCATCTACTCCCCAAATAGAGAGCAAAACAAAAAGACAATTGTATATATATAAAATACCATATATACACTCGAGTATAAGCCCACCCGAATATAAGCCGAGGCACCTAATTTTACCACAAAAAAATGGAAAAAAATGGAAAAACATATTGACTCGCGTATAAGCCTAGGGTGAGAAATGCGCAGCTACTGTAAGTGGAAAAGAGGGTCAACAATGCCCATTTGCAGCCTCACTGTACCCGTTTGCAGCCATAGGTCCCCCGAACTTCAAACTCGGTAGTTAAGGGTTCCTAGATGCCCCCCTAGCTGCAGCCAAAATTTGGGGTCTCTGGACCCAAAGGGTCCTGAAATAACATTGCTGCAGGTGGACACAGTTGACCGACTTTGGGGCCCCGTATCTCTGGGCCACTTGGTGCTAGGAACCCCAAATTTGGTATGGAAACTCAGTCGACCTAGCACTACAACAGGTGTGTTTGAATAGCAAATAAATATTCTCTTTTCTAACAATGAATCACCTCTCCACCAATCAGGAAGTGTGGGCCTGTTACCAGTTTCCCGATTGGCTGAAAGGTCCGGCGATCCTATTGGATGCCTAGACGGAGGAGAGGAGACGCACAGCGGAAGCCGCCATGATCTCAGAAGAAGAGAGGGCACAGGAGACGCTGCCAGATGCCCACCACAGCCTGATCCCCTGCCCGATGTGCCCGCCGATCCCTGCCGCTGATGGGGTAAGTGCCGGTGGACCGGCAGACAGCAGGTGCTCTTCACAACATGAGGTGCCGCGGTGGGGGTTGTTTGGCACCCCCCAACCAAAAAAACGCCAGCCACCACTGCTGAGGACCCCAGTGCTGTAAGGCAGGGCTTCTATCCCCTAAGTAGCTGTGCTACTACAAAAGTCATGCCTGTTTTGGAGCATTCAGTGTGTTTTTTTGCTACTGTAGTAGTGTGATGAGGTGCCATGAAAAGGTAATGGCTGTGGGTGGATGAGTTGATGGAGCAAGTAGGACTTCAGTTGTTGGGTGGAGGTTAGAAAAGTCCTGAAGAGATGAGTCTTCTGGGAGACAAAGTGAGAGATACCCGGAAAGATTGGGGTAGGGAGTTCCAGAAAACAAGAACGGCACTAGAGTCCTGGAGGTGAGCTTAGAAATAGGTGATGAGGGATATAGAGAGAAGGAGTTCTTGGGAGGAGTGAAGAGGATGGTTTAGGTAATATTTTGTGAAGAGGTTGGTGATGTTGCTCCGGGGGAAAGATTGTATTGTTTGATGTTATATTTATTGGGTGATTGGAAGCCAGTGGAAGGATTAGCAGAGAGGGGTGGAGGACAATAAATGGAGGTCAGTGAAAGGATTGGCAGAGAGGGATGGAGGACACAGAATGGAGGCCAGTGGAGGGATTGGTAGAGAGGGGTGGAGGACACTGAATGGAGGTCAGTGGAGGGATTGGTAGAGAGGGGTGGAGGACACTGAGTGGAAACCAGTGGAGGGATTGGCAGAGAGGGATGGAGGACACTGAATGGAAACCAGTGGAGGGATTGGCAGAGAGAGGTGGAGGACACTGAATGGAGGCCAGTGGAGGGATTGGCAGAGAGGGGAGGACACAGAATGGCGACCAGTGGAGGGATTGGTAGAGAGGGGTGGAGGACACAGAATGGCGACCAGTGGAGGGATTGGCAGAGAGGGGCGTAGGACACTGAATGGAGACCAGTGGAGGGATTGGCAGAAAGGGGTGGAGGACACTAAATGGAGACCAGTGGAGGGATTGGCAGAGAGGGGTGGAGGACACTGAATGGAGACCAGTGGAGGGATTGGCAGAGAGGGGAGGACACAGAATGGAGCCCAGTGGAGGGATTGGTAGAGAGGGGTGGAGGACACTGAATGGAGCCCAGTGGAGGGATTGGCAGAGAGGGGTGGAGGACACTGAATGGAGACCAGTGGAGGGATTGGTAGAGAGGGGTGGAGGACACTGAATGGAGGTCAGTGGAGGGATTGGCAGAGAGGGGTGGAGGACACTGAATGGAGGTCAGTGGAGGGATTGGTAGGGAGGGGTGGAGGACACTGAGTGGAAACCAGTGGAGGGATTGGCAGAGAGGGATGGAGGACACTGAATGGAAACCAGTGGAGGGATTGGCAGAGAGGGGTGGAGGACACTGAATGGAGACCGGTGGAGGGATTGGTAGAGAGGGGTGGTGGACACTGAATGGAGACTAGGGATGGGCCCGGTGCTCGATGCGAACCCACGTTCGCATCGAGCACCGGGCGTTCGCTCGCTCGGCGAGCCCAGAACTATTTTGGCCGCTCGCATCACGTTCGTGTGATGCGAGCGGCCCCGCAATGCATTGCGGCCGGCGCGGCCGGCGCAGTGCATTGCTGGCTGATGATTGGCCAAGCATGCACTGTGACCCCGCATGCTTGGCCAATCACAGCCCCGGAATTTCGAAGAGCCATAATTGGCTACAGGCAGGACGCCTGTAGCCAATTACAGCTCAGGGGCTGTAGTACACGCCCCCCCCTATAAAAGGCCGCCACGCCGTCTGCGCCGGTCACATGCTGTTCCGGCGCAGATTGAGCAGGCTAGATCTGTGACACTCTGCTGGATTTAGTTAGTTAGAGAGATTGACTTTGAGAGATTGAGTTAGATAGATTCAGTTACAAAGATTGATTAAGAAAGAGGGGCTTGTAGTGTGTTCGTGGCAGGCAGGCAGAGCTCCTATATTTTGTTCCCAGAAGCACCTATAGGACTTGTAGTGTGTTAGTGGCAGGCAGGCAGAGCTCCTATATTTTGTTCCCAGAAGCACCTATAGGACTTGTAGTGTGTTCGTGGCAGGCAGGCAGAGCTCCTATATTTTGTTCCCAGAAGCACCTATAGGACTTGAAGTGTGTTCGTGGCAGGCAGGCAGAGCTCCTATATTTTGTTCCCAGAAGCACCTATAGGACTTGTAGTGTGTTCGTGGCAGGCAGGCAGAGCTCCTATATTTTGTTCCCAGAAGCACCTATAGGACTTGAAGTGTGTTAGTCCCATCACACAGACCTACATTTTCTTCCCAGAAGCACCTATTGGACTTGAAGTGTGTTAGTCCCATCACACAGACCTTTATTTCCTTCCCAGAAGCACCTATAGGACTTGAAGTGTGTTAGTCCCATTACACACAGACCTACATTTTCTTCCCAGAAGCACCTATAGGACTTGAAGTGTGTTAGTCCCATCACACAGAGATCATATATTTTGTTCCCAGAAGCACCTATAGGACTTGAAGTGTGTTAGTCCCATCACACAGACCTTTATTTCCTTCCCAGAAGCACCTATAGGACTTGAAGTGTGTTAGTCCCATCACACAGAGATCATATATTTTGTTCCCAGAAGCACCTATAGGACTTGAAGTGTGTTAGTCCCATCACACAGAGATCATATATTTTGTTCCCAGAAGCACCTATAGGACTTGAAGTGTGTTAGTCCCATTACACACAGACCTACATTTTCTTCCCAGAAGCACCTATAGGACTTGAAGTGTGTTAGTCCCATTACACACAGACCTACATTTTCTTCTCAGAAGCACCTATAGGACTTGAAGTGTGTTAGTCCCATCGCACAGAGCTCCTCTATTTTCTTCTCAGCAGCACCCACAGGACTTCTAGTGTGTTAGTGGCATCACACAGAGCTCCTCTATTTTCTTTGCATAAGCACCCACAGGACTTCTAGTGTGTTAGTGGCATCACACAGAGCTCCTCTATTTTCTTTGCAGAAGCACCCACAGGACTTCTAGTGTGTTAGTGGCATCACACAGAGCTCCTCTATTTTCTTTGCAGAAGCACCCACAGGACTTCTAGTGTGTTAGTGGCATCACACAGAGCTCCTCTATTTTCTTCTCAGCAGCACCCACAGGACTTCTAGTGTGTTAGTGGCATCACACAGAGCTCCTCTATTTTCTTTGCAGAAGCACCCATAGGACTTCTAGTGTGTTAGTGGCATCACACAGAGCTCCTATATTTTCTTCTCAGCAGCACCCACAGGACTTCTAGTGTGTTAGTGGCATCACACAGAGCTCCTCTATTTTCTTTGCAGAAGCACCCACAGGACTTCTAGTGTGTTAGTGGCATCACACAGAGCTCCTCTATTTTCTTCTCAGCAGCACCCACAGGACTTCTAGTGTGTTAGTGGCATCACACAGAGCTCCTCTATTTTCTTTGCAGAAGCACCCACAGGACTTCTAGTGTGTTAGTGGCATCACACAGAGCTCCTCTATTTTCTTTGCAGAAGCACCCACAGGACTTCTAGTGTGTTAGTGGCATCACACAGAGCTCCTCTATTTTCTTTGCAGAAGCACCCATAGGACTTCTAGTGTGTTAGTGGCATCACACAGAGCTCCTATATTTTCTTCTCAGCAGCACCCACAGGACTTCTAGTGTGTTAGTGGCATCACACAGAGCTCCTCTATTTTCTTTGCAGAAGCACCCATAGGACTTCTAGTGTGTTAGTGGCATCACACAGAGCTCCTCTATTTTCTTTGCAGAAGCACCCACAGGACTTCTAGTGTGTTAGTGGCATCACACAGAGCTCCTCTATTTTCTTTGCAGAAGCACCCACAGGACTTCTAGTGTGTTAGTGGCATCACACAGAGCTCCTCTATTTTCTTTGCATAAGCACCCACAGGACTTCTAGTGTGTTAGTGGCATCACACAGAGCTCCTCTATTTTCTTTGCAGAAGCACCCATAGGACTTCTAGTGTGTTAGTGGCATCACACAGAGCTCCTATATTTTCTTCTCAGCAGCACCCACAGGACTTCTAGTGTGTTAGTGGCATCACACAGAGCTCCTCTATTTTCTTTGCATAAGCACCCACAGGACTTCTAGTGTGTTAGTGGCATCACACAGAGCTCCTCTATTTTCTTTGCAGAAGCACCCACAGGACTTCTAGTGTGTTAATGGCATCACACAGAGCTCCTCTATTTTCTTCTCAGCAGCACCCACAGGACTTCTAGTGTGTTAGTGGCATCACACAGAGCTCCTCTATTTTCTTTGCAGAAGCACCCATAGGACTTCTAGTGTGTTAGTGGCATCACACAGAGCTCCTATATTTTCTTCTCAGCAGCACCCACAGGACTTCTAGTGTGTTAGTGGCATCACACAGAGCTCCTCTATTTTCTTTGCAGAAGCACCCACAGGACTTCTAGTGTGTTAGTGGCATCACACAGAGCTCCTCTATTTTCTTTGCATAAGCACCCACAGGACTTCTAGTGTGTTAGTGGCATCACACAGAGCTCCTCTATTTTCTTTGCAGAAGCACCCACAGGACTTCTAGTGTGTTAGTGGCATCACACAGAGCTCCTCTATTTTCTTTGCAGAAGCACCCACAGGACTTCTAGTGTGTTAGTGGCATCACACAGAGCTCCTCTATTTTCTTTGCATAAGCACCGACAGGACTTCTAGTGTGTTAGTGGCATCACACAGAGCTCCTCTATTTTCTTTGCAGAAGCACCCATAGGACTTCTAGTGTGTTAGTGGCATCACACAGAGCTCCTATATTTTCTTCTCAGCAGCACCCACAGGACTTCTAGTGTGTTAGTGGCATCACACAGAGCTCCTCTATTTTCTTTGCATAAGCACCCACAGGACTTCTAGTGTGTTAGTGGCATCACACAGAGCTCCTCTATTTTCTTTGCAGAAGCACCCACAGGACTTCTAGTGTGTTAATGGCATCACACAGAGCTCCTCTATTTTCTTCTCAGCAGCACCCACAGGACTTCTAGTGTGTTAGTGGCATCACACAGAGCTCCTCTATTTTCTTTGCAGAAGCACCCATAGGACTTCTAGTGTGTTAGTGGCATCACACAGAGCTCCTATATTTTCTTCTCAGCAGCACCCACAGGACTTCTAGTGTGTTAGTGGCATCACACAGAGCTCCTCTATTTTCTTTGCAGAAGCACCCACAGGACTTCTAGTGTGTTAGTGGCATCACACAGAGCTCCTCTATTTTCTTTGCATAAGCACCCACAGGACTTCTAGTGTGTTAGTGGCATCACACAGAGCTCCTCTATTTTCTTTGCAGAAGCACCCACAGGACTTCTAGTGTGTTAGTGGCATCACACAGAGCTCCTCTATTTTCTTTGCATAAGCACCCACAGGACTTCTAGTGTGTTAGTGGCATCACACAGAGCTCCTCTATTTTCTTTGCAGAAGCACCCATAGGACTTCTAGTGTGTTAGTGGCATCACACAGAGCTCCTATATATTCTTCTCAGCAGCACCCACAGGACTACCGACTACAATGGCTGGAAGACCACCAAGGGGAGGCAGAGCGTGCAGAGCCAAGAACACAGGGCAGGCAGGCTCTGTTTCTAGTGGACGTGGCCGTGGACGTGGACGTGGTCGTGCATCGTCATCAGCACGTGGCCATGGGACACGCGCGTCTTTGTTTTCGGCAGCTGGACATGTGGAGCCGCATCATGCTGAAGGCTTGGTAGAATGGATGACCAAGCCCTCCTCATCCTCCTCATCCTCTCTCACCCAGGCTCAGGGTACTGACAGAGCATCATCAGCCACCCCTTCCCTAGACCCACCATGTCCTCCTGAGGAGTCCCCCGAACTCTTTGAGCACAGTGTTGGGTACATGCTCCAGGAGGATGCCCAACGATTCGAAGGCTCGGATTATGATACCCAGCTTGAGGAATCTGGCAGTACTGTTCCACCAGCTGCAGCTTACTGCCAGGTTTGCTCTAGTGGTGAAGAGGGAGGGGATGATGAGGTCACTGACTCCACGTGGGTGCCTGAAGGGAGAGAGGATGAGGAGGAGGACGAGGAGGAGGAGGATGCGGCGTCACATGTCCAACGAGGCAGGATGCCCCCTGGAGGCCAGGTAGAGGCCAGCACAGCAACTGTACAACACCGCAGAGCTCCGCCTGTGCAGGGCGCTGCCTCTGCACGTTATCAGAAAAGTTCTTTGGTGTGGGCCTTTTTTGAGACGAGTGCAGCAGATCGCACCACTGCTATTTGCAATATTTGTCTCAAGCGTATCTCGCGTGGCCAAAACATCAGCCGCTTGGGCACCACAAGCATGACCAGACATATGGCGACCTGCCATGCAGCTCGTTGGCAGGCACACATAAAAGACCCACACCAAAGAACTAAGCGGACCTCTCCTTGCTCCTCCTCAGCTGGGATCTCCATCCCCACTACACCTTCAGTCCTCTCTGAAAGCTGCTCTGAGAGGACTGAAGGTGTAGAATTAGGTGTGTCACAACCAAGTACTTGCAGTACACCGACGTCCGATTGCAGCAGGCAAATTTCCCTGCCCCAGCTGCTGGACCGTAGAAAGAAGTACACTCCCAGCCATCCACATGCCCAGCGGTTGAATGCTAGCCTGGCTAAATTGCTAGCACTTCAACTGCTGCCTTTTCAGTTGGTAGACTCGGCCCCCTTCCGTGAGTTTGTTCAATGTGCGGTTCCTCAGTGGCAGGTTCCCAAACGCCACTTTTTCTCGCGGAAGGCGATTCCGTCTCTCTACCGGCATGTGGAGGGCAATGTCCATGCCTCGCTGGACAGGGCGGTCAGCGGTAAGGTGCATATTACCGCTGACTCATGGTCCAGCAGGCATGGACAGGGAAGGTACCTTTCTTTCACGGCCCATTGGGTCACTCTATTGGCAGCTAGGAGGGATGCAGGACAAGGTGCAGTAGTGTTGGAGGTTGTTCCGCCACCACGCCTCCAAAACGCGACTACTGCTACTGGTTGTGACACACCTCTCTCCTCCACCCCCTCCTCTTCTTCTTCCTCCAGTGCTCTGTCCTTGGAACCAGCGGTGCTCCGTAGGCGTACAAGGGGCTACGCAAGTACGCAGGCAAAAAGATGCCATGCCGTGCTTGCGCTGGTGTGTTTGGGGGACAGGAGCCACACTGGGCCAGAGGTTCTGGCAGCTCTGCAGGGGCAGGCCGAGAGGTGGTTGACGCCACGTCAGCTTAAGCCAGGAATGGTCGTTTCTGACAATGGCACCAACCTCCTCTCCGCCCTGCGACAGGGGCAGCTCACCCATGTGCCCTGCATGGCTCACGTCCTCAACCTGGTGGTGCAGCGGTTCTTGGGCAGGTTCCCAGGCTTACAGGATGTCCTGAGGCAGGCCAGGAAAGTCTGTGTGCATTTCCGCCGATCTTATAATGCCAGTGCTCGGCTGACTGAGCTGCAAAAGGAGCTGAACCTGCCCAAGAACCGCCTAATATGTGACATGCCCACCAGGTGGAACTCAACGTTGGCCATGCTGCAGCGACTGCACACGCAGCAGAGGGCCATCAATGAGTACCTTTGCGACTACGGCACCAGGACAGGGTCAGGGGAGCTTGGTTTTTTTTCCCCACGTCAGTGGAGCATGATCAGGGATGCATGCACTGTCCTCTCACCATTTGAGGAGGCCACGAGGATGGTGAGCAGTGACAGTGCATGCATCAGTGACACTGTCCCTCTTGTCCACCTGTTGGAGCATACGCTGCGTGGGATAATGGACAGGGCACTTGAGGCAGAACAGAGGCAGGAAGAGGAGGACTTCCTTGCCTCTCAAGGCCCCCTTTATCCGGACAGTGTTCCTTCTGTCCCACCCATCACACAGGAAGAGGATGAGGAGGAGGAGGAGGAGGAGGATTGTGTGAGCATGGAGGTGGAGCCTGGCACTCAGCATCAGCAGCAGCAGTCTTTTAGGGATGATGTACAGTCCCAACAAACCAGTGGACTTGTACGTGGCTGGGAGGAGGTGGCTGGCGATCATGTCATCCTCAGTGACCCAGAAGACTCCGGACCGAATGCCTCAGCTAACCTACGCTGCATGGCCTCCCTGATCCTGCAAAGCCTGCGGAAGGATCCTCGTGTTCTTCGGATCAAGGAGAGGGACCATTACTGGCTGGCCACTCTCCTTGATCCGCGGTACAAGGGTAAGGTTGCGGACCTTATCTTGCCGTCGCAGAGGGAGCAGAGGATGGGACATCTCAGGGAGGCCTTTGGAGAAAGGTCTGTGCAACGCGTTCCCAGAAACTGGGAGGCTACAAACTCCTGGTCCTGGGCGACGAGTTGCTGAGGCTTCGGTCAGTGGCAGAAGGAGCGGTGGGGAAGGTGGACGTCTGACCGATGCGTTCAGACAATTTTTTAGTCCGCAGCCCCAAGGTATGATCGGTTCCAGCAACCATCGCCAGCGTCTGATATACATGGTGCAGGAATACCTTGGGGCAAGGTCAGACTTGGACACCTTTCCCACCGAAAATCCTCTGGCTTACTGGGTCCTGAGGATGGATCACTGGCCAGAGCTTGCACAGTATGCAATTGAGCTACTGGCCTGTCCTGCCTCCAGCGTTCTTTCCGAACGCACATTCAGTGCTGCTGGAGGATTTGTGACTGATCATAGGGTGCGCCTGTCCACCGCCTCGGTTGATCGACTGACATTCATCAAAATGAATCAGTCTTGGATCACCACCAGCTACCAGGCACCTGAGGCGGATATAACCGAATAATTTTTAATGTCACATCCCTTCAAGACTGCCTATGCTGATGCTGAGTGACTGTCCTCTTATGTTCACTGACTATCCTCTTCCTCCTCCTCAATGATCCATGCCACCACACCAGTGCCTAAGGCACAATTTTTCAGCCCCTGTTTAACAGGGGCGTGTACTTAAAATTTTTTAAAAAAATGCTTCGCAACACGTGTGACTGCTGTGCTCCAAGTACAGTCTCTATGAGGGCCGTGTTGCAGTGTTGTGGCACCAGCACCAGTGCCTAAGGCACAATTTTTCAGCCCCTGTTTAACAGGGGCGGGTACTTACAATTTTTTAAAAAAAATGCTTCGCAACACGTGTGACTGCTGTGCTCCAAGTACAGTATCTGTGAGGGCCGGGTTGCAGTGTTGTGGCACCAGCACCAGTGCCTAAGGCACAATTTTTCAGCCCCTGTTTAACAGGGGCGTGTACTTACAATTTTTAAAAAAAATGCTTCGCAACACGTGTGACTGCTGTGCTCCAAGTACAGTCTCTGTGAGGGCCGTGTTGCAGTGTTGTGGCACCAGCACCAGTGCCTAAGGCACAATTTTTCAGCCCCTGTTTAACAGGGGCGGGTACTTACATTTTTTTAAAAAATGCTTCGCAACACGTGTGACTGCTGTGCTCCAAGTACAGTCTCTGTGAGGGCCGTGTTGCAGTGTTGTGGCACCAGCACCAGTGCCTAAGGCACAATTTTTCAGCCCCTGTTTAACAGGGGCGGGTACTTACAATTTTTTAAAAAAATGCTTCACAACACGTGTGACTGCTGTGCTCCAAGTACAGTATCTGTGAGGGCCGGGTTGCAGTGTTGTGGCACCAGCACCAGTGCCTAAGGCACAATTTTTCAGCCCCTGTTTAACAGGGGCGTGTACTTACAATTTTTTAAAAAAATGCTTCGCAACACGTGTGACTGCTGTGCTCCAAGTACAGTCTCTGTGAGGGCCGTGTTGCAGTGTTGTGGCACCAGCACCAGTGCCTAAGGCACAGTTTTTCAGCCCCTGTTTAACAGGGGCGGGTAATTACAAATCTTGATCTAATAGTTCACAGCAGGCCCATTCCTGCGCCCACCAAGAGTAACTATGAGGGCCTGCAGTCTTGTGGCAACACCGTCCACCACCACCGCCAAAGGCCCAATTTTTCTGCCCTGTTCATCAGGTGCTTGCAATTACAAATCTTGATCTAATAACTCACAGCAGGGCCCATTCCTGCGCCCACCAAGAGTAACTATGAGGGCCTACAGTCTTGTGGCAACACCGTCCACCACCACCGCCAAAGGCCCAATTTTTCTGCCCTGTTCATCAGGTGCTTGCAATTACAAATCTTGATCTAATAACTCACAGCAGGGCCCATTCCTGCGCCCACCAAGAGTAACTGTGAGAGCTTACAGTCTTGTGGCAAAACCGTCCACCACCACCACCACCACCCCCAATTTTTCTGCCCTGTTCAACAGGTGCATGCAATTACAAATCTTGATCTATTAACTCACAGCAGGGCCCATTCCTGTGCCCACCAGTCTTGTGGCTACACCAACATCTAATAGGGCAAATTTCTGCAGAGTATATACGCCAGGCCCCTACTTTCAAACATCCAACTTACAAACGACTCCTACTTGCAAATGGAAAGAGAAAACAGGAAGTGAGAGGAAATCTACCCCTAGGAAGGGAAATTCTATCCTGTTAGATTTAATTTGGGAAAAAGGTATCTCCTCTCTACTGATACTTTATCACCAATCCTTGTTTCAATTAAAACCCCACTTTTTCCAAAAACATTTGTCATTGGGACGGAAAGTTAGGTGACATGTTCTGAACAGATGTGCAAAGACAGCAAATGTTACAGGGGTGATAACCCCTCCCTATGTTCTCCAAAAAGCTTAAAAATAGATTTTTTTGGGATGGAGCTACACTTCATAATGTACCTGTTCAGATTCTACTTAAGAACAAACCTAAAGCCGCAAGTGGTTTTAAATGGCTTCTTTTTTTCCTTTACAAATGTCATTTTGTGCAAGGACAGTTCTAAACACGGGAAACACATGCCACTTCACAGGCATACTTTAGACACCCCCCAGGTACCATATTTAAAGGAAAATTTCACTTTTTTTTTTTTCACTTTATGCATCATTAAAATGACTGCTCCCGAAAAAACGTTAGTTTTTAAAAGTTCTTTTTGCATTGATATATGTCCCCTGGGGCAGGACCCGGGTCCCCAAACCTGTTTTATGACATTAACATGCATATTGGCCGTTGTAATTAGCACTTTTGATTTCGAACGTTCGCGTCCATTATAACGTATAGGGTTCGAAAATTCGCGCGAACTTTCGGTCGGTTCGAAGGTTCTGGTGCGAACCGAACCCGGGGGTGTTCGGCTCATCCCTAATGGAGACCAGTGGAGGGATTGGTAGAGAGGGGTGGAGGACACTGAATGGATACCAGTGGAGGGATTGGTAGAGAGGGGTGGAGGACACTGAATGGAGACCGGTGGAGGGATTGGTAGAGAGGGGTGGAGGACACTGAATGGAGACCGGTGGAGGGATTGGTAGAGAAGGGTGGAGGACACTGAATGGAGACCGGTGGAGAGATTGGCAGAGACGGGTGGAGGACACTGAATGGAGACCGGTGGAGGGATTGGTAGAGAGGGGTGGTGGACACTGAATGGAGACCAGTGGAGGGATTGGTAGAGAGGGGTGGAGGACACTGAATGGAGACCAGTGGAGGGATTGGTAGAGAGGGGTGGAGGACACTGAATGGAGACCGGTGGAGGGATTGGTAGAGAGGGGTGGTGGACACTGAATGGAGACCGGTGGAGGGATTGGTAGAGAGGGGTGGAGGACACTGAATGGAGACCAGTGGAGGGATTGGTAGAGAGGGGTGGAGGACACTGAATGGAGCCCAGTGGAGGGATTGGCAGAGAGGGGTGGAGGACACTGAATGGAGACCAGTGGAGGGATTGGTAGAGAGGGGTGGTGGACACTGAATGGAGACCGGTGGAGGGATTGGTAGAGATGGGTGGAGGACACTGAATGGAGGTCAGTGGAGGGATTGGTAGAGAGGGGTGGTGGACACTGAATGGAGACCGGTGGAGGGATTGGTAGAGAGGGGTGGAGGACACTGAATGGAGACCAGTGGAGGGATTGGTAGAGAAAGGTGAAGGACACTGAATGGAGACCGGTGGAGGGATTGGTAGAGAGGGGTGGTGGACACTGAATGGAGACCGGTGGAGGGATTGGTAGAGAGGGGTGGAGGACACTGAATGGAGACCGGTGGAGGGATTGGTAGAGAGGGGTGGAGGACACTGAATGGAGACCAGTGGAGGGATTGGTAGAGAGGGGTGGAGGACACTGAATGGAGACCGGTGGGGGGATTGGTAGAGAGGGGTGGTGGACACTGAATGGAGGTCAGTGGAGGGATTGGCAGAGAGGGGTGGAGGACACTGAATGGAGACCAGTGGAGGGATTGGTAGAGAGGGGTGGAGGACACTGAATGGAGACCAGTGGAGGGATTGGTAGAGAGGGGTGGAGGACACTGAATGGAGACCGGTGGAGGGATTGGTAGAGAGGGGTGGAGGACACTGAATGGAGACCAGTGGAGGGATTGGTAGAGAGGGGTGGAGGACACTGAATGGAGACCGGTGGAGGGATTGGTAGAGAGGGGTGGAGGACACTGAATGGAGACCGGTGGAGGGATTGGTAGAGAGGGGTGGTGGACACTGAATGGAGGTCAATGGAGGGATTGGTAGAGAGGAGTGGAGGACACTGAATGGAGGTCAGTGGAGGGATTGGTAGAGAGGGGTGGAGGACACTGAATGGAGACCAGTGGAGGGATTGGTTGAGAAGGGTGAAGGACACTGAATGGAGACCGGTGGAGGGATTGGTAGAGAGGGGTGGTGGACACTGAATGGAGACCAGTGGAGGGATTGGTAGAGAGGGGTGGTGGACACTGAATGGAGACCGGTGGAGGGATTGGTAGAGAAGGGTGGAGGACACTGAATGGAGACCGGTGGAGGGATTGGTAGAGAGGGGTGGAGGACACTGAATGGAGACCAGTGGAGGGATTGGTAGAGAGGGGTGGAGGACACTGAATGGAGACCGGTGGAGGGATTGGTAGAGAGGGGTGGTGGACACTGAATGGAGGTCAGTGGAGGGATTGGCAGAGAGGGGTGGAGGACACTGAATGGAGACCAGTGGAGGGATTGGTAGAGAGGGGTGGAGGACACTGAATGGAGACCAGTGGAGGGATTGGTAGAGAGGGGTGGAGGACACTGAATGGAGACCGGTGGAGGGATTGGTAGAGAGGGGTGGAGGACACTGAATGGAGACCAGTGGAGGGATTGGTAGAGAGGGGTGGAGGACACTGAATGGAGACCAGTGGAGGGATTGGTAGAGAGGGGTGGAGGACACTGAATGGAGACCGGTGGAGGGATTGGTAGAGAGGGGTGGAGGACACTGAATGGAGACCAGTGGAGGGATTGGTAGAGAGGGGTGGAGGACACTGAATGGAGACCGGTGGAGGGATTGGTAGAGAGGGGTGGAGGACACTGAATGGAGACCGGTGGAGGGATTGGTAGAGAGGGGTGGTGGACACTGAATGGAGACCAGTGGAGGGATTGGTAGAGAGGGGTGGAGGACACTGAATGGAGACCAGTGGAGGGATTGGTAGAGAGGGGTGGAGGACACTGAATGGAGACCGGTGGAGGGATTGGTAGAGAGGGGTGGTGGACACTGAATGGAGACCGGTGGAGGGATTGGTAGAGAGGGGTGGAGGACACTGAATGGAGACCAGTGGAGGGATTGGTAGAGAGGGGTGGAGGACACTGAATGGAGCCCAGTGGAGGGATTGGCAGAGAGGGGTGGAGGACACTGAATGGAGACCAGTGGAGGGATTGGTAGAGAGGGGTGGTGGACACTGAATGGAGACCGGTGGAGGGATTGGTAGAGATGGGTGGAGGACACTGAATGGAGGTCAGTGGAGGGATTGGTAGAGAGGGGTGGTGGACACTGAATGGAGACCGGTGGAGGGATTGGTAGAGAGGGGTGGAGGACACTGAATGGAGACCAGTGGAGGGATTGGTAGAGAAAGGTGAAGGACACTGAATGGAGACCGGTGGAGGGATTGGTAGAGAGGGGTGGTGGACACTGAATGGAGACCGGTGGAGGGATTGGTAGAGAGGGGTGGAGGACACTGAATGGAGACCGGTGGAGGGATTGGTAGAGAGGGGTGGAGGACACTGAATGGAGACCAGTGGAGGGATTGGTAGAGAGGGGTGGAGGACACTGAATGGAGACCGGTGGGGGGATTGGTAGAGAGGGGTGGTGGACACTGAATGGAGGTCAGTGGAGGGATTGGCAGAGAGGGGTGGAGGACACTGAATGGAGACCAGTGGAGGGATTGGTAGAGAGGGGTGGAGGACACTGAATGGAGACCAGTGGAGGGATTGGTAGAGAGGGGTGGAGGACACTGAATGGAGACCGGTGGAGGGATTGGTAGAGAGGGGTGGAGGACACTGAATGGAGACCAGTGGAGGGATTGGTAGAGAGGGGTGGAGGACACTGAATGGAGACCGGTGGAGGGATTGGTAGAGAGGGGTGGAGGACACTGAATGGAGACCGGTGGAGGGATTGGTAGAGAGGGGTGGTGGACACTGAATGGAGGTCAGTGGAGGGATTGGTAGAGAGGAGTGGAGGACACTGAATGGAGGTCAGTGGAGGGATTGGTAGAGAGGGGTGGTGGACACTGAATGGAGACCGGTGGAGGGATTGGTAGAGAGGGGTGGAGGACACTGAATGGAGACCAGTGGAGGGATTGGTTGAGAAGGGTGAAGGACACTGAATGGAGACCGGTGGAGGGATTGGTAGAGAGGGGTGGTGGACACTGAATGGAGACCAGTGGAGGGATTGGTAGAGAGGGGTGGTGGACACTGAATGGAGACCGGTGGAGGGATTGGTAGAGAGGGGTGGAGGACACTGAATGGAGACCGGTGGAGGGATTGGTAGAGAGGGGTGGAGGACACTGAATGGAGACCAGTGGAAGGATTGGTAGAGAGGGGTGGAGGACACTGAATGGAGACCGGTGGAGGGATTGGTAGAGAGGGGTGGTGGACACTGAATGGAGGTCAGTGGAGGGATTGGCAGAGAGGGGTGGAGGACACTGAATGGAGACCAGTGGAGGGATTGGCAGAGAGGGGTGGAGGACACTGAATGGAGACTGGTGGAGGGACTGGTAGAGAGGGGTGGAGGACACTGAATGGAGACCAGTGGAGGGATTGGTAGAGAGGGGTGGTGGACACTGAATGGAGACCGGTGGAAGGATTGGTAGAGAGGGGTGGAGGACACTGAATGGAGGTCAGTGGAGGGATTGGCAGAGAGGGGTGGAGGACACTGAATGGAGACAGGTGGAGGGATTGGTAGAGAGGGGTGGAGGACACTGAATGGAGACCGGTGGAGGGATTGGTAGAGAGGGGTGGAGGACACTGAGCTGTTGGAAAGGTAGATGAGTCCGGCAGCAGCATTCATAATAGGCTTGGGGGGGGGTTGGGCCTGTGTGAAGGTAGGTCAATGAAAACGAAGTTAATAGTCGAGTTGAGTGATAGCCAGGGAGGGAATTAGAAGCTTGGTGGCATAATTGGTGAAGGAGAGGCACGTTTAAAAGGAGGGGCTTTTGCAGCAAAGGTCTCTGCGGTTACTCGCTGCGGCACGTTGTGGTTTTGTCCGGTGAAATAAGTTTTTTCTCTATGATGCTACAATGAGAAGATCTGAACGGGTCCTCATAGTAATTCGACATACACCTGCACCCCGCCTCGTACTTTGTACTCATCAATATCTTATATGAAGGCTGCACTGTACATGGGGACGGGTTTTGTCCTCTCCTATCCGCCAGCTGTCACCTCATCCCCCGCATTCACTGAACGGGATTCATTTCAAGATAAACTGCGTAAGAAATAGAGAAGAGCGATAACACGAAGAAACACGAAGAGACGAATCCCGATGGATACAGAAGATTTGCTCCATTATCCTGGATATATTCTTCTGCCAAAAAAAACAGAACCCTCATTAGCCTCTTTATTTTTACAGCAAGAAATTATAAAAAAATAATAATAGTTGGATGACTCAAATAATAATAAAATATAAGAAAAAAGGAGAAGAAAACAAATACAAAAAAGCCTCTTCACATCTTTGTGTGACATTCAATGCATCCGAGCTGGTCATAGATGGAGAGAATTTTAATTGAAAATTCTTAATCGGGGTGACGGTGCAGCTGCAGAATCACTCCGATATCTTTGTTTTCAGCCGCGATTCCTTACATTGTAAAAGCCGTCATAGCAGTTGTTTAGCCGCTTGATTGCTTTTACAGGTGTCGGGAGGAAACGCCCCCCCCCCACCTCCTGCTGCCCTCCAGTGCTTCTCTGGTCTCGTTCCTGCGATCCGGGAGCTGGAGAATGGATCCGTCAGCGACGGCAGTTTGCCCTAGAGCTGGCCGTGGACCAGAGATGAGAAATAGGAGACAAGGAGGCGTGTCCACAGTCCCAACATCCCCCGAGGGGTTCCCTGTCCCGACATCCCCCGGGGAGTGTTTCCAGTCCCAACATCCCGAGGAGTGTTCCCAGTCCCAACATCCCGAGGGGTGTTCCCAGTCCCAACATCCCGAGGGGTCCCAAGGGGTGATCCCAGTCCAGACATCCCCTGAGGGGTGTTCCAAATCCCAACATCCCCCGAGGGGTGTTCCAAATCCCAACATCCCCCGAGGGGTGTTCCCAGTCCCAACATCCCCGAGGGGTGTTCCAAATCCCAACATCCCCCGAGGGGTGTTCCCAGTCCCAACATCCCCGAGGGGTGTTCCAAATCCCAACATCCCCCGAGGGGTGTTCCCAGTCCCAACATTCCCCAAGAGGTGTTCCCAGTCCCAGCATCCCCGAGGGGTGTTCCCAGTCCCAACATCCCCCGAGGGGTGTTTCCAGTCCCAACATCCCCTGAAGGGTGGTAACAGTCCCAACATCCCCCGAGGGGTGGTAACAGTCCCAACATCCCCCGAGGGGTGGTAACAGTCCCAACATCCCCCAAAGGGGTGTCCCCATCCCAACATCCCCCGAGGGGTGGTAATAGTCCCAAAATCCCCGGAGGGGTGTTCCCAGTCCCAGCATCCCCGAGAGGTGTTCCCAGTCCCAGCATCCCCGAGGGGTGTTCCCAGTCCCAGCATCCCCGAGGGGTGTTCCCAGTCCCAACATCCCCCGAGGGGTGTTTCCAGTCCCAACATCCCCTGAAGGGTGGTAACAGTCCCAACATCCCCCGAGGGGTGGTAAAAGTCCCAACATCCCCCGAGGGGTGGTAACAGTCCCAACATCCCCCAAAGGGGTGTCCCCATCCCAACATCCCCCGAGGGGTGGTAATAGTCCCAAAATCCCCGGAGGGGTGTTCCCAGTTCCAAAATCCCCCGAGGAGTACTCCTAGTCCCAACATCCCCCGAGGGGTGGTAACAGTCCCAACATCCCGAGGGGTGGTAACAGTCCCAACATCCAGAGGGGTGGTAACAGTTCCAACATCCCCCTTGGTACATAAGCAGTCCTCTGATTTTATTCCTAAGGGGAAGCTAAAACAAAAGTGTCTTCCCTCCTCCATGGAGCTATCTGTAGGCCCCGGGACAAGAACAAAGAATGTTGCCCCACACCCTGGCCACTCTTACCCCCCCCCCCCCCGGGGCCCCCTGCTGGACTGTATAATCTTTGCCTTTATCAAAGCGCCCTACGGCTTGCAGCAGTGTGCAGTTCATCGTAAATTAAGATTTATCAGTCTTTATCCCAAACATAAGTCTCCTATTATCTCATCATGATTATAATAATAATGTATTGCGGGATATTGTTGTGGACTGAGGTGGCTGAATGTGCTTGTCTGTTATTGGGGCTTTTTTTGTATTGGTTCCTATGGAAGCGAAGACGTCATCACGCACAAGCGCTGCACTGCCTTGGCAACGGTACAGTTCATGTGAGGTCTTCACTGAATACTAATGATTGTATGTTAGCCAAGAACTCTGAGCTAGAGAGCGCATGATAGGCAAATAATGTACATGTATGCGATCAATGGACATGCTAGAGAAGAAAAGCACATGCAAGGCAAACAATGCGCATTCTAGGCAAGCAATGTACCTTCTAGGCAAGCAATGCACATTCTAGGCAAGCAATGCACATTCCAGGCAAGCAATGCACATTCCAGGCAAGCAATTTACCTTCTAGGCAAGCAATGCACATTCTAGGCATGCAATGCACATTCTAGGCGAGCAATGTACCTTCTAGGCAAGCAATGTACCTTCTAGGCAAGCAATGCACATTCTAGGCAAGCAATGTACCTTCTAGGCGAGCAATGCACATTCTAGGCGAGCAATGTACCTTCTAGGCAAGCAATTTACCTTCTAGGCAAGCAATGCACATTCTAGGCAAGCAATGCACATTCTAGGCGAGCAATGTACCTTCTAGGCAAGCAATGTACCTTCTAGGCAAGCAATGCACATTCTAGGCAAGCAATGTACCTTCTAGGCGAGCAATGCACATTCTAGGCGAGCAATGTACCTTCTAGGCAAGCAATGCACATTCTAGGCAAGCAATGGCCATTCTAGGCAAGCAATGCACATTCTAGGCGAGCAATGTATATTCTAGGCAAGTTATGCATCTTCAAGGCAAGCAATGGCCATTCTAGGCAAGCAATGCACATTCCAGGCGAGCAATGTACCTTCTAGGCAAGCAATGCACATTCTATGCAAGCAATGCACATTCTAGGCAAGCAATGTCCATTCTAGGCAAACAATGGCCATTCTAGGCAAGCAGTGTACATTCTAGGCAAGCAATGTCCATTCTAGGCAAGCAATGCACATTCTAGGTGAGCAATGTACATTCATGCTAGAGAAGAAAAGCACATGCAAGGCAAGCAATGCGCATTCTAGGCGAGCAATGTACCTTCTAGGCAAGCAATGTACCTTCTAGGCAAGCAATGCACATTCTAGGCAAGCAATGCACATTTCAGGCAAGCAATTTACCTTCTAGGCAAGCAATGCACATTCTAGGCAAGCAATGCACATTCTAGGCGAGCAATGTACATTCTAGGCAAGCAATGTACCTTCTAGGCAAGCAATGTACCTTCTAGGCAAGCAATGAACATTCTAGGCAAGCAATGCACATTCCAGGCAAGCAATTTACCTTCTAGGCAAGCAATGCACATTCTAGGCAAGCAATGCACATTCTAGGCGAGCAACGTACCTTCTAGGCAAGCAATGTACCTTCTAGGCAAGCAATGCACATTCTAGGCAAGCAATGTACCTTCTAGGCGAGCAATGCACATTCTAGGCGAGCAATGCACATTCTAGGCAAGCAATGCACATTCCAGGCAAGCAATTTACCTTCTAGGCAAGCAATGCACATTCTAGGCAAGCAATGCACATTCTAGGCGAGCAACGTACCTTCTAGGCAAGCAATGTACCTTCTAGGCAAGCAATGCACATTCTAGGCAAGCAATGTACCTTCTAGGCGAGCAATGCACATTCTAGGCGAGCAATGTACCTTCTAGGCAAGCAATGCACATTCTAGGCAAGCAATGCACATTCTAGGCGAGCAATGTACCTTCTAGGCAAGCAATGCACATTCCAGGCGAGCAATGTACCTTCTAGGCAAGCAATGCACATTCTAGGCGAGCAATGTACCTTCTAGGTGAGCAATGCACATTCTAGGCAAGCAATGCACATTCTAGGCGAGCAACGTACCTTCTAGGCAAGCAATGTACCTTCTAGGCAAGCAATGCACATTCTAGGCAAGCAATGTACCTTCTAGGCTAGCAATGCACATTCTAGGGGACCAATGTACCTTCTAGGCAAGCAATGCACATTCTAGGCAAGCAATGCACATTCTAGGCGAGCAATGTACCTTCTAGGCAAGCAATGCACATTCCAGGCGAGCAATGTACCTTCTAGGCAAGCAATGCACATTCTAGGCGAGCAATGTACCTTCTAGGCGAGCAATGCACATTCTAGGCGAGCAATGTACATTCTAGGTGAGCAATGGCCATTCTAGGCAAGCAATGTACATTCTAGGCAAGCAATGGCCATTCTAGGCAAGCAATGCACATTCTAGGCGAGCAATGTACATTCTAGGCAAGTTATGCATCTTCAAGGCAAGCAATGGCCATTCTAGGCAAGCAATGCACATTCCAGGCGAGCAATGTACCTTCTAGGCAAGCAATGCACATTCTATGCAAGCAATGAACATTCTAGGCAAGCAATGTACCTTCTAGGCGAGCAAAGCACATTCTAGGCGAGCAATGTACCTTCTAGGCAAGCAATGGCCATTCTAGGCAAGCAGTGTACATTCTAGGCAAGCAATGTCCATTCTAGGCAAGCAATGCACATTCTAGGTGAGCAATGTACATTCTAGGCAAGTTATGCATCTTCAAGGCAAGCAATGGCCATTCTAGGCAAGCAATGTACATTCTAGGCAAGCAATGTACATTATAGGCAAGCAATGCCCATTCTAGGCAACCAATGCACATTCTAGGCGAGCGATATACATTCTAGGCAACCAATGCACATTCTAGGCGAGCAATCCCCATTCTAGGCGAGCAATGCACATTCTAGGCAAGCAATGCACATTCTAGGTGAACAATGAACATTCTAGGCGAGCAATGCACATTCTAGGCAAGCAATGTACATTCTAGGCAAGCAATGCACATTCTAGGCGAGCAATCCCCATTCTAGGCAAGCAATGCACATTCTAGGCAAGCAATGCACATTCTAGGTGACCAATGCACATTCTAGGCAAGCAATGCACATTCTGGGCAAGCAATGCACATTCTAGGCAAGCAATGCACATTCTAGGAGAGCAACGTACATTATAGGCAAGCAATTCACATTCTAGGTGAGCAATGCACATTCTAGGTGAACAATGCACATTCTAGGAAAGCAATGCACATTCTAGGAGAGCAATGCACATTCTAGGCGAGCAATGTACCTTCTAGGCAAGCAATGCACATTCTAGGAGAGCAATGCACATTCTAGGCGAGCAATGTACCTTCTAGGCAAGCAATGCACATTCTAGGCGAGCAATGTACCTTCTAGGCGAGCAATGCACATTCTAGGCAAGCAATGGCCATTCTAGGCAAGCAATGAACATTCTACGCAAGCAATGTACATTATAGGCGAGCAATGCACATTCTAGGAGAGCAATGTACATTCTAGGCGAGCAATGTACCTTCTAGGCAAGCAATGCACATTCTAGGCGAGCAATGTACCTTCTAGGCACGCAATGCACATTCTAGGCGAGCAATACACATTCTAGGCAAGCTATGGCCATTCTAGGCAAGCAATTTACATTCTAGGCGAGCAATGCACATTCTAGACGAGCAATGCACATTCTAGGCAAGCAATGGCCATTCTAGGCGAGCAATGTACATTCTAGGAGAGCAATGCACATTCTAGGCAAGCAATGTACATTCTAGGCGAGCAATGCACATTCTAGGCAAGCAATACACATTCTAGGCGAGCAATGTACCTTCTAGGCAGGCAAAACACATTCTAAGCAAGCAATACACATTCTATGTGAGCAATGCACATTCTAGGCAAGTAATGCACATTCTAGGCAAGTAATACACATTCTATGTGAGCAATGCACATTCTAGGAGAGCAATGTACCTTCTAGGCAAGCAATGCACATTCTAGGTGAGCTATGTACATTCTAGGCGAGCAATGTACCTTCTAGGCGAGCAATGCACATTCTAGGCAAGCAATGGCCATTCTAGGTGAGCAATGCACATTCTAGGCGAGCAATGTACCTTCTAGGCGAGCAATGGCCATTCTAGGCAAGCAATGTACATTCTAGGCAAGAAATGTACATTCTAGGCAAGCAATGGCCATTCTAGGCGAGCAATGCACATTCTAGGTGAGCAATGTACATTCTAGGCAAGCAATGTACATTCCAGGCAAGTTATTCATCTTCTAGGCACGCAATGCACATTCTAGGCGAGCAATGTACCTTCTAGGCAAGCAATGCACATTCTAGGCAAGCTATGGCCATTTTAGGCAAACAATTTACATTCTAGGCGAGCAATGCACATTCTAGATGAGCAATGCACATTCTAGGCAAGCAATGGCCATTCTAGGCGAGCAATGTACATTCTAGGAGAGCAATGCACATTCTAGGCAAGCAATGTACATTCTAGGCGAGCAATGCACATTCTAGGCAAGCAATGTACATTCTAGGCGAGCAATGCACATTCTAGGCAAGCAATACACATTCTAGGCGAGCAATGTACATTCTAGGCAGGCAAAACACATTCTAAGCAATCAATACACATTCTATGTGAGCAATGCACATTCTAGGCAAGTAATGCACATTCTAGGCAAGTAATACACATTCTATGTGAGCAATGCAAATTCTAGGAAAGCAATGCACATTCTATGTGGGCAATGCACATTCTAGGAGAGCAATGTACCTTCTAGGCAAGAAATGCACATTCTAGGTGAGCTATGTACATTCTAGGCGAGCAATGTACCTTCTAGGCGAGCAATGCACATTCTAGGCAAGCAATGGCCATTCTAGGTGAGCAATGCACATTCTAGGCGAGCAATGTACCTTCTAGGCGGGCAATGGCCATTCTAGGCAAGCAATGTACATTCTAGGCAAGCAATGCACATTCTAGGTGAGCAATGTACATTCTAGGCAAGCAATGTACATTCCAGGCAAGTTATCCATCTTCAAGGCAGGCAATGGCCATTCTAGGCAAGCAATGCACATTCTAGGCAAGCAATGTACATTCTAGGCGAGCAATGCACATTCTAGGCAAGCAATGCACAGTCTAGGCAAGCAATGGCCATTCTAGGCAAGCAATGTACATTCTAGGCAAGCAATGTACATTATAGGCAAGCAATGCACATTCTAGGCGAGCAATGCACATTCTAGGCAAGCAATGCACATTCTAGGTGAACAATGAACATTCTAGGCGAGCAATGCACATTCTAGGCAAGCAATACACATTCTAGGCGAGCAATGTACATTCTAGGCAGGCAAAACACATTCTAAGCAAGCAATACACATTCTATGTGAGCAATGCACATTCTAGGCAAGTAATGCACATTCTAGGCAAGTAATACACATTCTATGTGAGCAATGCACATTCTAGGCAAGCAATGCACATTCTATGTGAGCAATGCACATTCTAGGAGAGCAATGTACCTTCTAGGCAAGCAATGCACATTCTAGGTGAGCTATGCACATTCTAGGTGAGCTATGTACATTCTAGGCGAGCAATGTACCTTCTAGGCGAGCAATGCACATTCTAGGCAAGCAATGACCATTCTAGGTGAGCAAGGTACAAAGAAGGAGTTTGGGACTTTAAATGAAGTGGCTGGAGTGCGCAAATGAAATCAATCAATATAATGAAAAAGTATTTATTCTATCATGGTGATATAGAGTAGGTATAAACAATAAAAGACATATTATACACAAATATGTACGTTCCATTTGGCACAGAATATATACATAATGATATCGTAACCATATATAATCACATCAATTCAGATTGCATACATAGGTAAATACAGAGTATATAAAGGAGGAAAAGCAGCCCATAATGGCTCAAATGACATGCCCGGTATATAATTAAATGGTGTGTACAAGGTTGTAAAATCATGTTAAAAAAGTGGCTGTAGCATCTAGTGTAGCTCGACGCGTTTCGTGGATGTGTCTCCACTCATCAGGAGCAGATGCGACAAATACCTATTAGGGAGAAAGAGTAATAATGTACCATACTCCGTAGAGAGAGGGGAAAATAATAGTATGAAAAATTTGGTCAAATATATCTACCAACCCGGGCAGGCCCAGCAGGCAATGGCTGGCACATGGTGAGGCGGGGGCATACATCACCCCCACGGGAGCTGAGGAGGCGTATACAGCAGCATCGGATGGGTTAAAAAGTGCCACACACGTGGTGAAAGGGACTCCATTTCAGCAAACATTTACCTATGTATGCAATCTGAATTGATGCGATTATATATGGTTACGATATCATTATGTATATATTCTGTGCCAAATGGAACGTACATATTTGTGTATAATATGTCTTTTATTGTTTATACCTACTCTATATCACCATGATAGAATAAATACTTTTTCATTATATTGATTGATTTCATTTGCGCACTCCAGCCACTTCATTTAAAGTCCCAACCTCCTTCTTTGTACCAAATCCTGGGATGGAGGCGCTTCCCCACGCCTCATTTAAAGTCCCAAAACTGAGCTATGAACCAAATTCAGGGATGGAAGTGACTGGTTAGTTGACCCAGCAGTGCTCCCCTGCTACCTATGCGCTATTTTTCACTTCTAATATAGATGTTTATATGCCCCAAATACTAGGGACATAAACATCTGATATAAATATTAAACCAAATCAACTTTTTGCCATATATTACAAATGTTCTAAAGCAGTCATAATCACTCATAACATTCTCAGTATCAGCCCACGATTGCAGCTCTGGCATTGGCTTTGCAGCCATGGCTGACAGCACTATGATTGTTGTTGGGGGCTTGTCTCTCACCCATGGGAGCTGCGATTCCCTGTGTGGGCTCCTCCCCCTCCTCCCCACACAGCACTTGTGTCTGGAGGACCGGGCGGTTGCCCCTTGGTGAATCGGCACCACGTCCCCCGCACCGTACGCGCTACGTCATATCTGACGTCAGCGCGCCGACGCGGGGTTCCTACTATCTGCGTGGTCACGTGGGGGGTTTGTGGCGCCGTGCGCTGAGCGTTCCTCCAGTCTTGGCGCCGGCGCCCCTCCCCCATACGCCCACGCACGTGGTGCTGGTGACGTATGCACAAAAATCCCCAGTCGGAGCTGGCTGTCCATCTGGCCGGTCTCCTTCTGGAGTTTCTGCACAATAGCAGACTTCGTGCCTGTTTTTGCATGATTTTCAGCATCGGGTAAGTGTCATCCATCCTTCACGAACACTTTAGTATATAATTTTTTTTTTTTTTTGGCTTCACTACACACATTTCCCTTTTTTATTTCACTGCCAAACACCTTTTCCCTCACATTCATATATACCTCCCCACACACCCCACAAACATCAAACAAAACACCCCACATCCCTTTTACTATACTTCCATCATCATCATTTTTTATGCACATCACTATATGCTAGACTTCCACAAACACCCACAGACTTTGTTCATATATTTCGAACTCCACATACTTCTCTTAATTACGAGCACCTCTCTATAACTCTATGATACTCCTACATGTATTCCACATGACTACCCCATACTATTGCTCTAATATTACCAATACCTTTGTAGATACATTACCGTAATAGATTAATACTCTACTATCTGATCATATATACTGACCATCAAACATCTAGCCTTACCCTCTCACCCTCACACATTTAATAATCGTCTCACCATTTATATTTTATTTCACATATTTCTTTTTTATACCAATTTTTTCTCTTTAGACACTTTTGTTTGCTGAAATGGAGTCCCTTTCACCACGTGTGTGGCACTTTTTAACCCATCCGATGCTGCTGTATACGCCTCCTCAGCTCCCGTGGGGGTGATGTATGCCCCCGCCTCACCATGTGCCAGCCATTGCCTGCTGGGCCTGCCCGGGTTGGTAGATATATTTGACCAAATTTTTCATACTATTATTTTCCCCTCTCTCTACGGAGTATGGTACATTATTACTCTTTCTCCCTAATAGGTATTTGTCGCATCTGCTCCTGATGAGTGGAGACACATCCACGAAACGCGTCGAGCTACACTAGATGCTACAGCCACTTTTTTAACATGATTTTACAACCTTGTACACACCATTTAATTATATACCGGGCATGTCATTTGAGCCATTATGGGCTGCTTTTCCTCCTTTATATACTCTGTATTTACCTATGTATGCAATCTGAATTGATGCGATTATATATGGTTACGATATCATTATGTATATATTCTGTGCCAAATGGAACGTACATATTTGTGTATAATATGTCTTTTATTGTTTATACCTACTCTATATCACCATGATAGAATAAATACTTTTTCATTATATTGATTGATTTCATTTGCGCACTCCAGCCACTTCATTTAAAGTCCCAACCTCCTTCTTTGTACCAAATCCTGGGATGGAGGCGCTTCCCCACGCCTCATTTAAAGTCCCAAAACTGAGCTATGATTCTAGGTGAGCAATGCACATTCTAGGCGAGCAATGTACCTTCTAGGCGAGCAATGGCCATTCTAGGCAAGCAATGTACATTCTAGGCAAGAAATGTACATTCTAGGCAAGCAATGGCCATTCTAGGCAAGCAATGCACATTCTAGGTGAGCAATGCACAGTCTAGGCAAGCAATGGCCATTCTAGGCAAGCAATGTACATTCTAGGCAAGCAATGTACATTATAGGCAAGCAATGCACATTCTAGGCGAGCAATGCACATTCTAGGTGAACAATGAACATTCTAGGCGAGCAATGTACATTCTAGGCAAGCAATGTACATTCTAGACAAGCAATGCACATTCTAGGCGAGCAATGCACATTCTAGGCAAGCAATGGCCATTTTAGGCGAGCAATGTACATTCTAGGAGAGCAATGCACATTCTAGGCAAGCAATGTACATTCTAGGCAAGCAATGCACATTCTAGGCGAGCAATGTACATTCTAGGCGAGCAATGTACATTCTAGGAGAGCAATGCACATTCTATGTGAGCAATGCACATTCTAGGCAAGTAATACACATTCTATGTGAGCAATGCACATTCTAGGAGAGGAATGTACCTTCTAGGCAAGCAATGGCAATTCTAGGCAAGCAATGCACATTCTAGGTGAGCAATGTACATTCTAGGCAAGCAATGTACATTGTAAAGTGGTTTTAAATTAATAAAAACAGCAGTGCTAATAATCGCAGTGTCTGTGAATAAACTAAATATTTAACCTGTGTAAACAATACTGAAAAATAATCACCCTGTATAAACAGTGCTAAAAAAACAACAACACAATTAATCACCTATATACATAAAGTGAAAAATTAAAGTGAAGTGTGATTATATATTTTTTGCAGGTGTCCAAAAAAGGAAAACAAATCCAAACAAAAGTCCATAAACTGTTACTTGTAGTGATAATGTTTCAAAAAGTGACAGAAAAGTGAATGAAAAATCTTGAAGCAAATAAAGTTTTGAAGTGTCTTTAAACAAAGTTCTTGAAGTGACTTGAAATACAATCTTCCACCACACCACCCGTGTTCAGTGCTACCGCACCCTAAGGAAACGCACTCACCAGCAGTATATGCCTTGCACTCTCATGCTCGGCCAACTCGCTTAATAGCCCCACATGGGTCACAGATGGATCCAGACAGAATGTTAGATAGTTGCACTCCACATATAAGGAAAGAAGAGATGCTTCCAATAGTGAAGTAGAGTAAACCATTTATTTCAACAGCACACAAAATTCCTCAACCATTGTACTCACATCCTTCATATAAAAATAAGGCACTTCAGCATAATCTTTTCAACAGGAAACAAGGACCCAGCAGTGGTGACCCGATACATTATGGTCTCGGCGGACCCGGCGTTAATACCAATATGTCTCACCCTCCACGCTGTCTCCTTTCTCTTTCACTTCACACGGCACAGCACACCCAGTAACTGGAACGTTGAATGTTAAATGCTCCTTATAGTTGCCATGTAACCATACCCAGACATGTTTCACCGAAGTGGCTTAATCATTGGGGTATCCATCTTCAAGGCAGGCAATGGCCATTCTAGGCGAGCAATGCACATTCTAGGCGAGCAATGTACATTCTAGGCAAGCAATGCACATTCTAGGCGAGCAATGCACATTCTAGGCAAGCAATGCACATTATAGGCGAGCAATGCACATTCTAGGCAAGCAATGTACATTGTAGGTGAGCAATGCACATTCTAGGCGAGCAATGCACATTCTAGGCAAGCAATGCACATTCTAGGTGAACAATGCACATTCTAGGCAAGCAATGCACATTCTAGGTGACCAATGCACATTCTAGGCGACCAATGCACATTCTAGGCAAGCAATGCACATTCTAGGTGAACAATGCACATTCTAGGCAAGCAATGTACATTCTAGGCAAGCAATGCACATTCTAGGTGAACAATGCACATTCTAGGCAAGCAATGCACATTCTAGGTGACCAATGCACATTCTAGGCGACCAATGCACATTCTAGGCAAGCAATGCACATTCTAGGTGAACAATGCACATTCTAGGCAAGCAATGTACCTTCTAGGCAAGCAATGCACATTCTAGGCAAGCAATGCACATTCTAGGTGAACAATGCACATTCTAGGCAAGCAATGCACATTCTAGGTGACCAATGCACATTCTAGGCGACCAATTCACATTCTAGGCAAGCAATGCACATTCTAGGTGAACAATGCCCATTCTAGGCAAGCAATGTACATTCTAGGCAAGCAATGCACATTCTAGGCAAGCAATGCACATTCTAGGTGAACAATGCACATTCTAGGCAAGCAATGCACATTCTAGGTGACCAATGCACATTCTAGGCGACCAATGCACATTCTAGGCAAGCAATGCACATTCTAGGTGAACAATGCACATTCTAGGCAAGCAATGTACATTCTAGGCAAGCAATGCACATTCTAGGCAAGCAATGCACATTCTAGGTGAACAATGCACATTCTAGGCAAGCAATGCACATTCTAGGTGACCAATGCACATTCTAGGCGACCAATGCACATTCTAGGCAAGCAATGCACATTCTAGGTGAACAATGCACATTCTAGGCAAGCAATGCACATTCTAGGCAAGCAATGCACATTCTAGGAGAACAATGCACATTCTAGGAGAGCAATGCACATTCTAGGAGAACAATGCACATTCTAGTCGAGCAATCCCCATTCTAGGCAAGCAATGCACATTCTAGGTGAACAATGCACATTCTAGGCAAGCAATGCACATTCTAGGCAAGCAATGCACATTCTAGGCAAGCAATGTACATTCTAAGTGAACAGTGTATATGCTAGGAAAACAATGCACATGTTAAAGTGGTTGTAAACCCTTACAAAGCACATTGACCTACCTACAGGTAAGCCTAGATTAAGGCTCATCTGTAGGTCCAATAAATATCTCCTAAACCTACATGGTTTAGGAGATATTTAGAAAAGAAAAGGCACCGCTATCTACGGCGCATGCGCCGTAGACAGCGGCGCGCAGACGCACTGAGCATGCCGAGATCACGGCGATATGCCGCTCTCGTGCGCATGCGCGGGAGTGACGTCATCGCCGCTCCAGCGAATGACAGTGATGGAGCGGCGAGACCCGGAAGTCACTCCGGGTTTAATGGCGGCGCAGAAGATCGTGGATGAGGACCGCTTCAGAGGCTTCGTTCTCAGGTAAGTCATTCATAATGCGCTAGTATGCTATGCATACTAGCTCATTATGCATTTGCCTTGCAGGTTCCGTTTTTTTTTAGGCGACCAATGCACATTCTAGGCAAGCAATGCACATTCTAGGTGAACAATGCACATTCTAGGCAAGCAATGTACCTTCTAGGCAAGCAATGCACATTCTAGGCAAGCAATGCACATTCTAGGTGAACAATGCACATTCTAGGCAAGCAATGCACATTCTAGGTGACCAATGCACATTCTAGGCGACCAATTCACATTCTAGGCAAGCAATGCACATTCTAGGTGAACAATGCCCATTCTAGGCAAGCAATGTACATTCTAGGCAAGCAATGCGCATTCTAGGCAAGCAATGCACATTCTAGGTGAACAATGCACATTCTAGGCAAGCAATGCACATTCTAGGTGACCAATGCACATTCTAGGCGACCAATGCACATTCTAGGCAAGCAATGCACATTCTAGGTGAACAATGCACATTCTAGGCAAGCAATGTACATTCTAGGCAAGCAATGCACATTCTAGGCAAGCAATGCACATTCTAGGTGAACAATGCACATTCTAGGCAAGCAATGCACATTCTAGGTGACCAATGCACATTCTAGGCGACCAATGCACATTCTAGGCAAGCAATGCACATTCTAGGTGAACAATGCACATTCTAGGCAAGCAATGCACATTCTAGGTGACCAATGCACATTCTAGGCGACCAATGCACATTCTAGGCAAGCAATGCACATTCTAGGTGAACAATGCACATTCTAGGCAAGCAATGCACATTCTAGGCAAGCAATGCACATTCTAGGAGAACAATGCACATTCTAGGAGAGCAATGCACATTCTAGGAGAACAATGCACATTCTAGGCGAGCAATCCCCATTCTAGGCAAGCAATGCACATTCTAGGTGAACAATGCACATTCTAGGCAAGCAATGCACATTCTAGGCAAGCAATGCACATTCTAGGCAAGCAATGTACATTCTAAGTGAACAGTGTATATGCTAGGAAAACAATGCACATGTTAAAGTGGTTGTAAACCCTTACAAAGCACATTGACCTACCTACAGGTAAGCCTAGATTAAGGCTCATCTGTAGGTCCAATAAATATCTCCTAAACCTACATGGTTTAGGAGATATTTAGAAAAGAAAAGGCACCGCTATCTACGGCGCATGCGCCGTAGACAGCGGCGCGCAGACGCACTGAGCATGCCGAGATCACGGCGATATGCCGCTCTCGTGCGCATGCGCGGGAGTGACGTCATCGCCGCTCCAGCGAATGACAGTGATGGAGCGGCGAGACCCGGAAGTCACTCCGGGTTTAATGGCGGCGCAGAAGATCGTGGATGAGGACCGCTTCAGAGGCTTCGTTCTCAGGTAAGTCATTCATAATGCGCTAGTATGCTATGCATACTAGCTCATTATGCATTTGCCTTGCAGGTTCCGTTTTTTTTTAGGCGACCAATGCACATTCTAGGCAAGCAATGCACATTCTAGGTGAACAATGCACATTCTAGGCAAGCAATGTACCTTCTAGGCAAGCAATGCACATTCTAGGCAAGCAATGCACATTCTAGGTGAACAATGCACATTCTAGGCAAGCAATGCACATTCTAGGTGACCAATGCACATTCTAGGCGACCAATTCACATTCTAGGCAAGCAATGCACATTCTAGGTGAACAATGCCCATTCTAGGCAAGCAATGTACATTCTAGGCAAGCAATGCACATTCTAGGCAAGCAATGCACATTCTAGGTGAACAATGCACATTCTAGGCAAGCAATGCACATTCTAGGTGACCAATGCACATTCTAGGCGACCAATGCACATTCTAGGCAAGCAATGCACATTCTAGGTGAACAATGCACATTCTAGGCAAGCAATGTACATTCTAGGCAAGCAATGCACATTCTAGGCAAGCAATGCACATTCTAGGTGAACAATGCACATTCTAGGCAAGCAATGCACATTCTAGGTGACCAATGCACATTCTAGGCAACCAATGCACATTCTAGGCAAGCAATGCACATTCTAGGTGAACAATGCACATTCTAGGCAAGCAATGCACATTCTAGGTGACCAATGCACATTCTAGGCGACCAATGCACATTCTAGGCAAGCAATGCACATTCTAGGTGAACAATGCACATTCTAGGCAAGCAATGCACATTCTAGGAGAACAATGCACATTCTAGGAGAGCAATGCACATTCTAGGAGAACAATGCACATTCTAGGCGAGCAATCCCCATTCTAGGCAAGCAATGCACATTCTAGGTGAACAATGCACATTCTAGGCAAGCAATGCACATTCTAGGCAAGCAATGCACATTCTAGGCAAGCAATGTACATTCTAAGTGAACAGTGTATATGCTAGGAAAACAATGCACATGTTAAAGTGGTTGTAAACCCTTACAAAGCACATTGACCTACCTACAGGTAAGCCTAGATTAAGGCTCATCTGTAGGTCCAATAAATATCTCCTAAACCTACATGGTTTAGGAGATATTTAGAAAAGAAAAGGCACCGCTATCTACGGCGCATGCGCCGTAGACAGCGGCGCGCAGACGCACTGAGCATGCCGAGATCACGGCGATATGCCGCTCTCGTGCGCATGCGCGGGAGTGACGTCATCGCCGCTCCAGCGAATGACAGTGATGGAGCGGCGAGACCCGGAAGTCACTCCGGGTTTAATGGCGGCGCAGAAGATCGTGGATGAGGACCGCTTCAGAGGCTTCGTTCTCAGGTAAGTCATTCATAATGCGCTAGTATGCTATGCATACTAGCTCATTATGCATTTGCCTTGCAGGTTCCGTTTTTTTTTAGGCGACCAATGCACATTCTAGGCAAGCAATGCACATTCTAGGTGAACAATGCACATTCTAGGCAAGCAATGTACCTTCTAGGCAAGCAATGCACATTCTAGGCAAGCAATGCACATTCTAGGTGAACAATGCACATTCTAGGCAAGCAATGCACATTCTAGGTGACCAATGCACATTCTAGGCGACCAATTCACATTCTAGGCAAGCAATGCACATTCTAGGTGAACAATGCCCATTCTAGGCAAGCAATGTACATTCTAGGCAAGCAATGCACATTCTAGGCAAGCAATGCACATTCTAGGTGAACAATGCACATTCTAGGCAAGCAATGCACATTCTAGGTGACCAATGCACATTCTAGGCGACCAATGCACATTCTAGGCAAGCAATGCACATTCTAGGTGAACAATGCACATTCTAAGCAAGCAATGTACATTCTAGGCAAGCAATGCGCATTCTAGGCAAGCAATGCACATTCTAGGTGAACAATGCACATTCTAGGCAAGCAATGCACATTCTAGGTGACCAATGCACATTCTAGGCGACCAATGCACATTCTAGGCAAGCAATGCACATTCTAGGTGAACAATGCACATTCTAGGCAAGCAATGCACATTCTAGGTGACCAATGCACATTCTAGGCGACCAATGCACATTCTAGGCAAGCAATGCACATTCTAGGTGAACAATGCACATTCTAGGCAAGCAATGCACATTCTAGGCAAGCAATGCACATTCTAGGAGAACAATGCACATTCTAGGAGAGCAATGCACATTCTAGGAGAACAATGCACATTCTAGGCGAGCAATCCCCATTCTAGGCAAGCAATGCACATTCTAGGCAAGCAATGCACATTCTAGGTGAACAATGCACATTCTAGGCAAGCAATGCACATTCTAGGTGACCAATGCACATTCTAGGCGACCAATGCACATTCTAGGCAAGCAATGCACATTCTAGGTGAACAATGCACATTCTAGGCAAGCAATGCACATTCTAGGCAAGCAATGCACATTCTAGGTGAACAATGCACATTCTAGGCAAGCAATGCACATTCTAGGCAAGCAATGCACATTCTAGGCAAGCAATGTACATTCTAAGTGAACAGTGTATATGCTAGGAAAACAATGCACATGTTAAAGTGGTTGTAAACCCTTACAAAGCACATTGACCTACCTACAGGTAAGCCTAGATTAAGGCTCATCTGTAGGTCCAATAAATATCTCCTAAACCTACATGGTTTAGGAGATATTTAGAAAAGAAAAGGCACCGCTATCTACGGCGCATGCGCCGTAGACAGCGGCGCGCAGACGCACTGAGCATGCCGAGATCACGGCGATATGCCGCTCTCGTGCGCATGCGCGGGAGTGACGTCATCGCCGCTCCAGCGAATGACAGTGATGGAGCGGCGAGACCCGGAAGTCACTCCGGGTTTAATAGCGGCGCAGAAGATCGTGGATGAGGACCGCTTCAGAGGCTTCGTTCTCAGGTAAGTCATTCATAATGCGCTAGTATGCTATGCATACTAGCTCATTATGCATTTGCCTTGCAGGTTCCGTTTTTTTTTAGGCGACCAATGCACATTCTAGGCAAGCAATGCACATTCTAGGTGAACAATGCACATTCTAGGCAAGCAATGTACCTTCTAGGCAAGCAATGCACATTCTAGGCAAGCAATGCACATTCTAGGTGAACAATGCACATTCTAGGCAAGCAATGCACATTCTAGGTGACCAATGCACATTCTAGGCGACCAATTCACATTCTAGGCAAGCAATGCACATTCTAGGTGAACAATGCCCATTCTAGGCAAGCAATGTACATTCTAGGCAAGCAATGCACATTCTAGGCAAGCAATGCACATTCTAGGTGAACAATGCACATTCTAGGCAAGCAATGCACATTCTAGGTGACCAATGCACATTCTAGGCGACCAATGCACATTCTAGGCAAGCAATGCACATTCTAGGTGAACAATGCACATTCTAGGCAAGCAATGTACATTCTAGGCAAGCAATGCACATTCTAGGCAAGCAATGCACATTCTAGGTGAACAATGCACATTCTAGGCAAGCAATGCACATTCTAGGTGACCAATGCACATTCTAGGCGACCAATGCACATTCTAGGCAAGCAATGCACATTCTAGGTGAACAATGCACATTCTAGGCAAGCAATGCACATTCTAGGTGACCAATGCACATTCTAGGCGACCAATGCACATTCTAGGCAAGCAATGCACATTCTAGGTGAACAATGCACATTCTAGGCAAGCAATGCACATTCTAGGCAAGCAATGCACATTCTAGGAGAACAATGCACATTCTAGGAGAGCAATGCACATTCTAGGAGAACAATGCACATTCTAGGCGAGCAATCCCCATTCTAGGCAAGCAATGCACATTCTAGGCAAGCAATGCACATTCTAGGTGAACAATGCACATTCTAGGCAAGCAATGCACATTCTAGGTGACCAATGCACATTCTAGGCGACCAATGCACATTCTAGGCAAGCAATGCACATTCTAGGTGAACAATGCACATTCTAGGCAAGCAATGCACATTCTAGGCAAGCAATGCACATTCTAGGTGAACAATGCACATTCTAGGCAAGCAATGCACATTCTAGGAGAACAATGCACATTCTAGGAGAGCAATGCACATTCTAGGAGAACAATGCACATTCTAGGCGAGCAATCCCCATTCTAGGCAAGCAATGCACATTCTAGGTGAACAATGCACATTCTAGGCAAGCAATGCACATTCTAGGCAAGCAATGCACATTCTAGGAGAACAATGCACATTCTAGGAGAGCAATGCACATTCTAGGAGAACAATGCACATTCTAGGCGAGCAATCCCCATTCTAGGCAAGCAATGCACATTCTAGGCAAGCAATGCACATTCTAGGTGAACAATGCACATTCTAGGCAAGCAATGCACATTCTAGGCAAGCAATGCACATTCTAGGAGAACAATGCACATTCTAGGAGAGCAATGCACATTCTAGGAGAACAATGCACATTCTAGGCGAGCAATCCCCATTCTAGGCAAGGAATGCACATTCTAGGTGAACAATGCACATTCTAGGCAAGCAATGCACATTCTAGGCAAGCAATGCACATTCTAGGCAAGCAATGCACATTCTAGGTGAGCAATGTACATTCTAAGTGAACAGTGTATATGCTAGGAAAACAATGCACATGTTAAAGTGGTTGTAAACCCTTACAAAGCACATTGACCTACCTACAGGTAAGCCTAGATTAAGGCTCATCTGTAGGTCCAATAAATATCTCCTAAACCTACATGGTTTAGGAGATATTTAGAAAAGAAAAGGCACCGCTATCTACGGCGCATGCGCCGTAGACAGCGGCGCGCAGACGCACTGAGCATGCCGAGATCACGGCGATATGCCGCTCTCGTGCGCATGCGCGGGAGTGACGTCATCGCCGCTCCAGCGAATGACAGTGATGGAGCGGCGAGACCCGGAAGTCACTCCGGGTTTAATGGCGGCGCAGAAGATCGTGGATGAGGACCGCTTCAGAGGCTTCGTTCTCAGGTAAGTCATTCATAATGCGCTAGTATGCTATGCATACAAGCTCATTATGCCTTTGCCTTGCAGGTTCTGTTTTTTTTTTTTTTTTTTTTAATAGGCTTTACTTCCTCTTTAAGAAAGCAACAGATACACTAAGCAAGCAATTCACATGCTAGGAGAGCAATGGACATGCTGGGTGAGGAGGGCCCCATAAACCGTCTCACCGTAAAAAGCACCACACTGTACACACATTATATATATATATTAACCATTCCATCGCCCCTTCCCAGCCGGTGTCATTAGTACAGTGACAGTGTATAGTATTAGCACCGATCACTGTATTAGTGTCACTGGTGATGTCAGTGGCAGTTAGTCAGTCCCCCCTCCCCCAGTGTCAGTTAGTGTCAGATTGTTCACCGCACTCACAATCCCGTTATAAGTTGCTGATCACCGTTTAAAAAAAATACAATTTGCAGTATATATCCCATAGTTTGTAGACGCTACAACTTTCACACACACCAATCAATATACACTTATTGGGGTTTTTTATTTCTTTTATTTTTTACCAAACGCAAAATGTAGCAGAATACATATTGGACAAAATTTATGAAGAAATTCGATTTTTTATTGGATATGTTTTATAGCAGAAAGTAAAAAATATTATAATTTTTTTTTCAAATTTTGCAGTCTTTTTCATTTTACATAATAAAAAATAAAAACCCCAGTGGTGATTAACCACTTCACCCCCCGGAAGGATTTACCCCCCTTCATGACCACCATTTTTTGCGATAAGGCACTGTGTTATTTTAACTGACAATTGCGCGGTAGTGCAACGTTGTACCCTTTTTTTCTCACAAATAGAGATTTCATTTGGTGGTATTTCATCATCTCAGGGTTTTTATTTTTTGCGCTATAAGAAAAAAAGAGCGACAATTTTGAAAAAAAAAAAACTTTATTTTTTACTTTTACTGCTGTAATGCATATGCAAAAAAAAAATGTCCTCATCAGTTTAGGTCGATATATATTCTGCTACATGTTGTTGGTAAAATAAAATCCCAATAAGCGATTATTGATTGGTTTGCTTAAAAGTTATTGCGTCTACAAAATAGGGGATAGATTTGTGGACTTTTATTTTATTTTTTCATTATTTACTGGTAATGGCGGCGATCTGCGATTTTTAGCAGGGCTGTGACATTGCGGTGGACACTTTTTGGGGACCATTGACACCAATACAGTGATCAGTGCTAAAAATATGCACTATCACTGTATTATTGGCACTGGCAGGGAAGGGGGTTAACATTAGGGGGCGATCAAAGGGGTTAAAGTGGTTGTAAACCCTTACAAACCACTTTTACCTACAGGTAAGCCTAGATTAATGCTGGCCATACACTAGTCGAAAAATCGGCCCAACCCAATTTCGAAAAACGAACGTTCGGCCGCGAGCGCAAACGATGGTGCCATCATATAATGGCAGATAAATCGTTCAGTGAACATAAATAAAAAAAATGTATGTTCCTTTTTTTACATATACTGAGTGCTGACAGGTCGGACGGGAAACACATTAACCTTTCAATTTATCGTTCGTTCGGCAGAAAATTTCCAAACTTGTCCTTCGTTTTTTCGGGTCCAAAACGTCCCAAACGATTATCGATTCTGTGTCCATTAACTGGCCAAAAAATCGAACAAATGGTCTAATGACCGATTTTTCTGCTGATTTTTCGACTAGTGCATGGCCAGCATTAGGCTCACCTGTAGGTCCAAGAAATATCTCCTAAACCTACACAGTTTAGGAGATATTTGCAAATGACAGGCACCGCACTGAGCACGCCCATGGTAGCGGCGATATGCCGCTAATTGCGGCTCCCGTGCGGCTCCCGTGCGCATGCGCGGGAGTGACATCATCGCGGCTCCGGCCAGTAACAGCGCCAGAGCCGCTATACCCGCAAAGAAGATGGAGGCTTCGTGCACCAGGGGACAGCGGTGACATCGCAGGCTCCTGTGTCAGGTAAGTGACACATAATGGGCTACTATGCGATGCGATGCGATGCGATGTAATGCGATGCGATGTAATGCGATGCGATGTGATGCGATGCGATGTAATGCGATGCGATGTAATGCGATGCGATGTGATGCGATGTGATGTGATGTGATGCGATGCTATGTGATGCGATGTGATGTGATGCGATGCGATGTGATGCGATGTGATGCGATGTAATGCGATGCAATGCGATGCAATGCGATGCAATGCGATGCGATGTGATGCGATGCGATGCGATGTAATGCTATGCGATGTGATGTGATGCGATGCGATGCAATGTGATGCGATGCGATGTAATGCGATGTAATGCGATGCAATGTGATGCGATGCGATGTGATGTGATGCGATGCGATGTAATGCGATGTAATGCGATGCGATGCGATGCGATGCGATGCAATGCGATGCGATGCGATGCGATACGATGTGATGCGATGCGATGTGATGCGATGCGATGTAATGCTATGCGATGTGATGTGATGCGATGCAATGTGATGCGATGCGATGTAATGCGATGTAATGCGATGCGATGCGATGTGATGTGATGCGATGCGATGTAATGCGATGTAATGCGATGCGATGTGATGCGATGAGATGTGATGCGATGCGATGTAATGCGATGTAATGCGATGCGATGCGATGCGATGTAATGCGATGCGATGTGATGCGATGCGATGCGATGTAATGCGATGCGATGTGATGTGATGCGATGCGATGTAATGCGATGTAATGCGATGTAATGCGATGCGATGTGATGCGATGCGATGCGATGTAATGCGATGCGATGTGATGTGATGCGATGCGATGTAATGCGATGTAATGCGATGCGATGTGATGCGATGCGATGCAATGTGATGTGATGCGATGTGATGTAATGCGATGCGATGTGATGCGATGTGATGCGATACGATGCGATGTGATGCGATGCGATATGATGTGATGCGATGCGATGCGATGCGATGCGATGTGATGCGATACGATGCGATGTGATGCGATGCGATGCGATGTGATGCGATGCGATGCGATGTGATGCGATGCGATGTATAGAAGCCCATTATGCTTTACCTTTGCAGGGAAACAAAGAGGAAGTAACACCCATCAGGTCTTTAAATGTGTTCCCTGGATGTGTTCTAACTGTGTGTGGTGGGGGATGGGTTCACTGGAGGAGAACAGAGATGGTGATTCAGCTTCGCGATCTCTCACTTTTCCTCCCTGACAGATCCCCCCTGTGTGCTTTGTTTACATCGACACTCCGCTACTCCGGTTCTCTTATAAACAATTGGTGGATCGCAGCAGCCGGAACTGCTGATTGGCTCCCCCTGTGTCCAATCACAACGGGGAGCGGCACACATGTGCGCCCCCTAAACCGTGAGCACGAAATCACGAAAACGGTTAAATACCACCAAATGAAAGCTCTATTTGTGGGAAAAAAATTATATAAATGTCAATTACCGGTTAAAGTAGTGCAATGATAATTAGTAAAGAATGGCCTGGTCATGGGGGGGGGGTAAATCTTCCGGAGGTGAAGTAACGTCATAAGAGGAAAAGGCGGCCATCGCTCGGCACTCCTGGAAACGCTCAGTGATTGGCTGTCACAATCACTATCCTCGAATAGGTCGGGACTTCTGCTGCTCTGCATACAGGGTAAATGAAGCCAAGAGGTCAGCATAACAGCCAGGCAACTAGCATTTTGTAGAAGAATGGAAAAACCATCGCTCTATCACGCCTGGGAAATGTCGAGACGGAAGTGACTGTTTGTTATATATTTGTGTACAGCAATCTATGAACGAGAAATGATTTTCTGCGATAATCGCAAATTCCCAGAAACATAAAAAAATTTTAAATGTGGGTTTTGTGTGTTGTGTGACTGCCCCCTGCTGGATCTCTACAGTATTGTCACCTTACATTGTCTGCAGGCTGAGCATTCAACCTCAAGGCAGGAGCTCATTCCTTAAGTCTGAACTATTATTATTTTTATACAGGATTTATAGAGCGCCAACAATTTGCTCAGCGCTTTACAAAATAAAGGGAGACAGTACAGCTACAGTACAATTCAATACAGGAGGAATCAGAGGGCCCTGATCCTGAGAGCTTACAGTCTAGGAGGGAGGGCCAAGCGATACAAAAGGTAATAACTGTGGGGGATGGGCCGATCACATGTATTTATATAATTAGTTTATACAGCACTTTACATACCCTCACCGGCCACTTTATTAGGTCCTCCTTGCTAGTAGCAGGTTGGACCCCCTTTATTAGGTCTCCCTTGCTAGTAGCGGGTTGGACCCCCTTTATTAGGTCCCCCTTGCTAGTAGCGGGTTGGACCCCCTTTATTAGGTCCCCCTTGCTAGTAGCGGGTTGGACCCCCTTTATTAGGTCTCCCTTGCTAGTAGTGGGTTGGACCCCCTTTATTAGGTCCCCCTTGCTAGTAGCGGGTTGGACCCCCTTTATTAGGTCCCCCTTGCTAGTAGCGGGTTGCACCCCCTTTATTAGGTCCCCCTTACTAGTAGCGGGTTGCACCCCCTTTATTAGGTCCCCCTTACTAGTAGTGGCTTGGACCCCCTTTATTAGGTCCCCCTTACTTGTAGCGGGTTGGACCCCCTTTATTGGGTCCCCCTTGCTAGTAGCGGGTTAGACCCCCTTTATTAGGTCCCCCTTACTAGTAGCGGGTTAGACCCCCTTTATTAGGTCCCCCTTACTAGTAGCGGGTTGGCCCCTCTTTATTAGGTCCCCCTTGCTAGTAGCGGGTTGGACCCCCTTTATTAGGTCCTCCTTGCTAGTAGCGGATTGAACCCCCTTTATTAGGTCCTCCTTGCTAGTAGCGGATTGGACCCCCTTTATTAGGTCCCCCTTGCTAATAGAGGGTTGGACCCCCTTTATTAGGTCCCCCTTGCTAGTAGCGGGTTGGACCCCCTTTATTAGGTCCCCCTTGCTAGTAGCAGGTTAGACCCCCTTTATTAGGTCCCCCTTGCTAGTAGCAGGTTAGACCCCCTTTATTAGGTCCCCCTTACTAGTAGCGGGTTGGCCCCTCTTTATTAGGTCCCCCTTGCTAGTAGCGGGTTGGACCCCCTTTATTAGGTCCTCCTTGCTAGTAGCGGATTGGACGCCCTTTATTAGGTCCCCCTTGCTAATAGAGGGTTGGACCCCCTTTATTAGGTCCCCCTTGCTAGTAGCGGGTTGGACCCCCTTTATTAGGTCCTCCTTGCTAGTAGCGGATTGGACCCCCTTTATTAGGTCCCCCTTGCTAGTAGTGGGTTGGACCCCCTTTATTAGGTCCCCCTTGCTAGTAGCAGGTTGGACCCCCTTTATTAGGTCCCCCTTGCTAGTAGCGGGTTGGACCCCCTTTATTAGGTCCCCCTTGCTAGTAGTGGGTTGGACCCCCTTTATTAGGTCCCCCTTGCTAGTAGCAGGTTGGACCCCCTTTATTAGGTCCCCCTTGCTAGTAGCGGGTTGGACCCCCTTTATTAGGTCCCCCTTGCTAGTAGTGGGTTGGACCCCCTTTATTAGGTCCCCCTTGCTAGTAGCGGGTTGGACCCCCTTTATTACAATCAAATGAATTGAAAGCACATAGCATTTTAAGAGAACCCTCCAATGTTAATACAATTCCAGACCACCTGCAATATCTAATCAGGCCCTCTTTTCTCTTCTCTTCTTTTCTCTTCTCTTCTCTTTCTCCCCATGTTATTCATAATCCATGATCCATACTGTATATGAATTGTATTGGTCTAAACACCTCAGATCCGCTTTCTCACCCCTACAGGCTCTGCATCTTTATCTAAGGTTTTGCCCCACCACTTTGTCCGGTCACATTACAGACTCCTATGTTTAACATTCATTGCTTTATCCTCTCTGCCTGTAATTTTTGGTGTTGGTGCGCTTGACAACTGGGGCCCCCGGCACAGGGAGGCCCCCGGCGGTGTTGCCATGCCTCTGGGCCTCTTTCCTGGGCTACTGTCCCCATTTCCACATCTCGGGTCTGTATCCATGCAGCTCCACGCATGCGTGAATCACTGTTTCCATCTCGCCTTGGGGAACTTCCCGTGTCGGCGCGCCTGACGTCACCAAGCCACATGACGCGGTGGCGCTGGACGCCGCCGGAGCCGTTCAGCTGATAGATCCCAAGCTGGTTAGGCATCACATCTGATCTGAGGCATCTCGTCTAATATGGAGACGAGCCCCATGATCAGCTGACGCCTCTCCTCTCCGTGATTGGGCTACTTTCTCTTCAGGGGGCGTGTACCACATGACCCAACAATCCATATATATGCAGCCACCACCAGTGTAGGGACCTGTGTTGGTACAGCTGTACCTGGTCCCTGGGTAAGTTCCTCAGGCTTTTTGTTGAGTCTTCTTCTAGGAACAGCCAACTGTCTTGTTTGACCAACTACATTGATAGTTGGTGATTCAGAAGCTCCAAAAACAAAAATGGAGGCCTGATGGGAGGACCCTCCAGTTACTGGAGTGGCAACCGCCACCAGTGTAGGGACCTGTGTTGGTACAGCCGTACCTGGTCCCTGGAAGGGTTCCTCAGACTTTTGGCTGAGTCTTCTTCTAGGAAAAATCTAATTGTCTTGTTTGTCCAACTACATTAATAGTTTGTGATTCAGAAGCTGCTGATAAGAATCTTTCAAGAGATTGATGACGTAGTGGATTCCAGTGATGGCTTGAATTGAAGATTCTCTCCCTCATATTCACTAGCAAATCATCCCCTAATCCCTCCTCCTGATCATCTAGTTAAAATTTTCTTCCAACATTTTGGCCACCTTCAATCCCAAAAAAGCTGCACCCCTCCCATTTAAGTGCAATCCGTTACTACTATAAAGATGGTAACCTCCTGAAAAGTCAGCCCAGTTCTCCATGAAGCCAAACCCCTCTTCCCTGCACCAGTTCCTCAGCCACTTGTTAAGTACCCTAAGCTCCTGTTGCCTCTCTGGTGTGGCTCGAGGTTCAGGCAGTATTTCTGAAAATATTGCCTTGGGGGACCTTTTCTTTAATATAGCCCCTAAGTCCCTGAAATCATTTTGTAGGGCGGGCCATCTTTCTTTAACTTTGTCTTTGGTACCGATATATACCATGACAGCTGGATCCTCTCCAGCGCCATCCAACAATCTGTCCATGCAATCTGTAAAGTTCCGAACCCGAGCGTCCAGTAAACAACATACTGTTTGCCGATAACGGTCTTTGTGACAGATTGCCCTCTGTATCTTTCCAATAACTGAATCCCCTACGACTAGTATGTGCCTATCCTTTCTTGTAACCTTGCCCCCATCTTCATCACATACTGGTGGAGTCTCGGTGTGAACGTCACATGCTGGTGGAGTCTCTGTGTGAATGTCACATGCTGGTGGAGTCTCTGTGTGAACGTCACATGCTGGAAAATTCTTTACGTGTATGTCACATTCTGGAGGAGTCTCATTGTGAACATCACATTCCCTGGTGGACAATGACATATGTGTCCCCGGCTCCTTGGTGGACAGTGACATATGTGTCCCCTGCTCCTTGGTGGACAATACCATATGTGTCCCCCGCTCCTTGGTTGAAAATTACATATGTGTCCCCTGCTCCTTAGTGGACAATGACATATGTGTCTCCTGCTCCTTGGTAGACAATGACATATGTGTCCCCTGCTCCTTGGTGAATGGGGTCACTTGTATTTCTTGGTCCATAGTGGATGGAGTCCCATTCACCAGTATTCTCCTGTTCATTGTGGGTCTTGTAATCTCCGTTCCCTGTTTTATGATGGACGTTGACATATATCTCCCCCCTTCTTGACGGTGGCTAATATCACTTCTACTTCCTGGCCTTTGGTTGATGGAATGGTGATCACTTGCACTTGCTGGCTCCTGGAAGATGGAATCACTACCACTCGTGCATCCTTGTCCTGGGTGGATGGAATCACTACCACTTGTGGTTTGTTGTTATTGGTGGATGGAGTCACTTGTGTTTGCTCATCATTGGTGATTGGCATGACACGGTCTTAGCGTGTGATGATTTCCCAGCCTCTGTGGTGATTGGAACCACTTGGGTTTCTTCACTAATGGATCCAACCAGTAGAATCCGTCCCATTTCATTGGGGGCTGGGTCATTGTATCCATCTGGGGAGAGAAAAAAAACAATTATTTCTATTCCCACTATTTACACTTCATTGATGTCACACAGAATCTGTGGATGTTAAATGGGTTTCCTGTAACATATGTAAGTGAATGTTATGGAAATGATCTTGTGTGACGCTTATAGGAATTCTATATAAACATGGAGTATATGGGGGTTCTATATATAAACATGGAGGATATGGGGGTTCTATGTAAACATGGAGGATATGGGGGTTCTATATATAAACATGGAGGATATGGGGGTTCTATATAAACATGGAGGATATGGGGGTTCTATATAAACATGGAGGATATGGGGGTTCTATATAAACATGGAGGATATGGGGGTTCTATATAAACATGGAGGATATGGGGGTTCTATATAAACATGGAGGATATGGGGGTTCTATATATACATGGAGGATATGGGGGTTCTCAGCCCTGGGAGTCCATTCTCAGGACACGGCTTTCTGTGACAAAAGTTGTAATCTCTAACAGCTATTCACCCCGAATCCCCAGACTTCAATCTTCTGTCCACCAAAAGGTAGAAATCCAAATGGGATCTCTCACTGTGCTGAGATCTTGGTGATAAAGGCGGCCGATCTGCTACATTACATATGCAGGCTGTGCTTCCTGCTTGGTAGTGCTTATGATTTAATCCAACAGGGCTGCTGTTAGGAATCATGGGGCCCCAGTCCATATGTACTGCTGACTGGTCTACAAAGTCCGGTCTAATGATCGCTTTCCATCGAACAGTCCTGCTGGAGAACCAGCATTGATCAGTACATGAAGCCAATGGCTGCAGCGCTGATCTGTGTATTCCTGGGGGAGTCCCCTCTGTTGGACTACAATAAGCAGAGGACATCCCTACAGTTCTATCACTTGTGTGGGTGTGGGGATCTGTCTGTTTTTTATCATCTAAATGTGTTGAATGAAATAAAACTGCGCATGTACACCCAGCTTATCTCTTCCTCCCTCTCAATGTAATCTCATCGTTCTGCTTATCCTTTTTTTAAGTGACAAAAGGGAATTACACAGGAATGGCGCACCCTAGTGTCCATGAATAAATGATTTGTATAGCGCTGCAACTGCGAACTGAATCGCCTCGAGGCGCTTGATCCGACCTGCGTTGATTCCTTCTTAGAAGAGGTGCTCTTGAGTTTTTTCCTGAAGGTCTGATGGTCTTTTTCTAAGCGGATGTTGGTAGGTAGAGCATTCCATAGCCGTGGTCCTTGGACTGCAAATCTTCGTTCTCCCCTTGACTTGTACCGGGATTTGGGGACGAGGAGGAGGTTTTGGTTGGTTGATCGGAGGTGGGGACGAGGAGGAGGTTTTGGTTGGTTGATCGGAGGTTGCGATTGGGAGTGTAGTGTTGTATTTTTTCGCATAAGTATTGAGGAGCGTCTCCTTGTGTGCATTTGTGGGTGAGGCAGAGGGTCTTGAATGTGATCCGATTCTTTACGGTTAGCCAATGGAGGGTCCTCAGGGATGGGGAGATGGATTCCCAGGTTTTTTTCCTGTGACTAGTCTTGCTGCCGTGTTTTGAACGACTTGTAGTCGTGCAATCTGGAATTTAGGTAGTCCTATGTACAGGGAGTTTGCGTAGTCGAGTCGAGAGTTGATGATTGTTCCTCCCACTATGGCTTTGTCCTTTTCTGGGATGAAGGGGAGGAGTCTACGTAGCAGGCGTAGAAGGTGGTAGGATCCGCTGACTACTGATCCTATTTGTGCATTCATTGACATTTCTGAATCGAAGACTCCGAGACTTTTGGCTTTTATGCTTAGGGGGATGGTCTGTCCAAGGATGGTGGGCGGAGTCCATGGTATCGTAGATTCAGTTTTCCGGTTTGCATTTAGGAGAAGGAGTTCTGTTTTGGTTCCGTTAAGTTTGAGGGAGTTTGTGGACATCCAGTCGTCTATTGATGTGAGGCATTTTTCTAATTCCTGATATTGGTCTTTTTGTCCGGGGATCCGAAGGTAGAGTTGAGTATCATCTGCGTATGAGTGGAAGCATAGATCAGATTTGCTGATGATTTTTAGGAGTGGACGGATGTAAATGTTGAAGAGCACGGGTGACAAAGGTGATCCTTGAGGGACTCCATAGGAGACTGCACGGGATTCAGATGTGAAGGCTCCAAGTTTCACTGTCTGTGACCGATTTCCTAAGAAGGAAGTGAACCATGGTAAGTCTGAATCCACTTTGTTTCTAAGTGAAACCACACTAAGAAACAAAATGGCAACACGAAATCAAAACCACTCAAACGAACGAGCACTCAACTCCTTAAACAAGGCACTACTACAAACAGCAGATGCAGTCGCCCCGAAACATCGAGGACCCATCCGCAAGAAAAATTCTGGAAGGTTTAATGGCGCGCTTACACTACTGAAACGGGAACACAGAAGAGCAGAACGAGCCTGGAGACGAAACACTACAAAGGAAAATCACACATACTACAAAATACTCACCAAGAAATATCATAAAGCAATTTTCACAGCGAAAAAAGAACATGTCTCAAACACCCTCTCAAAAGCCTTAAACCGGCCACGTGAACTGTTCAAACTAGTCGCCCAGACTATGAACCCCACCTGTCTTGAGCCCCGAGAAAACGAAACCCAAGAATACTGCAATAAGTTATCAGATTTTTTCATCAACAAAATCGACAACATTCAGAAAATAATTCAACAAAAAAAAACAACCAATTCTACTCAACCAAACCCAGGTAAGGAATTTTACTTGCACAGTGCACAAGCACCACATTTTTCGCTTACCCCCATCACCACGGATGAAACAAAAAATCTCATCAAGAGCCTCCGAGACAGCACATCGCCAAACGACATCATTCCTACAAAGCTCTTGAAAGAATGCTCCGACATTCTGGCCCCCGCTATTACACACCTAGTAAATCAGTCATTCAAAGAAGGGTTGGTTCCTATTTCCCTCAAGCAAGGCATCATCAAACCACTGCTAAAGAAACCCAACCTCGACCCCAAAGATCCAAACAATCGCAGACCGGTAACAAGCCTGAACACCATCTCCAAGATTATGGAGAAAGCAGTAGTACAACAGCTTCAGCTTCACCTAGACACACACAAGCTCCTGGACCCGCTACAATCTGGCTTCCGCCCAGGCCATGGCACAGAAACGGCACTTCTGAAAATATGGGATGACGCCCTAGAAGCCGCGGATGATGGAGAATCGTGTCTTCTGGTACTGCTGGATCTTAGCGCGGCAATCGACACAGTGGACCACAACACTCTTCTCAGCTGCCTTAAGGAAGTGGCAGGAGTCACAGATGTAGATCTTCCATGGTTCGCTTCCTTCTTAGGAAACCGGTCGCAGACAGTGAAACTAGGAGCCTTCACTTCGGAAACTCGGGCAATTTCTTATGGAGTCCCTCAAGGATCACCATTGTCACCAGTACTCTTCAACATTTACATCCGGCCACTCTTCAAAATTATCAGCAAATCAGATCTATGCTTCCACTCCTACGCGGACGACACTCAACTCTACTTCCGTATCACCGGAAAAAAAGACCAATACCAGGAACTAGGAAAATGTCTCACATTGATAGATGACTGGATGACCACTAGCTCCCTCAAACTCAATGGATCGAAAACAGAATTACTGCGCCTCAACGCAAACCGAAGTAAAAAAACGAAGACCCCATGGATCCCACCAACCATCCTTGGACAGACCATCCTTCCAAGCACCAAAGCCAAAAGCCTCGGAGTCATCTTTGATTCAGAGATGACCATGGAGGCACAAATAGGATCCGTAATCAGCGAATCCCATCATCTCCTCCGCCTGCTGCGCAGACTCATCCCCTTCATCCCGGAAAAGGAGAAAGCGGTAGTAGTAGGAACCATCATCAATTCACGGCTCGACTACGCAAACTCCCTCTACATAGGATTACCGGATTACCAGATTGCGCGCCTACAAGTCGTCCAAAACGCAGCAGCAAGACTAGTCACCGGAAAGAAACCCTGGGAATCATCTCCCATCCCTAAGGACCCTCCATTGGCTCAAGGTAAAAGACAGGATCACATTCAAGACCCTCTGCCTCACCCACAAATGTACACAAGGAAATGCTCCTCAATACCTTTGTGAGAAAATAGGAAAATACATACCGAATCGCAGACTTCGATCAACAGGCCAAAATCTCCTTCTCATCCCCAAAGCCCGCTACAAATCGAAGGGAGAACGAAGATTCGCAGTACAGGGACCTCGGCTATGGAATGCGCTACCAAACGACATCCGCTTGGAAGAAAACCATCAGGCATTCAGGAAAAAACTCAAGACCCACCTCTTCTAATACATGGCATCCCAACAAGAGCAGACAAGCGCCTCGAGGCGATTCAGTTCGCATTTGCAGCGCTATACAAATCATTCATTCATTCATTCATTCATTCAATCTGTGACTCCTGCTACTTCTTTGAGGCGGGTGAGTAAAGTGTTGTGATCCAGTGTGTCAAATGCTACACTGAGGTCCAGGAGTACCAGGAGACATGATTCTCCATCATCTGCTGCTTCCAAGGCATCATCCCATATTTTGAGGAGAGCTGTTTCTGTGCCATGGCCCGGGCGGAAGCCTGATTGCAGAGGGTCCAGGAGATTGTGTGTGTCCAGATGGGGTTGTAGCTGTTGTACCACTACTTTCTCCATAATCTTGGAGATGGTGCTCAGGCTAGTTATCGGTCTTCGGTGGTTGGGGTTTTTTGGATCCAAGTTGGGTTTCTTTAGGAGGGGTTTGACTATGCCTTGCTTGAGGGAGTTAGGAACAATTCCTTCTTTGAATGACTGATTTATGAGTAGTGTTATAGTAGGTGCCAGGATGTCGGAGCATTCTTTCAGAAGTTTTGTGGGGATGATATCATTGGGTGATGTGCTGTCTCGGAGGCTTCTGATGATGTTTCTTGTGGTGTCTATGGCGATCGGGGTCAGCGAAAAGTTCGGTGGCTGTTCGATGTTTGAGTCGGTTTCCTCTTTTTGGATGGGGTCGATTGTATTTTTCTGTTGGATTTTTTCCCGAATGCTGTCGATTTTGTCGATAAAAAAATCCGATAGCTCGTTGCAAAATTCTTGAGTTCCGTTAGTAGGGGGCTCTAGGCAGGTAGGGTTCATAGTCTGGGCCACTAGTTTGAATAGCGGTTTAGGGCCACGCCACCCCCTGTGTCCATGTTTCCAAGGGCAACAGTGACATCCACAAGCCCCATCCACATTCTGACTGTGATAGCCGGACAAATTATTACAAACAGTGAGTGGTGGTCAGCGCTATCCCCATGCCAGACACCCTGTAATTGACTTTGGGGTCTCTGAACCCCCGAGTCTCCGGTCCCGAACCTTTGGACCTCGGACTCCTTTCCTTTCAGTCTCTAGGACATGTGACCCCCCCCACTTTTTATGAGAGACCTCCTTCACTGACCACAAAAATTAACCATTGGTCAATTCTCTCACATTCCTGCCACTCAGGCCTCAGCCCATTCCTCTCTTGCCAGCAGAGTCCACTGTCAAATAGAGGAGGTATCCCTGAGCCCAAGTGTAGGCGGCCACACCCCCTTTCTACTCTGACACTCCCAACCCCAAAATCCACAACCAATCCCAGCAAAAGACATTTACCTATCTCTACATCCTACACTATCAAAAACACCACTAAGCACCTACCAAAAAGGGTAGGGGTGCTACATATACATATATATATATATACTGTACATCTTCTCACTGAGTTTTCAGGTTGGCAGAGACCATCATGGCTTCCTTGACTGATAAATGTAATAATGTCCTTATTATATAACAGGACCTCTTCTTGAATTTTGAAGGCCCATTGTCAGTAGACAATAGACATGTGCAATTTGTTTAGTTCCTAATTAGTTTTTTAACGAATTTTGACAAATTCGTTAATTCCGAATTTCCGAATTTTTCAATTTCCGAAAATTTCAGAATTTCCGAAAATTTCCGAATTTCCGAAAATTTCCGAATTTCCGAAAATTTCTGAATTTCTGAATTTCCGAATTTCAAAATTAGAATTTTCGGATTTTCGAATTTCCGAATTTCCGAATTTCGAATTTTCCGATTTTCGGATTTCCGAATTTTCGAATTTCCGAATTTCGGATTTTCAAATTTCCGAATTTTTAATTTCCGAATTTCGCATTTTCGCATTTCCGAATTTCCGAATTTTTAATTTCCGAATTTCGTATTTTCGTATTTCCGAATTTTGGGATTTCCGGATTTCCGAATTTCTGATTTTCGGAATTCCGAATGTTCAAAATTCGGAAATTTGAAAATTAGAAAAATCGAAAATCTGAAAAAAAGAAAGAAAATCTGTTAAAAACGAAATAATAACTATTAAATTATAGGTATTGGAATTCCCTTTCAAATTTGTCTGTTAGTGAACGTAACGAATGCGAAGTTATCCGAAGTTACGAATTATCTGAAATAACGAATGCCGCATCTAACCAAATGGAACAAATTAATAATAAAAATGTTTTATAACGATTATTAATTTGTTACGTTCCCTTCTTTTAGATGTGGCATTCGTTATTTCAGATAATTCGTAACTTCGGATAAATTTGTACTCGTTAATTTAATAGAAGTTAGTTATTAAATAAACCGATTTTCTTTCTTTTTTTCAGATTTTCAAATTTTGGGATTTTCAAATCTTTGAATTCCCGAATTCCGAAAATCCGAAAGTCCTAAAATTCGATAATTTGGAAATCCGAAAATTTTAAATTCGGTAATTCGGTAATTCGGAAATTCGGAAATTCGGTAATTCGGAAATTCGGAAATCCGAAAAATAGAAATGTGAAAATTCCCGAAATTTCCGAATTCCGAATTTGCGAATTTGCGAATTTTCGATTTTCCGAATTTCCGAAAAAAGCAAAAAAACGAATGAAACAAAAACGAAAATTAACAAATTTTTTGTCAGTGCACATGTCTAGTAGACAAGAGGCTGCAGTCCCCTCCAAAAGCCTCGGTCCTGTGTCTCTCAGTCCTCTGCTAGTATAACAAAGATTAAGCCCCCCCCCCCCTGCAGTACAATAAACCCCCTGAGATGTTGCAGGAGATGCCTGTATTTTACCTTCAGGCTCTGTGAAGGTTTCTGGAACAAGCCAATCGCAGGAGCGACGGGGAAAAGTATTCTTGGGAAAAAAAACTATTCACAAACTACATATGATTCCCACGAATGCAAAAAAGAAATGACTGACTGACTCAGAACAAAAATATATTTTTTATTAATAACATTAAATTGAAGTGGTTTGTATCGCAATTATATGTTAACTGTTTAAAGCAAAATATAGGCAAATATAAAAACTCCCGAATAACCCCAAGTCATGGATTCCACCAAACTTATATAGATAGGTTTTCATCAGGGGCGGACTGACCATTCAGCCACTCGGGCACTTCCCGAGGGCCCCGGGCCACTAGGGGGCCCCATCAGGGTTGCCAGCCTCAGTAAAACCAGGGACAGTATGTAAAAATCTGTGTTTTTTTTATATATGTCCCTTACCGACATCCTTTTGGTCTAAAAATCCAGAGATTATAGCTGCCCCACCTCTCCAGTACCTTCTCAGCCAATAGAAACATGTCTGTGTATACTGTGTGTACATGTCTGTGTATACTGTGTGATTGTATACTGTGTGGCCCCATAATCTCTGATTGCCTGGGGGCCCCATAATCTCCTATTGCTGCCCCCTGCACAGGGAGCCGGCTGATAGGAGGGGAGATCATAGGGAGGATCTCATCAGTGTGTTGCTGCTCCTTTTCTATCCAATCACAGGCCTGACCAAGCTACATTGCTTTAACTGCAGTATAGAAAAATGTGGTCAGCCCCGAGCTGTGCGGTCCAATGGCCATGAATGTGGCTGCTTGCCTTCACTTCTACGTTAAACCCCCCTCACCATCAACTGCAGCTGATATTTATCCTGGCACATGGATGCCCCTGCTTGTTAAAGTGTATGAATAGCCAAAACGGATATTTTACAACTATACAGTATATATACACAGCCCTGTATACAGTATATATACACAGCCCTGTATACAGTATATATACACAGCCCTGTATACAGTATATATACACAGCCCTGTATACAGTATATATACACAGCCCTGTATACAGTATATATACAGTGCCTTGCAAAAGTATTCACCCCCCTTGGCATTTTTGGTGTTTTGTTGCCTCACAACCTGGAATAATACGGATTGTTTGAGGATTTGCATCATTTCATTTACAGAACACGCCCACAACTCTGAAGATATATATTTTTTTTTTATTGTGAAGCAAACAACAAATAGGACAAAATAACTGAAAAAGTCAATGTGCAAAACTATTCACCCCCCTAAAGTCAATACTTTGTAGAGCCGCCTTTTCCGGATATCACAGCTCCGAGTCTCTTTGGATGAGTCTCTATGAGTATTCCCACATCTCACCGCTGGGATCTCTGCCCATTCCTCCTCCTTGCAGAACGTCTCCAGCTCCTTCAAGTTGGATGGTTTGCCCTTGTGAACAGCAATCTTCAAGTCTGACCACAGATTTTCTATTGGATTGAGGTTTGGGCTTTGACTCGGCCATTCCAACACATTTTCATGTTTCCCCTTAAACCACTCAAGTGTTGCTTTAGCCGTGTGTTTGGGGTGATTGTCCTGCTGGAAGGTGAACCTCCGTCCTCGCCTCAAATCACACACAGAGTGCTACAAGAATATCCCTGTATTTACCACCATCCATCTTTCCCTCAACCCTGACCAGTTTCCCAGTCCCAACTGCTGAAAAACACCCCTACAGCATGATGCTGCCACCACCATGTTTCACAGTGGGGATGGTGTTCTTCGGGTGAATCATGTGTTGGGTTTGCACCAGACATAGCGTTTTCTTTGATGGCCAAAAAGTCCAATTTTGGTCTCATCAGAGCAGAGCACCTTCCTCCGTACATTTTGGGAGTCTCCCACATGCCTTTTCGCAAACTCAAAACGCGCCATTTTGTTTTTTGGTGAAAGTAATGTCTTTCTTCTGACCACTCTGCCATAAAGCCCAACTCTATGGAGCGTACGGCTCATTGTGGTCCTATGTACAGATACTCCAGTCTCTGCTGTGGAACTCTGCCGCTCCTCCAGGGTTACCTTAGGTCTCTGTGCTGCCTCTCTGATTAATGCCCTCCTTGCCCGGTCTGTGAAGTTTTGGTGTGCGCCCGTCTCTTGGCAGGTTTGCTGTTGTGCCATGTTCTTTCCATTTGGTTATGATAGATTTGATGGGGCTCCTAGGGATCATCAAAGATTTGGAGATATTTTTTATAACCCGACCCTGACTTGTACTTCTCAACAACATTGTCCCTCACTTGTTTGGAGAGTTCCTTGGTCTTCATGGCCGTGTTTGGTTAGTGGTGCCTCTTGCTTAGGTGTTGCCGCCTCTGGGGCCTTTCAAAAAGGTGTGTCTATGTAATGACAGGTCATGTGACACTTAGATTGCACACAGGTGGACATCATTTCACTAATTATGTGACTTCGGAAGGTAATTGGTGGCACCAGAGCTTTTTATGGGCTTCATAACAAAGGGGGTGAATACATACGCACATGAAAATTATCAGTTTTTTATTTCTGGAAAATTGTTTTATGTATATATTTTTCTGTTCTATGTCTCTGAGTGCCTGAGAGATGGATGCCAGGCTGGGCAAGGTGACGGGTGAAGCACAATATTCAGCAACTCCTGTGGGAAGGGCGTGGCTGCATTTGGGGGCTCGTCCGGGATCACCTGTTCACGGTTAACCTGCCAGTCATTGTCCCTAGCAGTTGAAGTTGATCGAGCCGGGGGATTGTGCTTTGTTCCGGTTGAGGAATTAAACTTTGGGAAAGGACAAAGTTTAATTCCTGTATATATTTTTCTAATTTTACTTCACCGACTTTGACTATTGTGTTCTGATCATCACATATAATTCAGATTAAAAAAACATTGAAGTAAAAGCTGTAATGTAACCAAATAGGTAAAAAGCCAAGGGGGGGGGTGAATACTTTTGTAAGGCACTGTAGGTGAACAAAGTATGACTAGATCATTTTTAGACATGTGCGATTAGTTCCGTACGAATCGGAAATTCGTACGAATTTTTCGAAATTCATACATTCGTACGAATCCGAAATACGAATTTTTATGCATACGAATTCCGTACAAAATACGAAATTTTGTTTACGAATTTCGGATCCAAATTAACAGAAACGTGACTGGTGTTATTATGCATAAGAATTCTGTACAAAATACAAATTAACAGAAACGTTTAAATTTACGATTCGTACGAAATTCGTATTTCGTACGAATCCGAATTAAATTTCGTATACGAATTACACATTTTTTTTAATACGAAACGAAACTAATTTTTGGACGGCGCCCGTGTCTAAGATTCATTTTCAGCATTTCCTGGATGATGGGAGACATTTCACACCGTTTGCACTTTAACATATATAAATACCGGTATATATATATATATATATATATATACACACAAAGCACACATGAACTGAAACATTGTAGAAAACAATTAATTTACAATATTTATTATAAAAAATAATATGGTCATCAAATCTCTCAGTCTTCACAAAGTGCCTCCACAGTACAAACATGAATTATGAAGTGGAAATCCGCTGGTTCTGTTTAAGAGGTTGACAGCAAAGGTGGTGGCAGAAGAGGAATCAATCATCCACAGAGATCGTCTTCAGGTGCGGAGCCGGGAGACTGGGGAGCGATGCCAGGATGGCGAGATGAGACCGACGCCTCTGTAAGAAGGAGAGAAGAGAGGTGAGAGGTGAGAGGTGAGAGGTGAGAGAAGAGAGAAGAGAGGTGAGAGGTGAGAGGTGAGAGGTGAGAGGTGAGCGAACAGAGGTGAGAGGTGAGAGAAGAGAGGTGAGAGGTGAGAGAAGAGAGGTGATAGGTGAGAGGTGAGAGAAGAGAGGTGAGAGGTGAGAGGTGAGAGGTGAGAGGTGAGAGAAGAGAGGTGAGAGGTGAGAGAAGAGAGGTGAGAGGTGAGAGAGAGAGGTGAGAGGTGAGAGAAGAGAGGTGAGAGGTTAGAGGTGAGAGGTGAGAGAAGAGAGGTGAGAGGTGAGAGGTGAGCGAACAGAGGTGAGAGGTGAGAGAAGAGAGGTGAGAGGTGAGAGAAGAGAGGTGATAGGTGAGAGGTGAGAGAAGAGAGAGTGAGAGGTGAGAGGTGAGAGGTGAGAGGTGAGAGAAGAGAGGTGAGAGGTGAGAGAAGAGAGGTGAGAGGTGAGAGAAGAGAGGTGAGAGGTTAGAGGTGAGAGGTGAGAGAAGAGAGGTGAGAGGTGAGAGGTGAGAGGTGAGAGAAGAGAGGTGAGAGAAGAGAGGTGAGAGGTGAGAGAAGAGAGGTGAGAGAAGAGAGGTGAGAGAAGAGAGGTGAGAGGTGAGAGGTTAGAGGTGAGAGGTGAGAGGTGAGAGAAGAGAGGTGAGAGGTGAGAGAAGAGAGGTGAGAGAAGAGAGGTGAGAGGTGAGAGAAGAGAGGTGAGAGGTTAGAGGTGAGAGGTGAGAGAAGAGAGGTGAGAGAAGAGAGGTGAGAGGTGAGAGAAGAGAGGTGAGAGAAGAGAGGTGAGAGGTGAGAGAAGAGAGGTGAGAGGTGAGAGGTGAGAGGTGAGAGAAGAGAGGTGAGAGGAGAGAGAGAAGAGAGGTGAGAGAAGAGAGGTGAGAGGTGAGAGAAGAGAGGTGAGAGAGAGAGAGGTGAGAGAAGAGAGGTGAGAGGTGAGAGAAGAGAGGTGAGAGAAGAGAGGTGAGAGAAGAGAGGTGAGAGGTTAGAGGTGAGAGGTGAGAGAGGAGAGGTGAGAGGTGAGAGGAGAGAGGTGAGAGGTGAGAGGTGAGAGAAGAGAGGTGAGAGGTGAGAGGTGAGAGAAGAGAGGTGAGAGGTGAGAGAAGAGAGGTGAGAGAAGAGAGGTGAGAGGTGAGAGGTGAGAGGTGAGAGAAGAGAGGTGAGAGGTTAGAGGTGAGAGGTGAGAGAAGAGAGGTGAGAGAAGAGAGGTGAGAGGTGAGAGAGAGAGGTGAGAGAAGATAGCTGAGAGGTGAGAGAAGAGAGGTGAGAGATGAGAGGTGAGAGCTGAGAGGTGAGAGGTGAGAGAAGAGAGGTCAGAGAGGTCAGAGAGGTGAGAGGTGAGAGAAGAGAGGTGAGAGGTGAGAGAAGAGAGGTGAGAGGTGAGAGAAGAGAGGTCAGAGAGGTGAGAGGTGAGAGGTGAGAGGTGAGAGAAGAGAGAAGAGAGAAGAGAGGTCAGAGAGGTGAGAGGTGAGAGGTGAGAGAAGAGAGGTGAGAGGTGAGAGAAGAGAGAAGAGAGAAGAGAGGTCAGAGAGGTGAGAGAAGAGAGGTGAGAGATGAGAGGTGAGAGGTGAGAGGTGAGAGAAGAGAGGTGAGAGGTGAGAGAAGAGAGAAGAGAGGTCAGAGAGGTGAGAGGTGAGAGGTGAGAGGTGAGAGAAGAGAGAAGAGAGAAGAGAGGTCAGAGAGGTGAGAGGTGAGAGGTGAGAGAAGAGAGGTGAGAGGTGAGAGGTGAGAGAAGAGAGAAGAGAGAAGAGAGGTGAGAGGTGAGAGGTGAGAGGTGAGAGAAGAGAGGTGAGAGGTGAGAGAAAAGAGGTGAGAGAAGAGAGGTGAGAGGTGAGAGAAGAGAGGTGAGAGGTGAGAGAAGAGAGGTGAGAGGTGAGAGAAGAGAGGTGAGAGGTGAGAGAGAGAGGTGAGAGGTGAGAGGTGAGAGAAGAGAGAAGAGAGGTCAGAGAGGTGAGAGGTGAGAGGTGAGAGGTGAGAGGTGAGAGGTGAGAGAAGAGAGAAGAGAGAAGAGAGGTCAGAGAGGTGAGAGAAGAGAGAGTGAGAGAAGAGAGAAGAGAGAAGAGAGGTGAGAGGTGAGAGGTGAGAGGTGAGAGAAGAGAGGTGAGAGGTGAGAGAAAAGAGGTGAGAGGTGAGAGAAGAGAGGTGAGAGGTGAGAGAAGAGAGGTGAGAGGTGAGAGAAGAGAGGTGAGAGGTGAGAGAAGAGAGGTGAGAGGTGAGAGAAGAGAGAGAGAGGTGAGAGGTGAGAGAAGAGAGAAGAGAGGTCAGAGAGGTGAGAGGTGAGAGGTGAGAGGTGAGAGAAGAGAGAAGAGAGAAGAGAGAAGAGAGGTCAGAGAGGTGAGAGAAGAGAGGTGAGAGGTGAGAGAAGAGAGGTGAGAGGTGAGAGAAGAGAGAAGAGAGGTCAGAGAGGTGAGAGGTGAGAGGTGAGAGGTGAGAGAAGAGAGAAGAGAGAAGAGAGGTCAGAGAGGTGAGAGAAGAGAGGTGAGAGAAGAGAGGTGAGAGGTGAGAGAAGAGAGAAGAGAGGTCAGAGAGGTGAGAGGTGAGAGGTGAGAGGTGAGAGGTGAGAGAAAAGAGGTGAGAGGTCAGAGAGGTGAGATCAGAACCTGAGTTCAGATGCAGAATATGTACAGAATGACAAAGTGATTTTGTGCCACCGCTGGCTATAGATTGTCGAAGTTTACATCTCCCTCCCCGAATGTCTAAGCAACTATATATGACCATATTCATGTACTCCAGGGGTCTCCAAACTTTCTAAACAAAGAGCCAACTTACCATCCTTCAAACTTTAGGGGGCGGACTGTGGCATTGGTGTCAGTGGGAGGAATAGTGCCCCATCATTGGTGTCAGTGGGAGGAATAGTGTCCCATCATTGGTGTCAGTGGGAGGAATAGTGTCCCATCATTGGTGTCAGTGGGGGGAATAGTGCCCCATCATTGGTGTCAGTGGGAGGAATAGTGCCCCATCATTGGTGTCAGTGGGAGGAATAGTGTCCCGTCATTGGTATCAGTGGGAGGAATAGTGTCCCATCATTGGTGTCAGTGGGAGGAATAGTGTCCCCGTCATTGGTATCAGTGGGAGGAATAGTACCCCATCATTGGTGTCAGTGGGAGGAATAGTGTCCCATCATTGGTGTCAGTGGGAGGAATAGTGTCCCATCATTGGTGTCAGTGGGAGGAATAGTGTCCCATCATTGGTGTCAGTGGGAGGAATAGTGTCCCATCATTGGTGTCAGTGGGAGGAATAGTGTCCCATCATTTGGTATCAGTGGGAGGAATAGTGTCCCATCATTGGTGTCAGTGGGAGGAATAGTGTCCCGTCATTGGTATCAGTGGGAGGAATAGTACCCCATCATTGGTGTCAGTGGGAGGAATAGTGTCCCATCATTGGTGTCAGTGGGAGGAATAGTGTCCCATCATTGGTGTCAGTGGGAGGAATAGTGTCCCATCATTGGTGTCAGTGGGAGGAATAGTGTCCCATCATTGGTGTCAGTGGGAGGAATAGTGTCCCATCATTGGTATCAGTGGGAGGAATAGTGTCCCATCATTGGTGTCAGTGGGGGGAATAGTGCCCCCATCATTGGTGTCAGTGGGAGGAATAGTGCCCATCATTGGTGTCAGTGGGAGGAATAGTGTCCCGTCATTGGTATCAGTGGGAGAAATAGTGTCCCATCATTGGTATCAGTGGGAGGAATAGTACCCCATCATTGGTGTCAGTGGGAGGAATAGTGTCCCATCATTGGTGTCAGTGGGAGGAATAGTGTCCCATCATTGGTGTCAATGGGAGGAATAGTGCCCCATCATTGGTGTCAGTGGGAGGAATAGTGTCCCATCATTGGTATCAGTGGGAGGAATAGTACCCCATCATTGGTGTCAGTGGGAGGAATAGTGTCCCATCATTGGTGTCAGTGGGAGGAATAGTGTCCCATCATTGGTTTCAGTGGGAGGAATAGTGCCCCATCATTGGTGTCAGTGGGAGGAATAGTGTCCCATCATTGGTGTCAGTGGGAGGAATAGTGCCCCATCATTGGTATCAGTGGGAGGAATAGTGCCCCATCATTGGTATCAGTGGGAGGAATAGTGTCCCATCATTGGTGTCAGTGGGAGGAATAGTGCCCCATCATTGGTGTCAGTGGGAGGAATAGTGTCCCGTCATTGGTATCAGTGCGAGGAATAGTGTCCCATCATTGGTGTCAGTGGGAGGAATAGTGCCCCATCATTGGTGTCAATGGGAGGAATAGTGCCCCATCATTGGTGTCAGTGGGAGGAATAGTGTCCCATCATTGGTGTCAGTGGGAGGAATAGTGCCCCATCATTGGTGTCAGTGGGAGGAATAGTGTCCCATCATTGGTGTCAGTGGGAGGAATAGTGTCCCATCATTGGTGTCAGTGGGGGGAATAGTGTCCCATCATTGGTGTCAGTGGAGGAATAGTGTCCCATCATTGGTGTCAGTGGGGGGAATAGTGTCCCATCATTGGTATCAGTGGGAGGAATAGTGTCCCATCATTGGTGTCAGTGGGGGAATAGTGCCCCATCATTGGTGTCAGTGGGAGGAATAGTGCCCCATCATTGGTGTCAGTGGGAGGAATAGTGTCCCATCATTGGTATCAGTGGGAGGAATAGTGCCCCATCATTGGTGTCAGTGGGAGGAATAGTGTCCCGTCATTGGTATCAGTGCGAGGAATAGTGTCCCATCATTGGTGTCAGTGGGAGGAATAGTGTCCCATCATTGGTGTCAGTGGGAGGAATAGTGTCCCATCATTGGTGTCAGTGGGAGGAATAGTGTCCCATCATTGGTATCAGTGGGAGGAATAGTACCCCATCATTGGTGTCAGTGGGAGGAATAGTGCCCCATCATTGGTATCAGTGGGAGGAATAGTGTCCCATCATTGGTATCAGTGGGAGGAATAGTGTCCCATCATTGGTTTCAGTGGAAGGAATAGTGTCCCATCATTGGTGTCAGTGGAAGGAATAGTGTCCCATCATTGGTGTCAGTGGGAGGAATAGTGTCCCCATCATTGGTGTCAGTGGAAGGAATAGTGCCCATCATTGGTGTCAGTGGGGGGAATAGTGTCCCATCATTGGTGTCAGTGGGAGGAATAGTGTCCCATCATTGGTGTCAGTGGAAGGAATAGTGCCCCATCATTGGTGTCAGTGGGGGGAATAGTGCCCCATCATTGGTGTCAGTGGGAGGAATAGTGTCCCATCATTGGTGTCAGTGGGAGGAATAGTGCCCCATCATTGGTATCAGTGGGAGGAATAGTGTCCCATCATTGGTGTCAGTGGGAGGAATAGTGTCCCATCATTGGTGTCAGTGGAGGAATAGTGCCCCATCATTGGTATCAGTGGGAGGAATAGTGTCCCATCATTGGTGTCAGTGGGAGGAATAGTGCCCCATCATTGGTGTCAGTGGGAGGAATAGTGTCCCATCATTGGTGTCAGTGGGGGGAATAGTGTCCCATCATTGGTATCAGTGGAGGAATAGTGTCCCATCATTGGTGTCAGTGGGAGGAATAGTGCCCCATCATTGGTATCAGTGGGAGGAATAGTGGTCCCATCATTGGTGTCAGTGGGAGGAATAGTGCCCCATCATTGGTGTCAGTGGGAGGAATAGTGTGCCCCATCATTGGTGTCAGTGGGGGGAATAGTGCCCCATCATTGGTGTCAGTGGGAGGAGCTATGCCCCACTGTTGCTGACAGTGGGGGCAATAATACCCCAAGGGTCAGATAAAAGCAAGCAAAGGGCCGCAGTTTGGAGATCGCTGATTTACACAAACGTTCACATGCGTGGCTCATACAATACGGTCACAATCAGCCCACGGACACGAAACGTTTAGATTTCTGCAGCTGAACTCTATGAAGGAATATAAGCTGCGTTGCGGTCTGTAGACGGTACGGATTTGCACATACATGGAGCACAAACATACCCGTCGGTTTTGGATGGAAATGCCGGCGATCACCATGAGGCCGAGGATCAGCAGAAGGCAGAGCAGGAAGACAACGTAGGTCTGCCATGAAGACAAGGAACCAAACTCTGCAGTCTGGGCGGCTGGAATACAAAAGAGTTACAGAAATCTGATCAATGGAATCTCTCTGCTAATCATTGTACTCATTGGCTGTTATAAAGCGGCTTTGTAAATATTTTCTTCATCATCACCAGCAGGGGGCGCTATGCGCGGTGCATCGACAAGATTCCCACATTCGTTTCCCAAAGACAGACGATGGCAGAGGGTGTTTACCTTCAGATGCTCTCTCCCTGCTCTCTCCCTGCTCTCTCCCTGCTCTCTCCCTGGTCTCTTCCTGGTCTCTCCCTGCTCTCTCCCTGCTCTCTCCCTGCTCTCTCCCTGCTCTCTCCCTGGTCTCTCCCTGGTCTCTTCCTGCTCTCTCCCTGGTCTCTCCCTGGTCTCTTCCTGCTCTCTCCCTGCTCTCTCCCTGGTCTCTCCCTGGTCTCTCCCTGGTCTCTTCCTGCTCTCTTCCTGGTCTCTCCCTGCTCTCTCCCTGGTCTCTCCCTGGTCTCTTCCTGCTCTCTCCCTGGTCTCTCTCTCCTGGTCTCTCCCTGGTCTCTCCCTGGTCTCTCCCTGCTCTCTCCCTGCTCTCTCCCTGCTCTCTCCCTGCTCTCTCCCTGGTCTCTTCCTGCTCTCTCCCTGCTCTCTCCCTGCTCTCTCCCTGCTCTCTCCCTGCTCTCTCCCTGGTCTCTTCCTGGTCTCTCCCTGCTCTCTCCCTGCTCTCTCCCTGCTCTCTCCCTGGTCTCTTCCTGGTCTCTTCCATGTCTCTCCCTGCTCTCTCCCTGGTCTCTCCCTGGTCTCTTCCTGGTCTCTCCCTGCTCTCTCCCTGCTCTCTCCCTGCTCTCTCCCTGGTCTCTCCCTGGTCTCTTCCTGCTCTCTCCCTGGTCTCTCCCTGGTCTCTCCCTGCTCTCTCCCTGCTCTCTCCCTGGTCTCTCCCTGGTCTCTTCCCTGGTCTCTCCCTGGTCTCTCCCTGCTCTCTCCCTGGTCTCTCCCTGGTCTCTTCCTGGTCTCTCCCTGCTCTCTCCCTGCTCTCTCTCTGCTCTCTCCCTGGTCTCTCCCTGGTCTCTTCCCCATCTCTCCCAGGTCTCTCCCTGGTCTCTCCCTGCTCTCTCCCTGGTCTCTCCCTGGTCTCTCCCTGGTCTCTCCCTGGTCTCTTCCTGGTCTCTCCCTGGTCTCTCCCTGGTCTCTCCCTGGTCTCTCCCTGGTCTCTCCCTGCTCTCTCCCTGCTCTCTCCCTGGTCTCTCCCTGGTCTCTTCCTGCTCTCTCCCTGGTCTCTCCCTGGTCTCTCCCTGCTCTCTCCCTGGTCTCTCCATGGTCTCTCCCTGGTCTCTCCCTGGTCTCTCCCTGGTCTCTTCCTGGTCTCTCCCTGGTCTCTCCCTGGTCTCTCCCTGGTCTCTCCCTGGTCGGGTCCATCTGGAATGACGGAGACTTAGGCCGGCCATTGACGGAGCAAATGTCTTTCCTGCAACCATGGCGCCAATTCCCCATCAACACAGACAGTGCTGACAGGGAGTCCCCCCCTCCCCCCCACCCCGCCGAGCCATTGTGTTCTCCCGGGGGGGCGTCCCAGCTGTGCCGGTATTGAAGGGGTAAAAGATGGGCGGAGCTAGAACCAGTGAACACGCTCATACTCACCTAAGTTGTCCATTTGGGAATACGGACCAGATAGGTGAATGAATACATGGACATAGGGGAATAGGGAAAAGCTAGGTGAATGAATACATGGACATAGGGGAATAAGGAAAAGCTGGGTGAATGAATACACAGACATAGGGGAATAGGGACAAGCTAGGTGAATGAATACATGGACATAGGGGAATAGGGAAAAGCTAGGTGAATGAATACATGGACATAGGGGAATAAGGAAAAGCTGGGTGAATGAATACACAGACATAGGGGAATAGGGACAAGCTAGGTGAATGAATACATGGACATAGGGGAATAAGGACAAGCTAGGTGAATGAATACATGGACATAGGGGAATAGGGACAAGCTAGGTGAATGAATACATGGACATAGGGGAATAAGGACAAGCTAGGTGAATGAATACATGGACATAGGGGAATAAGGACCAGCTAGGTGAATGAATACATGGACATAGAGGAATAAGGACAAGCTAGGCAAATGAATACATGGACATAGGGGAATAGGGACAAGCTAGGTGAATGAATACATGGACATAGGGGAATAGGGACAAGCTAGGTGAATGAATACATGGACATAGGGGAATAGGGACAAGCTAGGTGAATGAATACATGGACATAGGGGAATAGGGACAAGCTAGGTGAATGAATACATGGACATAGGAGGAATACATGGACATAGGGGAATAGGGACAAGCTAGGTGAATGAATACATGGACATAGAGGAATAGGGACAAGCTAGGTGATTGAATACATGGACATAGGGGAATAAGGACAAGCTAGGTGAATGAATACATGGACATAGGGGAATAGGGACAAGCTAGGTGAATGAATACATGGACATAGGGGAATAGGGACAAGCTAGGTGAATGAATACATGGACATAGGGGAATAAGGACAAGCTAGGTGAATGAATACATGGACATAGGGGAATAGGGATAAGCTAGGTGAATGAATACATGGACATAGGGGAATAGGGACAAGCTAGGTGAATGAATACATGGACATAGGGGGGTAGGGACAAGCTAGGTGAATGAATACATGGACATAGAGGAATAAGGACCAGCTAGGTGAATGAATACATGGACATAGAGGAATAGGGACAAGCTAGGTGAATGAATACATGGACATAGGGGAATAGGGACAAGCTAGGTGAATTAATACATGGACATAGGGGAATAGGGACAAGCTAGGTGAATGAATACATGGACATAGTGGAATAAGGACAAGCTAGGTGAATGAATACATGGACATAGGGGAATAGGGACAAGCTAGGTGAATGAATACATGGACATAGGGGAATAGGGACAAGCTAGTTGAATGAATACATGGACATAGGGGAATAGGGATAAGCTAGGTGAATGAATACATGGACATAGGGGGATAGGGACAAGCTAGGTGAATGAATACATGGACATAGGTGAATGAATACATGAACATAGGGGAATAGGGACAAGCTAGGTGAATGAATACATGGACATAGGGGAATAAGGACAAGCTAGGTGAATGAATACATGGACATGTCACATAGGGGAATAGGGACAAGCTAGGTGAATGAATACATGGACATAGGGGAATAGGGACAAGCTAGGTGAATGAATACATGGACATAGGTGAATGAATACATGGACATAGGGGAATAGGGACAAGCTAGGTGAATGAATACATGGACATAGGTGAATGAATACATGGACATAGGGGAATGGGGACAAGCTAGGTGAATGAATACATGGACAAAGGGGAATAGGGGAAAGCTGGGTGAATGAATACATGGACATAGGGGAATAAGGACAAGCTAGGCAGAGGAATACACGGACATAGGTGAATGAATACATGGAATGAGCGCTGGCAATGAATTGCGGATCACTTACTGAGTACTCTGAGCGTCAGACTGGCTCTCCCGCCATCCACCTCACAGGTCCACTTGCCCCGGTCAGCTTGGGTCAGCCTGCGGATGTACAGGGTGGGACCCGCTTTGGAAATCCTATCTGATGGGAAGACGGACGCCCCGCCGTGGGACCAGCGATAGGAGTTCAGAGATCTATTTGGGTCGGTGACGTCACACATGAGGTTAACGGCGCCATTCTCGGGGAGGAGACCGGACTGGGACTGCGAGACTGCAAGAAAAGGAACAATCGGCTGAAGACCAAAGAAAGAAAGAAAACGTTCCAATATCACCACAATGATCATCATCAACCCCACCACTGAGCTTAAAGGGGAACTCTGCTCTTGTTGAGAGAAACCCCTCCCCCTTCTGGGTGATCTCTGTACATTGCAGGGATTGTAACAACAAACAAATCGCTGTTTGTTTCTCTGTGTCCAATGGGCAGAGCGAGTGGGAGGGACTTATTTTTTTGTTTAAACAGATATACATGGAGGGGTGGGAAAGGGAGGGGGAGTTTAAATAGTGAGTCAGAATAGAAGTATTGGGCCCTACGGGGCCACATTTTCTCACGTTTGACAAGATTCCAATGTCTGTATATTTCACTAAAAAATGTTTAATAAAAAGAATTACAAAAAAAAAATAAAAATAAACAGATATAGATATTTATTTATTTTTTTGTTTATACAATTTTTTATTTTTTTTTGGTTATATACATATTTTATTGTTTATATACAGTACATTTCTATTGTATTAGTTGTTACAGATTTTTTTTTATACATACAGTAAATATTTTTTGTTTAAACAGATATACATTTTTTTTTTACAAAACAAAAAATCACACGACGACTTTGCTGTAATGCAGTCACATATATATGTATATAAACAAAAAAACAAACTTTTTTTGCTTGAAAATTTACTCTTTGGTTTTTGTTTGCAATTTAGTTTTTTGTTTTTTGTAGGGACCAATCACACGACGACTTTGCTGTAATGCAGTCACATGCACAGGGTGCTGTGAATGGGCCTCATCCTATCACATGACCCCTTCTTGGTACATTGTTTCTCCCCCTCCATACACATACAATGTATCATTTATCCTCCAATCAGAGGGGTTCCTTGGTGAGAAGGGACCCCGGGACCCCCGCACTGCGCTGCGTGTGATTATTTTCTCACACAACGTGTTTCCCACCTGCGTCTATTTTTTCCTCCCCCCCCCCCTCCCCCCACTCTTTACATTTTCGCTTAATTTCCTTGACATAAGGGAAATTGTGAAGCCCCCCCCACCCCCGCCATCAGGGACCCCCGTCCCCCACCAGATCTTTCATGTCTCACGCAGTTTGCGCAATCCCCCCCCCCCCCATGTGAGTCAGTGGAGCCCCCAACACACATCCGACAATAACAGGATGTATGGGGGGGGGGTGGGGGGACGTCTCATGCTATTATTATGGGTGACTGGTGTTGCACCAGCCTAGGCTGTGGTGATGCAGTGCAGATGGTAGAGATGAGTGTTGAGGATGGTGGATGGGCCGCGGGGGGGGGGGGGGGTGGCTCAGTGTTTCCAGTGTAACATGCGTTCCCCCCCCCCCCCGGCTGCTTTCACTATCGCATGAATCCCGTACAGCCCACAGTAATGTGCCCCTGCCCACTGAGCCAGCTGTCACCGCCGTGCGCCATGGCACCGTCTATATATAACTCATACAAAGGGTCAGCCCACCCACCAGTCATATGTCAGCGCTCAGTATCTGAGGGTGAGGGGCTCAGTCACACAAGACGCATCATAAGATCGTTACACACATACAATTTTATTTTATTCATTTGATTGAAAGTTACACTCCATCCAAGTCTCTGCACTGCCGTTCCCTGCCTAGCAACGTCGTGCGATGACCTGCAGTGCCCTGCCTAGCAACGCCATGCGGCGACCTGCAGTGCCCTGCCTAGCAACGCCATGCGGCGACCTGCAGTGCCCTGCCTAGCAACGCCATGCGGCGACCTGCAGTGCCCTGCCTAGCAACGCCATGCGGCGACCTGCAGTGCCCTGCCTAGCAACGCTGTGCAGTGACCTGCCGTACCCTGCCTAGTAACGACATGCGGTGACCTGCAGTGCCCTGCCTAGCAACGCCGTGCAGTGACCTGCAGTGCCCTGCCTAGCAACGCCTTGCGGTGACCTGCAGTGCCCTGCCTAGCAACGCCGTCCGCTGACCTGCAATGCCCTGCCTAGCAACGCCGTCTGCTGACCTGCAGTGCCCTGCCTAGCAAGGCTGTGCGGTGACCTGCAGTGCCCTGCCTAGCAACGACGTGCGGTGACCTGCAGTGCCCTGCCTAGCAACGCCGTGCGGTGACCTGCAGTGCCCTGCCTAGCAACGCCGTGCAGTGACCTGCAGTGCCCTGCCTAGAAACGCTGTGCGGTGACCTGCAGTGCCCTGACTAGCAACGCTGTGCGATGACCTGCAGTGCCCTGCCTAGCAACGCTGTGCGGTGACCTGCAGTGTCCTGCCTAGCAATGTCGTGCGGTGACCTGCAGTGCCCTGCCTAGCAACGTTGTGCAGTGACCTACAGTGCCCTGCCTAGCGACGCTGTGCGGTGACCTGCAGTGCCCTGCCTAGCAAAGCCATGCGGTGACCTGCAGTGCCCTGCCTAGCAACGTCGTGCGATGACCTGTAGTGCCCTGCCTAGCAACGACATGTGGTGACCTGCAGTACCCTGCCTAGCAACGCCATGCGGTGACCTGCAGTGCCCTGCCTAGCAACGTCATGCGGTGACCTGCAGTGCCCTGCCTAGCAACGTCGTGCCGTGACCTGCAGTGCCCTGCCTAGCGACGCCGTGCGATGACCTGCAGTGATTTGCATAGCAACGCCATGCGGTGCGATCTCTTTGGGGCTCACCCTATGAAAAGCGATCCATGGTAGATTGCTTTTCAAAGGGCAGTAAACCAGCAGCTGGCAGGGATTCAAGAGGTGCTATTGAGGTCTGTTTACACTTCTTTTTTGCTCCATACCAGGTGTGACCCCGGAATGTCCATACCATGTGACCCCGGAATGTCCATACCATGTGACCCCGGAATGTCCATACCATGTGACCCCGGAATGTCCATACCATGTGACCCCGGAATGTCCATACCATGTGACCCCGGAATGTCCATACCATGTGACCCCGGAATGTCCATACCAGCTGTGACCCCGGAATGTCCATACCATGTGACCCCGGAATGTCCATACCATGTGACCCCGGAATGTCCATACCATGTGACCCCGGAACGTCCATACCATGTGACCCCGGAACGTCCATACCATGTGACCCCGGAATGTCCATACCAGGTGTGACCCCGGAATGTCCATACCAGGTGTGACCCCGGAATGTCCATACCATGTGACCCCGGAATGTCCATACCATGTGACCCCGGAATGTCCATACCATGTGACCCCGGAATGTCCATACCAGCTGTGACCCCGGAATGTCCATACCAGCTGTGACCCCGGAATGTCCATACCATGTGACCCCGGAATGTCCATACCAGCTGTGACCCCGGAATGTCCATACCAGGTGTGACCCCGGAACGTCCATACCATGTGACCCCGGAATGTCCACACCAGGTGTGACCCCGGAATGTCCATACCATGTGACCCCGGAATGTCCATACCATGTGACCCCGGAATGTCCATACCATGTGACCCCGGAATGTCCATACCAGCTGTGACCCCGGAATGTCCATACCAGCTGTGACCCCGGAATGTCCATACCATGTGACCCCGGAATGTCCATACCAGCTGTGACCCCGGAATGTCCATACCAGGTGTGACCCCGGAACGTCCATACCATGTGACCCCGGAATGTCCACACCATGTGACCTCGGAATGTCCATACCATGTGACCTCGGAATGTCCATACCATGTGACCCCGGAATGTCCATACCATGTGACCCCGGAACGTCCATACCATGTGACCCCGGAACGTCCATACCATGTGACCCCGGAACGTCCATACCATGTGACCCCGGAATGTCCATACCATGTGACCTCGGAATGTCCATACCATGTGACCCCGGAATGTCCATACCATGTGACCCCGGAATGTCCATACCATGTGACCCCGGAACGTCCATACCATGTGACCCCGGAACGTCCATACCAGCTGTGACCCCGGAATGTCCATACCATGTGTGACCCCGGAATGTCCATACCATGTGACCCCGGAATGTCCATACCAGCTGTGACCCCGGAATGTCCATACCATGTGACCCCGGAATGTCCATACCAGCTGTGACCCCGGAATGTCCATACCAGCTGTAACCCTGGAATGTCCATACCATGTGACCCGGACTAACCATACCATGTGACCCCGGAATGTCCATACCATGTGACCCCGGAACGTCCATACCAGCTGTGACCCCGGAATGTCCATACCATGTGACCCCGGAACGTCCATACCAGCTGTGACCCCGGAATGTCCATACCATGTGACCCCGGAATGTCCATACCATGTGATCCCGGAATGTCCATACCATGTGACCCCGGAATTTCCATACCATGTGACCCCGGAATGTCCATACCATGTGACCCCGGAATGTCCATACCATGTGACCCCGGAATGTCCATACCATGTGACCCGGAATGTCCATACCATGTGACCCCGGAATGTCCATACCATGTGTGACCCCGGAATGTCCATACCATGTGACCCCGGAATGTCCATACCAGGTGTGACCCCGGAATGTCCATACCATGTGACCCCGGAATGTCCATACCATGTGACCCCGGAATGTCCATACCATGTGACCCGGACTAACCATACAGGAGTCATTCTTACTTCTCCGAGGACAAGAGAAAGGAAACGTTTGAACTCATTCAGAGGACTTCTTGTGGTGGGTGAGGACTTACCTTTCATGGTCCTCAGGGTCACCCGGCACACTTGTTTGCTGTCGCCGTATTGCGCCGTTCCCTGATATATCCCAGCATCCTCCTCTTTCACATTTCTTAGCTGCAGTGAGAACACTCCGCTCTGGAGGGCAGATTGAGGGACCGCCGCCCGGGAAATGGCCGATTGAACCGTGTATGTGATGCCGCCGGGAGTCACCCTGACCACCGTCCTGATTCCACACAAAGAAAACAATCATTGATATCCCACAATTCATATCACACTGAGAAATCTGGAGGAATAATCACAGGAGGTTCAAGAAACAAAAGTGTAACAGAAAATGATGTCAATGTAAAGGGGCTTCAAGTGATATGAAATACCAAACATGTTCTACTTCTCTTCTCTGTGTAATGGTTCTACACAGAGCAGCCCCGATCCTCCTCTTCTGGGGTCCCCCACCAGCGCTCCTGGCCGCTCCCCCCTGACAAGGAGCTTGCTATTTCACATTGCTGGATCTGGATTGGGCTCAGGTAAGTGTGTGTGGGGGGGGGGGGGGGGCTTAAAATAGAATGCACCTTCTGCATCGGCCAACATCCCTCCATATACACCCTAATCACCCAGTGCAGCTTTGTGTTTAATATGCTTCAGTTTGTGAATGAACAGACACCGTCCTCTGCCCTACTGACACCGTCCACTGCCCTACTGACACCGTCCACTGCTCTACTGACACCGTCCACTGCTCTACTGACACCGTCCTCTGCTCTACTGACACCGTCCACTGCTCTACTGACACCGTCCTCTGCTCTACTGACACCGTCCACTGCTCTACTGACACCGTCCACTGCTCTACTGACACCGTCCGCTGCCCTACTGACACCGTCCGCTGCCCTACTGACACCGTCCGCTGCCCTACTGACACCGTCCACTGCCCTACTGACACCGTCCACTGCCCTACTGACACCGTCCACTGCTCTACTGACACCGTCCACTGCTCTACTGACACCGTCCACTGCCCTACTGACACCGTCCACTGCCCTACTGACACCGTCCGCTGCCCTACTGACACCGTCCACTGCCCTACTGACACCGTCCACTGCCCTACTGACACCGTCCACTGCTCTACTGACACCGTCCACTGCTCTACTGACACCGTCCGCTGCCCTACTGACACCGTCCGCTGCCCTACTGACACCGTCCACTGCTCTACTGACACCGTCCACTGCCCTACTGACACCGTCCTCTGCTCTACTGACACCGTCCTCTGCCCTACTGACACCGTCCACTGCCCTACTGACACCGTCCTCTGCTCTACTGACACCGTCCACTGCTCTACTGACACCGTCCTCTGCCCTACTGACACCGTCCTCTGCTCTACTGACACCGCCCACTGCTCTACTGACACCGTCCTCTGCTCTACTGACACCGCCCACTGCTCTACTGACACCGTCCTCTGCCCTACTGACACCGTCCTCTGCCCTACTGACACCGTCCTCTGCCCTACTGACACCGTCCTCTGCTCTACTGACACCGCCCACTGCTCTACTGACACCGTCCTCTGCCCTACTGACACCGTCCTCTGCCCTACTGACACCGTCCACTGCTCTACTGACACCGTCCACTGCTCTACTGACACCGTCCACTGCTCTACTGACACCGTCCACTGCTCTACTGACACCATCCACTGCCCTACTGACACCGTCCACTGCTCTACTGACACCATCCACTGCCCTACTGACACCGTCCTCCACCCTACTGACACTGTCCACTGCTCTACTGACACCGTCCTCCGCTCTACTGACACCGTCCTCTGCTCTACTGACACCGTCCACTGCCCTACTGACACCGTCCTCTGCTCTACTGACACCGTCCACTGCCCTACTGACACCGTCCTCTGCTCTACTGACACCGTCCACTGCCCGACTGACTGTCCTCTGCCCTACTGACACCGTCCACTGCCCTACTGACACCGTCCACTGCTCTACTGACACCGTCCACTGTTCTACTGACACCATCCACTGCCCTACTGACACAGTCCTCTGCTCTACTGACACCGTCCTCTGCCCTACTGACACCGTCCACTGCTCTACTGACACCGTCCACTGCCCTACTGACACCGTCCACTGCCCTACTGACACCGTCCTCTGCTCTACTGACACCGCCCACTGCTCTACTGACACCGTCCTCTGCCCTACTGACACCGTCCACTGCTCTACTGACACCGTCCACTGCTCTACTGACACCGTCCACTGCTCTACTGACACCATCCACTGCCTACTGACACCGTCCACTGCTCTACTGACACCATCCACTGCCCTACTGACACCGTCCTCTGCTCTACTGACACCGTCCTCTGCTCTACTGACACCGTCCTCCGCTCTACTGACACCGTCCACTGCTCTACTGACACCGTCCACTGCTCTACTGACACCATCCACTGCCCTACTGACACCGTCCACTGCTCTACTGACACCATCCACTGCCCTACTGACACCGTCCTCCACCCTACTGACACTGTCCACTGCCCTACTGACTGTCCTCTGCCCTACTGACACCGTCCACTGCCCTACTGACACCGTCCACTGCTCTACTGACACCGTCCACTGTTCTACTGACACCATCCACTGCCCTACTGACACAGTCCTCTGCTCTACTGACACCGTCCTCTGCCCTACTGACACCGTCCACTGCTCTACTGACACCGTCCACTGCCCTACTGACACCGTCCACTGCCCTACTGACACCGTCCTCTGCTCTACTGACACCGCCCACTGCTCTACTGACACCGTCCTCTGCCCTACTGACACCATCCACTGCCCTACTGACACCGTCCACTGCTCTACTGACACCATCCACTGCCCTACTGACACCATCCACTGCCCTACTGACACCGTCCACTGCTCTACTGACACCATCCACTGCCCTACTGACACCGTCCTCTGCTCTACTGACACCGTCCTCTGCTCTACTGACACCGTCCTCCGCTCTACTGACACCGTCCACTGCTCTACTGACACCGTCCACTGCTCTACTGACACCATCCACTGCCCTACTGACACCGTCCACTGCTCTACTGACACCATCCACTGCTCTACTGACACCGTCCTCTGCCCTACTGACACCGTCCTCCGCTCTACTGACACCGTCCACTGCTCTACTGACACCGTCCTCCGCTCTACTGACACCGTCCTCTGCTCTACTGACACCGTCCACTGCCCTACTGACACCGTCCTCTGCTCTACTGACACCGTCCACTGCCCGACTGACTGTCCTCTGCCCTACTGACACCGTCCACTGCCCTACTGACACCGTCCACTGCTCTACTGACACCGTCCACTGTTCTACTGACACCATCCACTGCCCTACTGACACAGTCCTCTGCTCTACTGACACCGTCCTCTGCCCTACTGACACCGTCCACTGCTCTACTCACACCGTCCACTGCCCTACTGACACGTCCTCTGCCCTACTGACACCGTCCACTGCCCTACTGACACCGTCCTCTGCAATACTGACACGTCCTCTGCCCTACTGATACCGTCCTCTGCCCTACTGACACTGTCCACTGCCCTACTCACACTGTCCACTGCCCTACTGACACCGTCCACTGCCCTACTGACACCGTCCACTGCTCTACTGACACCGTCCACTGCCCTACTGACACCGTCCACTGCCCTACTGACACTGTCCTCTGCTCTACTGACACTGCCCACTGCTCTACTGACACCGTCCTCTGCTCTACTGACACCGCCCACTGCTCTACTGACACCGTCCTCTGCCCTACTGACACCGTCCTCTGCCCTACTGACACCGTCCACTGCTCTACTGACACCGTCCACTGCTCTACTGACACCGTCCACTGCTCTACTGACACCATCCACTGCCCTACTGACACCGTCCACTGCTCTACTGACACCATCCACTGCCCTACTGACACCGTCCTCTGCTCTACTGACACCGTCCTCTGCTCTACTGACACCGTCCTCCGCTCTACTGACACCGTCCACTGCTCTACTGACACCGTCCACTGCTCTACTGACACCATCCACTGCCCTACTGACACCGTCCACTGCCCTACTGACACCGTCCTCCACCCTACTGACACTGTCCACTGCTCTACTGACACCGTCCTCCGCTCTACTGACACCGTCCTCTGCTCTACTGACACCGTCCACTGCCCTACTGACACCGTCCTCTGCTCTACTGACACCGTCCACTGCCCTACTGACACCGTCCTCTGCTCTACTGACACCGTCCACTGCCCGACTGACTGTCCTCTGCCCTACTGACACCGTCCACTGCCCTACTGACACCGTCCACTGCTCTACTGACACCGTCCACTGTTCTACTGACACCATCCACTGCCCTACTGACACAGTCCTCTGCTCTACTGACACTGTCCACTGCCCTACTGACACCGTCCACTGCTCTACTGACACCGTCCACTGTTCTACTGACACCATCCACTGCCCTACTGACACAGTCCTCTGCTCTACTGACACCGTCCTCTGCCCTACTGACACCGTCCACTGCTCTACTCACACCGTCCACTGCCCTACTGACACGTCCTCTGCCCTACTGACACCGTCCACTGCCCTACTGACACCGTCCTCTGCAATACTGACACGTCCACTGCCCTACTGACACCGTCCTCTGCCCTACTGACACGTCCTCTGCCCTACTGACACCGTCCACTGCCCTACTGACACCGTCCTCTGCCCTACTGACACCGCCCACTGCCCTACTGACACCGTCCTCTGCCCTACTGACACCGTCCTCTGCCCTACTGACACGTCCTCTGCCCTACTGACACCGTCCACTGCCCTACTGACACCGTCCTCTGCCCTACTGACACTGTCCACTGCCCTACTGACACTGTCCACTGCTCTACTGACACCGTCCACTGCCCTACTGACACCGTCCTCCACCCTACTGACACTGTCCACTGCTCTACTGACACCGTCCTCCGCTCTACTGACACCGTCCTCTGCTCTACTGACACCGTCCACTGCCCTTCTGACACCGTCCTCTGCTCTACTGACACCGTCCACTGCCCTACTGACACCGTCCTCTGCTCTACTGACACCGCCCACTGCCCGACTGACTGTCCTCTGCCCTACTGACACCGTCCACTGCCCTACTGACACCGTCCACTGCTCTACTGACACCGTCCACTGTTCTACTGACACCATCCACTGCCCTACTGACACAGTCCTCTGCTCTACTGACACTGTCCACTGCCCTACTGACACCGTCCACTGCTCTACTGACACCGTCCACTGTTCTACTGACACCATCCACTGCCCTACTGACACAGTCCTCTGCTCTACTGACACCGTCCTCTGCCCTACTGACACCGTCCACTGCTCTACTCACACCGTCCACTGCCCTACTGACACGTCCTCTGCCCTACTGACACCGTCCACTGCCCTACTGACACCGTCCTCTGCAATACTGACACGTCCACTGCCCTACTGACACCGTCCTCTGCAATACTGACACGTCCTCTGCCCTACTGACACCGTCCACTGCCCTACTGACACCGTCCTCTGCCCTACTGACACTGTCCACTGCCCTACTGACACGTCCTCTGCCCTACTCACACCGTCCACTGCCCTACTGACACGTCCTCTGCCCTACTGACACGTCCTCTGCCCTACTGACACCGTCCACTGCCCTACTGACACCGTCCTCTGCCCTACTGACACTGTCCACTGCCCTACTGACACTGTCCACTGCCCTACTGACACTGTCCACTGCCCTACTGACACGTCCTCTGCCTTACTGACACCGTCCACTGCCACTGCTCTACTGACACCGTCCACTGCCCTACTGACACCGTCCTCTGACGCACACATCTGTGTTTGAGCTTAGGGTCGCACACCCTAATGTAAAAGGTTGCGGACCCCTATGACCCCTTGTATATTGGAAAATCGATCAATCCTGATGTACTGACGTCCGATCTCATTTCTTGAGGCCCGATAACGCCAGGACAGTACAAATACCCCCAAATCATCTCCCTAATACAAATACCCCCTGAATCCCCCCTTTTTGCAAAGTAGAACCTGCAAGGTATTTAGTAAGAGGCATGGAGAGTTTTGAAGTTGGGCGCGGTGAACCGTTATACTGAAGGGGTTCCATCCAGAGAAATCCAGCGGGGGAGGGGAGACAACAGGAAGCAGAAAACGAGGTGAATAATGAGAGTCGATCCTCACCTATTATATCTCTTCCAGTGAATGGAGGTTGTCGGGAATTTAGAACGATGTCCGGCTTCCAGCAAATCCCGTCTCATGTGACACGGCAGAGTGACCGTCCCGCCCACAAGTCCGATGACACGATCAGCGGACACTGCGAATGGACATATGGAATGACATCACAGAATGACATCACAGTATCTATAACCCTGGGGCCCAACCTGCTGCCCTTTTCATGCTTGTCATGTGGCCCTTGGGGCCCCTGCAGTCATCAGTACAATCTTTGTAGTGACCTCTAACAGTCTCATGTAACACAATCCCAACATACTCTACATGTACTGCATGGAGTTTGCATGTTCTCTCAGTGTGGGTTTCCTCCGGGTACTCCGGTTTCCTCCCACACTACAAAGACATGCTGGGAGGTAATTGGCTCCTGTCTAGGTTGGCCCCGGTAAGTGTATGAATGTGAGTTAGGGACCTTAGATTGTAAGCTCCTGAGGGCAGAGACTGATGTAAATAATAAATATATGTAAATTGATGTCGCTTTAAAACCTTCCCTTATATTACCTGTAATAAATAAATAATACAATTAATAAATTCACTATGAAATGTGGCCCTTTGGGGTTGTCAGGAGCCACAGGTGAACCTTGTAATTTGACAACCACCGATCGTAAATATCAAAACTCTAATCTCCGGTCCTCTCCTCCCTGGAAATGATTTTATGAACTACTATTCAGGGAGCTGGTGTACACGGGGGGTCCGGCATTGAGGTGGGTCATGCGCAGTCAATATAGAGTTTGCAAGTAGAGAATATTATCTCTATTTTTTTTTTGTTGTTTTGACTTTAGGGGGGGGTGTAGAGATAAAGAAAAGGGAAAAGAGGAAGTCGATAGGAGGCTAGATGTTGTAATGTTTAAATAATATGAGTTATAGAAAATGATTGTAAACAGAGAAACTGTTATACAGCAAGGATTATTGTATACATGAAATGTAATGTATCAAAAAAAATGTAAAATAAAGAGTTTAAAAAAAAAAAGAATATTATCTGTTGTATCTTTGTAAATGATGCTTTCTCTCTTGTAGATGAGTACTATTTGGTCTTGTTAGGCCCTGATGAAGCATAGATTGGTGAAACGCGTTGGAATATGAGGATCAATCATATTAGTTCTCTATCCTCTCTTGCTAGTTTATTATTTGTATTGTACTGCCGTACACAACTCCTGTTATGTAAAGAAGTAGACGGGTGCATGGGCACCAGAGTCTTTGTCTTTTTAATACTCTGATACTTTAATAAAATATGTAATTTTTGATGAATAATATGATGTGAACTCCCTTTCTGGCCTGTATAGTCCCATATCGCTTGGGTTTGGTTGTTGTACAATTTCTATACTATTCATCCCCCATGTTACATTTCACTCTTATTATTATGTATCATTATTATGTAATATTATTATGTTGTATCATTATTATGTAATATTATTATTATGTATCATTATTATGTAATATTATTATTATGTATCATTATTATGTAATATTATTATTATGTATCATTATTATGTAATATTGTTATGTTGTATCATTATTATGTAATATTATTATTTTGTATCATTATATGTATTATTATTATGTATCATTATTATGTAATATTATTATTTTGTATCATTATTATGTAATATTATTATTTTGTATCATTATCATGTATAATTATTATGTATCAGCTGCGCATTTAGGGTTCTTTATATGCAGGTTTTACATATTTTTTTTTTTATTCATTTTATATTTTTCTCCAGGTTGAACTCAATGGACGTCACGCGGGTCACGTGGGTCACGTGGGTCTTTCTTCCGCTGAAATTGTCACCTATGTAGTGGAAATTTCATGTTTTTGGTGACATTTTACAGATTATAAAGTAAATGAACACAAAGCAGCTTCGCCGTCATCATTTGGAACATCAGCTTCACTCAGCGTTACTATACACAGTCATTCTCAAAAGTTTGCACACCCCGGCAGAAATTGTGAACAATTATGGCATTAATATTGAAAATATGACCGATCGTGTCTTTTATTTAACCACTTCCCGCCCGGTCAATAGCAAATTGACGTCCGGGAAGTGGTTTCGTTATCCTGACTGGGCGTCATATGACGTCCTTCAGGATAACAGCCGCCGCGCGCCCGTGGGGGCGCGCATCGCGGCGATCGGTGGAGCGGTGTGTCAGTCTGACACACCGCTACACTGATCTCGGTAAAGAGCCTCCGGCGGAGGCTCTTTACCACGTGATCAGCCGTGTCCAATCACGGCTGATCACGATGTACACAGGAAGAGCCGTTGATCGGCTTTTCCTCACTCGCGTCTGATAGACGCGAGTAGAGGGGAGCCGATCGGCGGCTCTCCTGACAGGGGGGGTCTGCGCTGATTGTTTATCAGCGCAGCCCCCCTCAGATGCCCACACTAGACCATCAGGGAAGCCCCCAGGACCACCAGGGAAGCCCCCAATACCACCAGGGAAGCCCCCAGCATGTGGATGGCCAGGTACATCCCCCATGGCCATCCACATGTTAAAAAAAATGCCAAAAATATGCCAATCAGTGCCCACAGATGGGCACTGATTGGCACATCATATTTAATAAAAAAAAAGTTTAAAAAAGGGATGCAAAAAGGGATGCCACCCATCAGTGTCATCAGTGCCACTCATCAGCGTCCATCAGTGCCACCTATCAGTGCCCATCCGTGCCCACCCATGCCCACCTATCAGTGCCCATCCATGCCACCTATCAGTGCCACATATATGTGTGCATGAGTGCCCGTCAGTGCCGCCTATGAGTGCCCGTCAGTGCCGCCTATGAGTGCCCGTCAGTGCCGCCTATGAGTGCCCGTCAGTGCCGCCTGAGTGCCCATCAGTGCCACCTGAGTGCCCATCAGTGCCGCATACCAGTGCCACCTATCAATGCCCATCAGTGCCGCCTATCAGTGCCCATCATCAGTGCCACCTCATCGGTGCCCCCTAATTGGTGCCACCTCATCGGTGCCCATCAGTGCCGCCTTATCAGTGCCCATTAGTGCCGCCTTATCAGTGCCCGTCATTGAAGAAGAAAACGCACTTATTTACAAAAAAAATTAACAGTGACAAAGAAAAACCTTGTTTTTTTGCAAAATTTTCGGTCTTTTTTTGTTTGTTGCGCAAAAAATAAAAATCGCAGAGGTGATCAAATACCACCAAAAGAAAGCTCTATTTGTTGGAACAAAATGATAAAAAATTTGTTTGGGTACAGAGTAGCATGACCGCGCAATTGTCATTCAAATTGCAACATTGCTGAAAGCTGAAAATTGGCTTGGGCGGGAAGGTGTCTAAGTGTCTGGTATTGAAGTGGTTAAGGATAGCGATCACATGAAGCCGTTTATTATCACATCTTGTTTTGGACCCTTTTTAAATCATAATGATAACATAAATCACCCAAATGGCCCTGATAAAAAGTTTACATCCCCCGGAATGTTTGGCCTTGGTAAAGACACAGAAGGCGGCACACACAGGGGGGTAAAATGGCAATTAAAGGTTAATTTCCCACATTTGTGGCTTTTTAACCACTTGCCGCCAGCCCTATTGTCAAAAGACGGCTGCAAAATGGTTTTAAAGTCTGACACCCCGCAACTACGATCTTGGTAAAGAGTCTCCGACGGAGACTCTTTACCACGTGATCAGCCGTTTCCAATCACGGCTGATCACAGTGTAAATAGGAAGAGCTGGCGATCAGCTTTTCCTCACTTGCGTCTGTCAGAGAGCCGATCGGCTGCTCCTCTGACAGGGGGGGTCTGTGCTGATCGATTATCAGCGCAGCGCCCCCGAGGATGCCCACACTGGGCCACCAGGGATGCCCAGCACCAGGTAGGCCACCCTAGAACACCAGGGATGACACAGTGCCCACAATGGATGCCAATCAGTGCCCACAATGGCATGCATTATTCTTTGGCACTGATTGGCATTCATCAGTTCAAAACAATGCCGCCTATCAGTGCCCATCCATAACACCTGTCAGTGCCCATCCGTGCCACCTATCAGTGCCCATCCATGCTCATCCGTGCCGCCTATCCATGCCCATCTGTGCCGCCTATCCATGCCCATCTGTGCCACCTATCCATGCCCATCCGTGCCGCCTATCAGTGCCAATTTGTGCCACCTATCAGTGCCCATCCGTGTCGCCCATCAGTGCCGCCTATCAGTGCCACATATCAGTGCCCATCAATGCCACCTCATCAGTGCCACTTCATTGGTGCCACATCATCGGTGCCCATCAGTGCCACCTTATCAGTGCTGCCCCATCAGTGCCCATCAGTGAAGGAGAAAACGTACTTATTTACAAAGTTTTTAAACTGAAACAAAAAAATATATTTTTTTTTTCAAAATTTTCGGTCTTTTTTTATTTGTTTAGCAAAAAATAAAAACCGTAGAGGTGATCAAATACCACCAAAAGAAATCTCTATTTGTGGGAAAAAAATGATAAAAATTTTATTTGGGTACAGTGTAGTATGACTGCGCAATTGTCATTCAAAGTGCGAGAGCGCTGAAAGCTGAAAATTGCTCTGGGCAGGAAGGTGTCTAAGTGTCCCCCCGGTATTGAAGTGGTTAAATCACAATTGGTGTCTGTGTATAAATAATGAGATTGTTATCTCTCACATTGATGCACTAAGCAGGCTAGAGACTGAGCCATGAGGAGGTAGAAAAGAACTGTCAAAAGACCTGCGTAACAAGATAATGAAACTTTACAAAGATGGAAAAGGATATAAAAAGACATCCAAAGCCTTGAATATGCCAGTCATTGCTGTTCAATCTCTTATTAAGAAGTGGAAAATTCTGGGCTCTTTTGATACCAAGCCGAGGTCAGGTAGACAAAGAAAGATTGCAGCCACAATCGGCGGAAGAATTGCCCAGGATACAAAGAACCCCCCCCCCCCCCGGTCACCTCAGGAGAAATACCGGCTGCTCTGGAAAAAGACGGTGTGGTTGTTTAGAAGGAGCACCATATGATGATACTTGAACAAAAAAGAGCTGAATGGTTGAGCTGCCAGAAGGAAGTCTTTACTGCACCAATGCCACAAAAAAGCCCAATGAGGGATGTCAGGGTGTTGTTGGGCAGATTGTACCCGGGCTTTTCTGTGGAACTTGTGTAGTAAAGGCTTCTTTCCAGCAACTTGACCATGCAGATCTTTTTTGTTCAAGTATCATCATATTGAGCTCCTTAAAAACAACCACGCCGTCTTTTTCCAGAGCAGCCTGTATCTCTCCCGAGGTCACCTGTGGGGGCTTTTCTTTGTATCCTGGTCAATTCTTCCACCAGTTGTGGCTGAAATCGTTCTCGATCTACCTGACCTCGGCTCGGTATCAAGAGATCCCCCAATTTTCCACTTCTTATTAAATGATTGAACAGAACTGACTGGAACTGACTCTTTTTACATCCTTTTCTATCTTTGTAAAGTTTCATTACCTTGTTACGCAGGTCTTTTGATTGTTCTTTTCTCCCTCCTCATGGCTCAGTGTCCAGCCTGCTTAGTGCATCCATGTGAGAGATAAAAAACTCATTGACTATTTATACACCGACACAAATTGTGATTTAAAAAGCCACAAATGTGGGAAATTAACCTTAAAATTGCCATTTTACCCCCCTGTGTGTGCCGCCTTCTGTGTCTGTACCAAGGCCAAACATTCCGGGGGACGTGAACTTTTTATCAGGGCCATTTGGGGGATTTCTGTTATCAATATGATGATTTAAAAATGATCCAAATAATGATGTGATAATAAATGGCTTCACGTGATCGCTATCCTTGAATAAAAGACGATCCGTCATATTTCCAATATCAATGCCAAAATTTCACAATTTCTGCCAGGGTATGCAAACTTTTGAGCACAACTGTGTATATATAAATATATAAAATGTATATATATGGGGTCATTATTCCACTTGGTGTTTTTATTTTTAATGTTTTTTTTTTAAATAAAATATTCAATTCACAAATGACTGTATGGAATGCGTCAGCTTTTTTAATGCGTGTTTTATTATTTCTCATGTGTTACCTTTTTTTTTTCGTGTTATATTATTATTATTATTATTATATATTTGTAATTTATTTATTTCTAAGTGTGCAACAGAATACAATAACAATTAGGTTGGATTGGCATACATGCGGGCCGGTTTCTGTAGAGTCCGCTGCAGCTTCCATTCAGCAGTTCAGGTGCGAATCTGACACTTAAAATGCATCGGTACTAAAAAACGCACAGCGCCCTTTTCTAATTCGCACCGCAACCGGCCCGCATGTATGTGATCCGGCTCCATTGAAAGCCGCTCTGGTTCACATGTTATGCGAATTGGATGTGGTTGTAAACGCATCCGATTTGCATGTATGTGAACCCGAGCCTTAGATTTCAATAAGACTCATATCATTATTATATTTTTATTATTATTTTAACATATTACTATTATTATATTAGTAGTTTTATTATTATTATTATTATTATTATTATTATATTATTATTATTTATTTTTGTATTTTTTTGTTTATTATTGATAGTGCTTTAATAATATTTATAATAATAACACTAATAATAATAATAAAAATAATAATACGTTTAAAAAATGTATAATAAAAAAAATAATACTAACATAATAAAAAAATATAATACTGATACAAGTCTTATTGAAGTCTAATTGTTATTGTCTTCTGTTGCACACTTATAAATAAAAAATGTACCAATATTAAAAAATAATAATAATAATAATAATAATAATAGGGAGACACTGAGGGGAGTCTAAAGTTTATGGGTAGACACTGGGGGGCACTTAAAGTTTAAGCACCCCGCAGTAGCGCCCCATACACTATACCCATCCCCCAGTGCCTCCCTATGATCATTAAGCTCCTCTCGTTATAAATTTTAAGTGCCCCCATCATGTCCCCCCCCCCCCCATAATCTTTACGCACCTCCCCAATTCTCTCCCCTATTGTCTTATTCTATTCTATTATTTTCTATTCTTTTATTTTATTATTTTCTATTCTATTCTTTTGTTTTCTATCCTATTGTTTCCTATTCTAATTTTTTCTATTCTATTATTTTCTATTCTATTATTTTTATATTTATTATTTTCTATTCTATTCTCTTCTGAAATTCAAATTCTATTCTATTATTTTCTTTACTTTTCTTTTATTATTTTCTATTCTTTTCTCTTCTGAAATTCAAATTCTATTCGAAAACTATTCTGATTAGAATCTCTTCCGAAGTTTGCGTTTTCCTCATTTCAGATTCGTTTACATTCATTAATATTGTAATTCTGAAATTCAGGTGTATCTGAATTTCCAAATAACCAAAAATTCATAAGAATTAGGATTTGAAACGAAACGAAGCGTACATTGTGTCTATTAAAGAAGGCAAGCTCCGCCCCCTACATAACGCACATGAGAAGGGGGCGGATTATACGGCGCCCGTTGGTGTGAATGAGATGTTGCTGGGCTGTCATCTGCATCCTCTGGCTTCAGTTCTTTTCAATTCACTGACTTCATTTGCTACATAACTCAGAGGATCGCAAACGCATATCGGTGACAGCCAAGCAACTGGCATTTTCGGGAGAGCGATGGCAGCCCCCGGACTTCTCGTGACATCGCTCCTTTCATTTCTCTGCGTCTGATTGGACGTTTCAAATGAACACAGGACACCCGGCCAACACAGTACAGGACAAGCCAACCAGCCAATCAGCAAACTGCAAATTTCCTCTTAAAGGAAAACTGAGGAAGATAGATCGCTACCCATTGGGAAATGCTAGTGTGCCTGGCTGTCTCTGACTTGGTCAGGATTAGGCTCCATTCACACTTGTATGACTCCAAAGTTGAGCGACCTCAGAGTGCAACTTTGTATGGATGCGACTTTGACCAGTGATAATTCATTCAATTACATTGCAGTCTATGACACTCGGATCGCATTAAAGTCGGACCAAAGTAGCACAGGAACATTTTTTAAAGTCGCTGCAATTTTAAGTCTCACATATTTGAACGGATGTCATTGAAATACACGGGGCGGGGCTTGTCATGCATTTTTAGTGTCCAAAGTCGCATGACAAGTCGCACAAGTGAGAATAGAGCCAGAAACAGACACGAGGCGCTGATACTGACAGGAATTAATATAGCTGGATGGCAGCTCTTCCTTCCACAAAACAGAGGGGGGGCCTCGGTGGTCATGGGGGGGAGGGTCAGGGGGCTGTGAGGTAGAACCACTTTATCAGTCGGGGGGCTGTCAGGTAGGACCACCTAAGCAGTCGGGGGGGGGGGGCTGTCAGGCAGGACCACCTTAGCGGTGGGGGGGCTGTCAGGTAGGACCACCTCAGCAGTCGGGGGCTGTCAGGTAGGACCACCTTAGCGGTCGGGGGGCTGTCAGGTAGGACCACCTTAGCGGTCGGGGGGGCTGTCAGGTAGGACCACCTTAGCAGTCGGGGGGGCTGTCAGGTAGGAACACCTTAGCGGTCGGGGGGGGCTGTCAGGTAGGACCACCTTAGCAGTCGGGGGGGCTGTCAGGTAGGAACACCTTAGCGGTCGGGGGGGGCTGTCAGGTAGGACCACCTTAGCGGTCGGGGGGCTGTCAGGTAGGACCACCTCAGCAGTCGGGGGCTGTCAGGTAGGACCACCTTAGCGGTTGGGGGGGCTGTCAGGTAGGACCACCTTAGCGGTCGGGGGGCTGTCAGGTAGGACAACCTTAGCGGTCGGGGGGGCTGGTCAGGTAGGACCACCTTAGCAGTCGGGGGGGCTGTCAGGTAGGACCACCTTAGCAGTCGGGGGGGCTGTCAGGTAGGACCACCTTAGCAGTCGGGGGGGCTGTCAGGTAGGACCACCTTAGCAGTCGGGGGGCTGTCAGGTAGGGCAACCTTAGCGGTCAGGGGGGGCTGTCAGGTAGGACCACCTCAGCAGTCGGGGGGGGGGGGGCTGTCAGGTAGGACCACCTCAGCAGTCGGGGGGGCTGTCAGGTAGGACCACCTTAGCGGTCAGGGGGGGCTGTCAGGTAGGACCACCTCAGCAGTCGGGGGGGGGGGCTGTCAGGTAGGACCACCTCAGCAGTCGGGGGGGCTGTCAGGTAGGACCACCTTAGCGGTGGGGGGGCTGTCAGGTAGGACCACCTTAGCAGTCGGGGGGGCTGTCAGGTAGGGCAACCTTAGCGGTCAGGGGGGGCTGTCAGGTAGGACCACCTCAGCAGTCGGGGGGGCTGTCAGATAGGACCACCTTAGTCAGGAAAAGGGTGTCTCTTTGGCTCTGATCGACATGGACTGCGATCAGAACTCTTCATTTGCATAGAAGCTTCAATATTTTAGAAACTACTGAAGCTGCTGGATCACCATGACAGCCAGAAAACAGGTATTTTCAGACGGGGAGGTCAGCGATGACACTCCCCACTTGCACCCATTTGTACAATCGATCCCCCGTCTTCAATCCCAACCGCACAACGAATGTAGAAAGGGGGAGCGATTGTGACTTTCTCAGGGGGTGAATCAATCCCTTTCATATAAATCTCACACCTGGAAGATTCACCTGCAGAGAATGTTTGGTGAATGTCGGATTGGTCGCTAATATGTGTTTCCTATCAAAGAGGCAAGCATGCTGCTACAGGGAGCCCAGACAGTTCTCATTGCAGAAAATGATGAGTGTAACAACCCCCTCACCCCTCCTTCTTACCTGTCCAGAGGGCAGAGAGCAGGAAGAGAGCGGCTGTGTCCAGGTACATGTTGTCTGTCCAGGTGTGACCCGTCTCCCCTGTATATATATATATATGGGTGTCACACGTCACCTGAACAATGTGCTGACTGCCTTCCCGCAGCTGACAAGTGACACTCCGCCAGAGACTGGAAAATCTACATCTGCTGCTCACACATGTCACCGACTGCCCCGGAAAATGTGAGAAAGATGTTTACTAGATAGAGACATCGCCTACGGGGGACCCCAGCCAACCCAGGGACTACTACCCTCAGCATTGTCACCCAGTGCAGTGCCTACAGCCCAGGGACTACAACCCTCAGCAGTGTCACCCAAAACAGTACATACAGCCCAGGGACTACAACCCTCAGCATTGTCACCCAGTGCAGTGCCTACAGCCCAGGGACTACTACCCCCAGCAGTGTCACCCAAAACAGTACATACAGCCCAGGGACTACAACCCTCAGCATTGTCACCCAGTGCAGTGCCTACAGCCCAGGGACTACAACCCTCAGCAGTGTCACCCAGTGCAGTGCCTACAGCCCAGGGACTACTACCCCCAGCAGTGTCACCCAAAACAGTACATACAGCCCAGGGACTACTACCCTCAGCAGTGTCACCTAGTGCAGTGCCTACAGCCCAGGGACTACAACCCTCAGCAGTGTCACCCAAAACAGTACATACAGCCCAGGGACTACAACCCTCAGCATTGTCACCCAGTGCAGTGCCTACAGCCCAGGGACTACTACCCTCAGCAGTATCACCTAGTGCAGTGCCTACAGCCCAGGGACTACAACCCTCAGCAGTGTCACCCAGTCCAGTGCCTACAGCCCAGGGACTACAACCCTCAGCAGTGTCACCTAGTGCAGTGCCTACAGCCCAGGGACTACAACCCTCAGCAGTGTCACCCAGTGCAGTGCCTACAGCCCAGGGACTACTACCCTCAGCAGTGTCACCTAGTGCAGTGCCTACAGCCCAGGGACTACAACCCTCAGCAGTGTCACCCAGTGCAGTGCCTACAGCCCAGGGACTACTACCCTCAGCAGTGTCACCTAGTGCAGTGCCTACAGCCCAGGGACTACAACCCCCAGCAGTGTCACCCAAAACAGTACATACAGCCCAGGGACTACAACCCTCAGCAGTGTCACCCAAAACAGTACATACAGCCCAGGGACTACTACCCTCAGCAGTGTCACCCAGTGCAGTGCCTACAGCCCAGGGACTACAACCCTCAGCAGTGTCACCCAAAACAGTACATACAGCCCAGGGACTACTACCCTCAGCATTGTCACCCAGTGCAGTGCCTACAGCCCAGGGACTACTACCCTCAGCATTGTCACCCAGTGCAGTGCCTACAGCCCAGGGACTACTACCCTCAGCAGTGTCACCTAGTGCAGTGCCTACAGCCCAGGGACTACAACCCCCAGCAGTGTCACCCAAAACAGTACATACAGCCCAGGGCCTACAACCCTCAGCAGTGTCACCCAAAACAGTACATACAGCCCAGGGACTACTATCCCCAGCAGTGTCACCCAGTGCAGTGCCTACAGCCCAGGGACTACAACCCTCAGCAGTGTCACCCAGTGCAGTGCCTACAGCCCAGGGACTACAACCCTCAGCAGTGTCACCCAGTGCAGATCCTACAGCCCAGGGACTACTACCCCCAGCAGTGTCACCCAGTGCAGTGCCTACAGCCCAGGGACTACTACCCCCAGCAGTGTCACCCAAAACAGTACATACAGCCCAGGGACTACAACCCTCAGCAGTGTCACCCAGTGCAGTGCCTACAGCCCAGGGACTACAACCCTCAGCAGTGTCACCCAAAACAGTACATACAGCCCAGGGACTACTACCCTCAACAGTGTCACCAAAAACAGTACATACAGCCCAGGGACTACTACCCCCAGCAGTGTCACCCAGTGCAGTGCCTACAGCCCAGGGACTACAACCCTCAGCAGTGTCACCCAAAACAGTACATACAGCCCAGGGACTACTACCCCCAGCAGTGTCACCTAGTGCAGTGCCTACAGCCCAGGGACTACAACCCTCAGCAGTGTCACCCAGTGCAGTGCCTACAGCCCAGGGACTACTACCCTCAGCAGTGTCACCTAGTGCAGTGCCTACAGCCCAGGGACTACAACCCTCAGCAGTGTCACCCAGTGCAGTGCCTACAGCCCAGGGACTACAACCCTCAGCAGTGTCACCTAGTGCAGTGCCTACAGCCCAGGGACTACAACCCTCAGCAGTGTCACCCAGTGCAGTGCCTACAGCCCAGGGACTACAACCCTCAGCAGTGTCACCTAGTGCAGTGCCTACAGCCCAGGGACTACAACCCTCAGCATTGTCACCCAGTGCAGTGCCTACAGCCCAGGGACTACTACCCTCAGCAGTGTCACCTAGTGCAGTGCCTTCAGCCCAGGGACTACAACCCTCAGCAGTGTCACCCAGTGCAGTGCCTTCAGCCCAGGGACTACAACCCCCAGCAGTGTCACCCAAAACAGTACATACAGCCCAGGGACTACAACCCTCAGCAGTGTCACCCAAAACAGTACATACAGCCCAGGGACTACTATCCCCAGCAGTGTCACCCAAAACAGTACATACAGCCCAGGGACTACTACCCCCAGCAGTGTCACCCAGTGCAGTGCCTACAGCCCAGGGACTACAACCCTCAGCAGTGTCACCCAAAACAGTACATACAGCCCAGAGACTACAACCCTCAGCAGTGTCACCCAAAACAGTACATACAGCCCAGGGACTTCTACCCCCAGCAGTGTCACCCAGTGCACTGCCTACAGCTCAGGGACTACAACCCTCAGCAGTGTCTACAGCCCAGGGACTACTTTCCCAGAAGTGTCACCCAGTGCAGTGTCTATGGGGGACAGGGACCCTAGCCAGCCCAAGGACTACAACTACCAGCAGTGTCACGCAGTGCCTACAGCACAGGGACTACAACCCCCAGCACGTTGTCTCCCAACGCAAGTACAAGGTGTTTTTTTAATCCCTGCGGTTTAGGGCCCCGTTCAACTCTTTACTCTTTTGTCACCCATTCAGTGCCTCATAAGCACACATAAGGTAGACTTCCCCTTTAAATGTGATGTCACGGCTCACACCGGTGCGCCGCGTTCCTCGGCCGGGCTCACTTCTCGTGGTGAGAACACAAGTTTCGGCTCACTTTCTTTGTCAGCGTTCTCCAAGTCCAAGTTCTGAATGGGACTTTAAGGACCCCAGAGCACTACATGTGGTTTCTGAAAATGCATGTTGTGTTTTTTTAGCGTGTTTTTAATGCAGCAATTTCTGAGAGTACAAGTAGAAGGTGACGTCAGAGCCGATAATCCAAATTAGTGACTCAGAGAGGACTGAAAATAATAATTCTGAGAAGACGCACAACGGCGTCATCCTCCGTCTTCACACCGAATCAATCAAAAGAACATCCATCCATCCATCCATCCATGTCCCCATCCATCCATCCATGTCTTCATCCATCCATTCATGTCTCCATCCATCCATGTCCCCATCCATGTCTTCATCCATCCATGTCTCCATCCATCCATCCATGTCTCCATCCATCCATGTCTCCATCCATCCATCCATGTCTTCATCCATCCATGTCTCCATCCATCCATCCATGTCTCCATCCCTCCATCCATGTCTCCATCCATCCATCCATGTCTTCATCCATCCATGTCTCCATCCATCCATCCATGTCTCAATCCATCCATGTCTCCATCCATCCATCCATGTCCCCATCCATCCATCTATGTCTCCTTCCATCCACACATGTCTCCATCCATCCATGTCTCCATCCATCCATGTCTCCATCCATCCATGTCTTCATCCATCCCTCCATGTCCCCATCCATCCATGTCTCCATCCATCCATGTCTCCATCCATCCATCCATCCATGTCTCAATCCATCCATGTCCCCATCCATCCATGTCTCCATCCATTCATGTCCCCATCCACCCATGTCTCCATCCATCCATGTCTCCATCCATCCATCCATGTCTCCATCCATCCATGTCTCCATCCATCCATCCATGTCTCCATCCATCCATGTCTCCATCCATCCATGTCTCCATCCCTCGATGTCCCCATCCCTCCATCTATGTCTCCTTCTATCCATCCATGTCCCCATCCATCCATCTATGTCTCCTTCCATCCATACATGTCCCTATCTATCCGTGTCTCCATCCATCCATCCATGTCCCCATCCATCCATGTCTCCATCCAATCCATGTCCCCATCCATCCATGTCTCCATCCATCCACCCATGTCTCAATTCATCCATGTCTTCATCCATCCATAAATGTCCCATCCATCCACGTCCCCATCCATCCACGTCCCCATCCATGTCTCCATCCATCCATGTCTCAATCCATCCATGTCTCCATCCATCCATCCATGTCTCCATCCATCCATGTCCCCATCCATCCATCCATGTCCCCATCCATCCATCCATGTCTCCATCCATCCATCTATGTCTCAATCCATCCATGTCTCAATCCATCCATCCATCCATGTCTCCATCCATCCATGTCTCCATCCATGTCCCCATCCATCACTCCATGTCTCCATCCATGTCTCCATCTATCCATCCATGTCTCCATCCATCCATGTCTCCATCCATCCATCTATGTCTCAATCCATCCATGTCTCAATCCATCCATGTCTCCATCCATCCATGTCTCCATCCATGTCCCCATCCATCACTCCATGTCTCCATCCATGTCTCCATCTATCCATCCATGTCTCAATCCATCCATGTCTACATCTATCCATCCATGTCTCCATCCATCCATGTCTCCATCCATCCATGTCCCCATCCATCCATGTCTCCATCCATCCATGTCCCCATCCATCCCTCCATGTCTCCATCCATGCATCCATGTCACTATCCATCCACCCATGTCTCCATCCATCCACCCATGTCTCCATCCATCCATCCATGTCTCCATCCATCCATGTCTCTATCCATGTCTCCATCCATCCATCAATGTCTAGAGAAATACATAGATCTGTGTTCCTGCTTATCAGAAAAAAAGTTATTTTAGTCCCCTGAAGCCTCACCTCCTTGTTTAAGAGGTCTTTAGTTTCCTGATGTCTGACCTCTTTATACAAAAGGTCTTTTAGACCCCTGATGTCTCCCCTCTTTATTTAAAAGGTATTTTAGACACCTTATGTCTCCCCTCTTTCTTAAAAAGGTCTTTTAGACCCCTGATTCCTCAACTCTTTCTACAAAAGGTATTTTAGACCCTGATGTCTCACCTATTTCTTAAAAAGGTCTTTTAGACCCCTGATTCCTCAACTCTTTCTACAAAAGGTATTTTAGACCCCTGATGTCTCACCTCTTTCTAAAAAAATGTCTTTTAGACCCCTGAGGTCTCTCCTCTTTCTTAAAAAGGTCTTTTAGACCCCCGATGCCTCGCCTCTTTCTACACAAGATATTTTAGACCCCTGATGTCTCCCCTCTTTCTTTTAAATTTCTTTTGGGCCCCCGATGTCTCACCTCTTTCTTAAAAAGCTTGCTTAGACCACTGATGTTTCACCTCTTTCTTAAAAAGCTGTTTTAGACACCTGATGTTTCACCTCTTTCTACAAATAGTATTTTAGACCCCTTGATGTTGACCTCTTTCTAAAAAAAAGTATTTTACGCCCCTGATGTGTCACCTCTTTCTAAAAAAAAAAGTATTTTAGGCCCCTGATGTCTCACCTCTTTCTAAAAAAAAGGTATTTTAGGCCCCTGATGTTTCACCTCTTTCTAAAAAAAGTATTTTAGACCCCTGATGTCTCACCTCTTTCTAAAAAAAAGTATTTTACGCCCCTGATGTCTCACCTCTTTCTAAAAAAAAGTATTTTACGCCCCTGATGTTTCACCTCTTTCTAAAAAAAGTATTTTAGGCCCCTGATGTTTCACCTCTTTCTAAAAAAAAAGTATTTTAGACCCCTGATGTCTCTCCTACCCTCAAATTAAGCTAATGGAATGCAGATCACACTCCATTAGATTCCTTCCTGACCAGACCAGCCAGAGAAAGTGACATTGGAAACAGTAAGTGACACTTTACCCATCGCTCCCAGGTTCTCAGAAGAAAGGGGAGATCACCAAATGGATTTTAGCGGGCCCCCTTTCCTGCTACTTGCCATGCTGGTCCCAGGTCCGCCAATGGGAGTGCAGAGCCTGAAAAACATGGTGGGTGCAAGACGGGAACAGTTCCTTCCACTGACACCAACAATGGGGCCCAATGACACCAATGATGGGGCACAATTTCTCCCAATGACACCAGCAATGGGGTACAGTACCCCCCACTAACACCAACAATGGGGCCCAATAAAACCAATGATAGGGCACAATTCCTACTAATGAAATAATTGAGCACAATTCCTCTCATTGACACCAAAGATGGGGCATTGTTTACTCCAACTGATGCTGGGACATTTTCTACTTCCGATGGTCACAGTCCCCCCCCCCCCCAAGTCTGAAGGACGGGAAAATTGCCCTTTGTTTAGAAATTTTGGAAACCCCCCCCCCCCTTTATACATTTGTCTGTGGAGTTATACTTAAGTGGTGGTGGCAGCTCTTTATGTATTTGCTTGGCATTTAGAATGACATGGTAGAGGTGGAAGAGCAAAAATAGTATATATATATATATTATACTATATACATTTTAATGGCAGGATTCTGAAGGCACTGCCTTAAAAAGGTGGAAAAATCAACAAAATCTGGAAAAAAAAAAAAAAAAGATTCAACAAAATACGAATTTTTTTTATTTTTTCAAAAAGTGACCCAACAAAATCAACAGAATATAAAAAAAATAAAATAAAATAAAATAATGACAACATAATCAGCAGAATATGAAAACATAACATAAAAAATTACAACAAAATCAGCAGAATATGAAAACATTAAATAAAAAAATGACTTAACAAAATCAACAGAATATGAAAAAATAAAATAAAATAATGACAACAAAATCAGCAGCATATGGAAACATAAAATAAATAAATTACTTAACAAAATCAGCAGAATATGAAAATATAAAATAAAAAATGACTTATCAAAATCAACAAAATCTGAAAAAAAAAGATTTAACAAAATCAACAAAATATGAAAGAGTTTTTTTTTTTTAAAAGTGACCCAACAAAATCAACAGAATATAAAAAATATATAAAAATGTCTCAACAAAATCAACAGAATATGAAAACATAAAATAAAATAATGACAACAAAATCAGCAGAATATGAAAAAATAAAATAAAATAATGACAACAAAATCAGCAGAATATGAAAACATAAAATAAAAAAATTACTTAACAAAATCAGCAGAATATGAAAACATTAAATAAAAAGATTCAACAAAATCAACAACATATGAAAGAATTTTTTTTTTTTAAAAGTGACCCAACAAAATCAATAGAATATAAAAAATATATAAAAATGTCTCAACAAAATCAACAGAATATGAAAAAATTAAATAAAATAATGACTTAACAAAATCAACAGAATATAAAAACATAAAAGAAAATAACGACTCAACAAAATCAACAGAATATAAAAACATAAAAGAAAATAACGACTCAACAAAATCAACAGAATATAAAAATAAATATAAGAACAATTCTCAGGACAAACTAAAGTGCTGAACAAGTTTTTCTGGGCCATGCGAATGGAAAATAGTCAAACTTGAAGAACAAAAACAAGAAAATGACCCCTTTATACAGGGGCCCCAATGTGCAGCGGTGTGATCGACATTTCAGAGGAAGATATTCATCATTCAGCAGAGCGGCCGGGTCGGGATTGTGGTTTTGTGTTCCGCAAACCAAAAACTGACAGCAATGTGTTTTTTTTTTTCTGCATCTGCGTGTTTGTAAAGAGGTCGCTGCGTCCCCACATCAAACCGCACTTCTGTCTGCAGAACAGAAGATTTGTCTAGATTACTGAGAGGGAACTTCACAACCGTCACTCTAATTATACCTTCCAGGGACAGGTGTGCGAGAGAACGCCGAGGAACCGTCCACAGCAGCCAATAATATTCCTCTGTTTATTTCTCCACTGCAGACTGGATTGTCTGTATAAATCAGAGGTCTCCAAACCAATCCACGGGCTGCACGTGGCCCATTTCTACCCATTATCTGGCCCTTGGAGCCTTCCACTGATCCAATGCATCCGGAAAGTATTCACAACGCTTCACTTTTTCCACATTTTGTTATGTTACAGCCTTATTCCAAAATGGATTCCATTCATTATTTTCCTCCAAATTCTACAAACAATCCCCCATAATGTAAAAGGATAGGTGAGGTTGTATGGACTACTCCCTAATTGGGCCATACGACACCTGTGGGAATAACGGACTATCTCGATACCCTTTAGGGTATCGAGATAGTCCGTTATTCCCACAGGTGTCGTATGGCCCAATTAGGGAGTAGTCCATACAACCTCACCTATCCTTTTACATTAATTGCTTAGGATGATGATACCCACCCCTACCCTCCTTGTTCTACTATTCAATAGAGGCTACAACCAATATAATCCCCCATAATGACAACATGAGAGAAGTTTGATTGAAATCTTTGCAAATTTATTAAAATTAAAAAAGGAAAAAATCCCATGTACAGAAGTATCACAGACTCCGCCCATGTACATAAGTATCACAGACTCCTCCCCTGTACATAAGTATCACAGACTCCTCCCATGTACAGAAGTATCACAGACTCCGCCCATGTACATAAGTATCACAGGCTCCTCCCATGTACATAAGTATCACAGACTCCGCCCATGTACAGAAGTATCACAGGCTCCTCCCATGTACATAAGTATCACAGACTCCGCCCATGTACAGAAGTATCACAGGCTCCTCCCATGTACATAAGTATCACAGGCTCTTCATAAGTATCACAGACTCCTCCCATGTAAATAAGTATCACAGACTCCTCCCATGTACATAAGTATCACAGACTCCTCCCATATACATAAGTATCACAGACTCCTCCCATGTACATAAGTATCACAGACTCCTCCCATGTACATAAGTATCACAGGCTCCTCCCATGTACATAAGTATCACAGGCTCCTCCCATGTACATAAGTATCACAGGCTCCTCCCATGTGCATAAGTATCACAGGCTCCTCCCATGTACATAAGTATCACAGACTCCTCCCATGTACATAAGTATCACAGACTCCTCCCATGTATATAAGTATCACAGACTCCTCCCATGTACATAAGTATCACAGGCTCCTCCCATGTACATAAGTATCACAGACTCCTCCCATGTACATAAGTATCACAGGCTCCTCCCATGTACATAAGTATTACAGGCTCCTCCCATGTACATAAGTATCACAGGCTCTTCATAAGTATCACAGACTCCTCCCATGTAAATAAGTATCACAGACTCCTCCCATGTACATAAGTATCACAGACTCCTCCCATATACATAAGTATCACAGACTCCTCCCATGTACATAAGTATCACAGACTCCTCCCATGTACATAAGTATCACAGGCTCCTCCCATGTACATAAGTATCACAGGCTCCTCCCATGTACATAAGTATCACAGGCTCCTCCCATGTGCATAAGTATCACAGGCTCCTCCCATGTACATAAGTATCACAGACTCCTCCCATGTACATAAGTATCACAGACTCCTCCCATGTATATAAGTATCACAGACTCCTCCCATGTACATAAGTATCACAGGCTCCTCCCATGTACATAAGTATCACAGACTCCTCCCATGTACATAAGTATCACAGGCTCCTCCCATGTACATAAGTATTACAGGCTCCTCCCATGTACATAAGTATCACAGGCTCCTCCCATGTACATAACTATCACAGACTCCTCCCATGTACATAAGTATCACAGGCTCCTCCCATGTACATAAGTATCACAGGCTCCTCCCATGTACATAAGTATCACAGACTCCTCCCATGTACATAAGTATCACAGGCACCTCCCATGTACATAAGTATCACAGACTCCTCCCATGTACATAAGTATCACAGACTCCTCCCATGTACATAAGTATCACAGACTCCTCCCATGTACATAAGTATCACAGACTCCTCCCATGTACATAAGTATCACAGACTCCTCCCATGTACGTAAGTATTACAGGTTCCTCCCATGTACATAAGTATCACAGACTCCTCCCATGTACATAAGTATCACAGACTCCTCCCATGTACATAAGTATCACAGACTCCTCCCATGTACATAAGTATCACAGACTCCTCCCATGTACGTAAGTATTACAGACTCCTCCCATGTACATAAGTATCACAGACTCCTCCCATGTACGTAAGTATTACAGACTCCTCCCATGTACATAAGTATCACAGCCTCAATAATTTGGTGAAGCGCCTTTGGCACCAATTACGGCCTTGAGTCTTTTTGAGTATGATGCTACAAGCTTGGCACACCTATATGGAGACCCCTCGTTTAAATCTTTATGAAATCCACCATAGGAAGAAGGGCATGAAGCTCTTGGTCATGTTCTGATACATGTAGTTGCTAAACAGTGTGGTTGAACAGTCCCCTCCCCCCAACGCCACCCAACGCCACCCAACCATGCTGATAGCGAGAAGAAGAATATTTAATAAAGGCTTTTTGGAAGTGCTTGTCTCTGGCCACAAGGGCATTCTGCAATGCCATCCTTCAGCATACCAGGGGGCAGAGTCAGCTCAGAAACAAGCTCAGTCAATGTTGTGGTGCAGCTGCAGATCTACCACACAACACTGCAGCACTGACGAGAAATTCATTAGTAAACAAATCCAATGGTTACATTACAGATCTTCATCGTCATACCCGGCATCGGCAGATCTATCTGTGCTGTATCTCCCCCTTACGAATGCCCATAAATTGGGCTTCTGCCTGGGGATGTGCTACAGCTAGAGCAAAACAAAAGTAAAATGGCATTTTAATGCAACGGATCAGAATGGGACCAAGTGCCACATGCAGGTGGTCTCCTGGGGGGGGGGGGGGGGGGCGATATTTGAAACATTAGGTGATATTACTTTCATTTAGACTGTCACTTTGGATAGATTTTACATTTCCCATGCTTTTCTTATTATCACTTTTGGGTGATACACGGGTCACGTTCACCCATACTGTTTTGCCTAAATGGCCAATAAAAAGATCAGTCAACCCAAAAGTGTTTTTTTTTTGGTTATTGGTGGGGCCTTGGCCTCTTATATGACTTGGATACTCCAACAGTGAGAGCTCCTCATCATAAGTACGGGAAGAATTGTTCCCCCTGAATTGGTGGGGTTTTTAGGCAGCAATGTGTTTTAGAAATATGTAACAAAATAGGTAATGTTCAGTAGAAGACACAATTTATCGAAAAAAGTTTAAAGTATTTATTCATGTCACATAAATGACAGGTGGAGTAAAAAACATAAGCCCATACAGAGAAATAAATAAAACTACAGCTATACAGTACACACACAGAGAAACCCAACAGGTAGCACCCAACACCTCAACTGATGAAACAGATGGGGTTAGTATAATCCAACAAAACTGACGCGTTTCGACCTGTAATTGTATGGGTCTTCTTCAGAGTGTTTTTGTCTGTTGGAATAAAAAAATAGACAGCATCGAAGCATTTATTAGATCAAATATTAGATATTGGCAAATATGTCGCATTTATATCTGTGCATAGTAGCATAGAAGTAGCATAGCCATAGTGCGCATATTTACCGGAATATGTGTGGTGTTAGTAGAGCGATTTTTCTGCATGGGAACTCATTTAAAATCCCCTCAACTTCTCCAGGCGGTTCCCAAATGCGGCTCCCACGGGCAGACCACAGCAGGGTAGTCGTCTCCTTTTCCTCATCATAAGTACTGGCTCTGCTTCTGTCCTGTTTTTGGTGTTCCCACCCACCTTTGGGTGTTCCAGCTACTCTTATTGTAGCACCCCAATGCTTTGGGTTGTTAAGCCAGGGGAGCCTTTCCTTCTAATGCCAAGCAGGTGGAACCCTCTCCACTAGGCCACAAGCAGCAACTGACTGTGGAGACCCTCATAACTGGCACAATAGGTGTGCGGACCAAAGGGCACGGCTCTCACCAACAGAGTCCCCAAAAGATGAATGTTTGTGGATGAGCCTCAAGTGCGAAATCCTCCAGGTTGACACCCTTGACCCACCCGCTTGCCTAACCAAACAAGAAACACAGGCTTTTAAAAGCTTAGCCTTAATACCCCTATTAATTTGTCCATAAATGTCAAAGTAAAAGTTTAACAAAAATAAAGCTCAGAAATATATTGTAGGGAGTCGGGTACTCAGGGTGTCATCATAGAAGGTGCCTGGAGAAGACCAAGGCCAAACTACCCTATTGAAGATCAGAAGCTACAAAAATTGTGCTTACCCCGCTAAAATATGAAAGTATAATTGAGGATCCCAGACGGAGGTTAGAATCTGTGGAGGCTAGCTAGGGCTGAGAGCCCCTGGTGGTGGAGCGGGAATTTTGGGACTCCTCCTTTGGAAGGTCTTGCAAATGACAGCTAAGTAGACCAAGGAACAATAGAGGTTGCTAGGCTAGTGTGTGGGCGGGCAGTGACAATACCAAAGGATGAACCAGTTGGGGAGATTATTCAGAGGCTGTTGCCAAGGCTAATTATCATCACGCATCAAAGCCGGATCGCGGATCAAGAACCAGGGCAGAAGAAAAGAAGCATATTTAGTACAAATGAGGGTAGCAACAAAGTTCAATCAAAAATTTGATAAAGATCCAACCATCAACTAAGCTCTATTAATGGCAAATTAAGAGTGAAGCAAGTTGCCCATAAAAATATTACCCTATCCGGCCGCTCGGGCACAAATGGACAGCTGAAGACATGAATAGAATATTAAGGCACACCAAGCTATGCCATGGACTAACTTCCTTACAGGATGTCTCCAACTTACAAGTTGACCTCAATGTCTAATTTGGCAACTATGTGGCAAATGAGGTTTAATGCTGATAGATGTAAAGTTCTGCACTTGGGGCTAAGAATATGGATACAACATACATACTAGGGGGAGTACAACTGGGGGAGTCAATGGTGGAGAAGGATCTGGGGGATCTTTTTATCTGTAAGATAGCGCTACATTCATTTTGCATTGTCCGGATATTTACCTAAGGTAGCCAAGACCTATATCTTTTCCACCCATTCTCTCTCTTTCCCCCTTTCATGTTCTTTTTCTTCCTCCTCCCCACCTCACTCTTCTTTTCTTCTTCTTGCTCTTTAGTCCCTCTTTGCTCCATTAGTTTTTTTGTTTTTTTAAGGTATTTAAGCAAGTTTTTGGGAGGGATTGACCCTCATTGCTGCATTGTTATACCTAATTTAGGATTGATCTCGTCTTCTTTGGTGCCCACCCTGCGGTCCCTATTGTTGGACTTGATGCTTCCCTTTTCTGAACAAACAGGACTTTAATCAATTTATTCATCACATACATGATAGGTGAGTTCCACCATTACTGTATATTACTATATGTGAGTTCCACTACTGCCATAGGTTATCAATTATGTGTCTGTATGCCCTAAGTATCATGCATTGTATACGTGTCTAATTTCTCTTTTATTAGAGTTTATTGATATATATTACAAATTATAATAAATTGTTGTTGTAGTTTGATATCTTACACTCTGTTTTTTGTATTTCCTTGTAGACAATATATTTCCTTACAGCTCCTGAAAAAACAATTAGCGAAACATGTTGAGCCAACAGGCATTTATATACAGTGGTGTGAAAAAGTGTTTGCCCCCTTCCTCATTTCCTGTTCCTTTGCATGTTTGTCACACTTAAGTGTTTCGGAACATCAAACCAATTTAAACAATAGTCAAGGACAACACAAGTAAACACAAAATGCAATTTGTAAATGAAGGTGTTTATTATTAAAGGTGAAAAAAAATCCAAACCATCATGGCCCTGTGTGAAAAAGTGATTGCCCCCTAAACCTAATAACTGGTTGGGCCACCCTTAGCAGCAACAACTGCAACCAAGCGTTTGCGATAACGTGCAATGAGGCTTTTACAGCGTCCTGGAGGAATTTTGGCCCACTCATCTTTGCAGAATTGTCCTAATTCAGTTACATTAGAGGGTTTTCGAGCATGAACGGCCTTTTTAAGGTCATACCACAACATCTCAATAGGATTCAGGTCAGGACTTTGGCTAGGCCACTCCAAAGTCTTCATTTTGTTTTTCTTCAGCAATTCGGTGGTGGACTTGCTGGTGTGTTTAGGATCATTGTCCTGCTGCAGAACCCAAGTTCGTTTCAGCTTGAGTACACGAACAGATGGTCGGACATTCTCCTTCAGGATCTCTTGGTAGACAGCAAAATTCATAGTTCCTTTTATCACGGCAAGTCTTCCAGGTCCTGAAGCAGCAAAACAGCCCCAGACCATCACACTACCACCACCATATTTTACTGTTGGTATAATGTTCTTTTTCTGAAATGCAGTGTTCCTTCTACGCCAGATATACTTGGACACACACCTTCCAAAGAGTTCCACTTTTGTCTCATCGGTCCACAGAATGTTGTCCCAAAAGTCTTGGGGATCATCAAGATGTGTTGTGGAGAAATTGAGACGAGCTTTGATGTTCTTTTTGCTCAGCAGTGGTTTTCTCCTTGGAACTCTGCCATGCAGGCCATTTTTGCCCAGTCTTTTCCTGATGGTGGAGGCATGAACGCTGACCTTAACTGAGGCAAGTGAGGCCTGCAGTTCCTTGGACGTTGTTGTGAGGTCTTTTGTGACCTCTTGGATGAGTCGTCGCTGCGCTCTTGGGGTAATTTTGGGCAGCCGGCCACTCCTGGGAAGGTTCACCACTGTTCCATGTCTTCGCCATTTGTGGATAATGGCTCTCACTGTGGTTCGCTGGATTCCCAAAGCTTTGGAAATGGCTTTATAACCCTTTCCAGACTGATAGATCTCAATTACTTTCTTTCTCAATTGTTCCTGAATTTCTTTGGGTCTCGGCATGATGTGTAGCTTTTAAGGATCTTCTGGTGGACCTTACTGTGTCAAGCAGCTCCTATTTAAGTGATGCCTTGATTGTGAACAGGTGTGGCAATAATCAGGCCTGGGTGTGGCTAGAGAAATTGAACTCAGGTGTGGACAACCACAGTTATAGTATGTTTTAACAAGGGGGGCAATCACTTTTTCACACAGGGCCATGATGGTTTGGATTTTTTTTCACCTTTAATAATAAACACCTTCATTTACAAATTGCATTTTGTGTTTACTTGTGTTGTTCTTGACTATTGTTTAAATTGGTTTGATGTTCCGAAACACTTAAGTGTGACAAACATGCAAAGGAACAGGAAATGAGGAAGGGGGCAAACACTTTTTCACACCACTGTAGGTTTATTAAGTTCTCTATACACTATATTGTTCATTATCATGCTGTGATCATTTTAGAATGTTTATTTGTATGTGAGAGTAAACATTTGTTTACTCTTTTTTTATATTTTCTTAATTAATAAAATGTTTCATACTTTTTATCAAATGGTTTTTATATTTGTGGCACCATAAAAATCGCCCCTTTTCAGTTTTCTCTATAAGGATCTGGGGGAGTCCATGGTGGAGAAGGATCTGGTGGAGTCAATGATGATGAAGGATCTGGGGGAGTCCATGGCGGAGAAGGATCTGGGGGAGTCAATGGTGTAGAACAGGGGTAGGCAACCTGGGGCCTTCCAGCTGTTGCAGAACTATCAGTCCCCTCATGCCTCTGGGAGCAATTGTAGCTGCCAGCCTTGCAATGCCTCATGGGAAATGTAGTTTCACAACAGCTGGAGGACCCCAGGTTGCCTCCCCCTGGTAGAGAAGGATCTGGGGGAGTCCATGGTGGAGACGGATCTGGGGGAATCAATGGTGTAGAAGGATCTAGGGTAGTCCATGGTGTAGAAGGATCTGGGGGAGTCAATGGTGGAGAAGGATCTGGGGGAGTCCATGGTGAAGAAGGATCTGGAGAAATCAACGGTGTAAAAGGATCTAGGGGAGTCCATGGTGTAGAAGGTTCTGGGGGAGTCGATGGTGGAGAAGGATCTGGGGGAATCAATGGTGTAGAAGGATCTAGGGGGAGTCCATGGTGTAGAAGGATCTGGGGGAGCCCATGGTGGAGAAGGATCTGGGGGAGTCCATGGCAGAGAAGGATCTGGGGGAATCAATGGTGTAGAAGGATCTAGGGGGAGTCCATGGTGTAGAAGGATCTGGGGGAGCCCATGGTGGTGAAGGATCTGGGGGAGTCCATGGCAGAGAAGGATCTGGGGGAATCAATGGTGTAGAAGGATCTAGGGGAGTCCATGGGGTAGAAGGATCTGGGGGAGTCAATGGTGGAGAAGGATCTGGGGGAGTCCATGGCAGAGAAGGATCTGGGGGAATCAATGGTGTAAAAAGATCTAGGGGAATCCATGGTGTAGAAGGATCTGGGGGAGTCGATGGTGGATAAGGATCTGGGGGAATCAATGGTGTAGAAGGATCTGGGGGAATCAATGGTGGAGAAGGATCTGGGGGAATCAAAGGTGTAGAAGGATCTGGGGGAATCAATGGTGGAGAAGAATCTGGGTGTTCTGGTAGATCATAAGCTCAATAATAACATGCAATGTCAAGCTGCGGTTTCCAAAGTGAGCAAAGTCCTTTCTTGTATAAGAGGAGGTATGGACTCCAGAGAGAGAGACATCAACTGTAGAAATCATTAGTAAGACCTCATCTGGAATATGTTTTGGGCATCAATTCACAGAAAGGATATTGGAGAACTGAAGAAATATCTAAGCCCCTTGTCCGCTGGACGTATAATAATTTCCTTCCGTTTCTCAAGCGATTCCATACCTCTCCTAATGTATTGGGGATCAACCACTTTACGTATTCTCATCTTGTCAAGATCATTAAATATCATGTTTTTAAACACTTCTAGATATTTGTTATCAGTATTTAAAGGATTGAAGGTGGAATTAGGAAGATTAGAATGAATACCCTCTTCCACTGTGGACGATCTAATCGGATTGGAAAGAAAATATTTTTTCATGTTCAAATTCCTAAAGAATTTATGAATATTTACAAGTATGAAATTTATTAAGATTCTGGGTGGGAGAAAATCCTCTTTCCAGAACCTGCATCTCATTTTCACTCAACGAACAACTGCTCAAATTATAGCTACCGACACCTACACAGTCCCAAGTATTGTCATCTAGACTTCAGCAAAAAGGATATGATAAAAGTTCTTTGGATAGTGAAATAGAGAAAGTACGGGCTACGGATAGAGCATCATTGGTTTCCAATAAGATCAAGGAAACCAATGTTAGTGTCTCTAATTTCAAGATGGTTTTAAACTATAATGTCCAGTACAAAAAATTCGAAAAAATTCGAAAAAATAGTACTCAACAATTGGTCGATCTTGAAACAAGACAGAGTGCTGGGTCCTCTGTTACCACAGCGACCATCTTTCATATACAGAAAAGCCGCCGCTCTTTCCTTTCTCTCAGGATTCTATGGCTGTGGGCGATGTACAGCTACTAATAAACAATACAAGATTGGTCAACTTATAACTTGTGCTACAATTGGTGTTGTTTAACTGCTCGAGTATCGGACTAGGAGAGCATGTGAACAACATCAAAAATGGTTTAAAAACGCACAATGTGTCTGGGCACTTCAAGTTGCTTCACAATCAAAACCCCCCGAGGCTTGAAATTCTGGGGTATTGAAAAAGTTATAAAACACTGGAGAGGTGGTGACTTCGTCCGTCAGATGAGCCGTAGAGAATCTCATTGGATTCATGAGACTAAAGTTTTAATGCCGGGAGGCCTGAACAGTGATTTTGATACTAATTGTTTTATTTCTGATCGTTTTGATTTTTTTCTGCTTTTTCCTTTTTTCTCTTTTTTTTCTGTTAGTTGTGTGAATATATGACACTTAAGCCTCATACACACGATCGGACTTTGTACAAACTTTCCCGTGGATTTTTGTACAAAGGGCGTTGGCCGTGAACTTGTATGGCATACACACGGCAGGACTTTTTCAGCCAACTTTCACCAAATCACTTGGTTTTTCTGCTCTTTACCGCCACCTTTGGTCAACTTCTGTATTGTTGTCTGGTCTTTTGCATTGGTTCTGAGCATGTGTGCTTGTACTTTGTAGAGAAGTCCGATGGTTTTCTGTACACATGGTCGGACCTTGCTCCTTTGGACTTTTGTTGGCAGAAAGTTGGTCCGTTCGCACAGCCAACAAAAGTCCGATGAAAACTGAAAGAGTTGGTCCGATGGAGCGTACACACGGTCGGATGTTGGTCCAAAACAGCTAATTTGCATGTTTGTTGTCAAAAAGTCTGATTGTGTATACGGGCCTTTACTTATCAGTAGGAGACCTATGAGAATCAGTTTGGACGGGGATGATGTACGTGATTTATTTTTATACGGATGCAGATTTTAGTGTATTTAGCACAAACTGTGATGCTTTGCTTGCTCAGCAGTTTTTTAATCGCATCGGAGTTATGGCACATGCTTTAATTGGTTGCATTGCCTTCTGTTTTATCTTTGGCTTACTAGCCAGGTTGCCATGGTGATGTGCCGTATGCAATTACCTCCATTGGCCAGAGGCGTCAGCTGATTGTGTATTTATAGCGGGTGACTTGCGTCATTCCTTTACCGCTGATGAAGTCCCGCCCCCTTGGGACGTAACGCGTATGGAACCACGTGAATTGTTCGTGACGTCGCCCGCGTCCTACGCGCTGATTCTCGTGGAGTACATCACGATATGCTGTGAATCCATTTCACTGAAGTTCAGTGCGTTACTTGTAAGTGCACCTTTTATATTTTTAATAAATCTTTATTAAGATTACGGAGAGCACTGGATATTATTGTTTCCTTTTTATGTTCTCCACCCACCCGGAGTTGATGGTGAGAGTCCTTATGATCTAGCAAGTTTACCGGCATCCATCCAGTGCTATTCGGAGATCCTGTTGTGCTCATTCCTTAAGGCCCCTTTCACACTGGGGCGGTGAGCCGCGGTGACGGTAAAGCAGCGCTATATTTAGCGCTGCTTTACCGTCGTTTTCACCGCGGTTTTTCGGCCGCTCGCGGTGCGGTTTTACCCCCCGCGAGCGGCCGAAAAAAGGGTTAAACACCCCCCGCAGAGCGCCGCCGTAGCCGCGGTATTGCCGCGGTAACCGCGGTTTTACCGCGGTCTCCCATTGTAATCAATGGGAAGGAGCGGTATAGGAGCGGTGAACACACCGCTCCTATCCCGCTCCAAAGATGCTGCTAGCAGGACTTTTTTTTGTCATCCTGCTAGCGCACCGCTCCAGTGTGAGAGCCCGCCGGCTTTCACACTGGAGTTAAAGGGGCCGGATTTTTTCATGCGGTGAACAGGCGCTATTTTTAGCGCTGCACCGCATGAAAAACGCCCCGGTGTGAAAGGGGCCTAAGGGAAAACGGCTTGTGAGAAGTGTTCATTTCATCGACTAAAACGACTAAAACATTTCAGTCGACTAAATGAATACTATTTTAGTCGACTAAAATACGACTAAAGCTAAAACAATTGAGATGACTAAAATACGATTAAAACGAAAATAACATTTTAGTCAAAAGACTAAAGGCCCGTACACACGATCTGACTTTTTGACAACAAACATGCAAATGACCTGTTTTAAGGCAACATCCGCCGGTGTGTACGCTCCATCGGACAAACTTTTTCGGTTTTCATCAGACTTTTGTTGGCTGTGTGAACGGACGAACTTTCCGGCAACAAAAGTCCGATGGAGCAAAGTCTGATCGTGTGTACAGAAAACCATCGGACTTTTGTACAAAGTACAAACACGCATGCTCAGAACCAATGCAAAAGATCAGACAACAATACAGAAGTTGACCAAAGGTGGCGGTAAAGAGCAGAAAAACCACGTGATTTGGTGAAAGTTGGCTGAAAAAGTCCTGCCGTGTGTATGCAATACAAGTTCACGGCCAACGCCCTTTGTACAAAAATCCACGTGAAAGTTTGTACAAAGTCCGATCGTGTGTATGAGGCTTTATAGTGTGTATGGGCCTTTAGCTGCCAAAATTTGCTGCCAAAATGAACACGGCTTGTGAGACCTGACTGATATATTCAGGGGTCCATTTCTTGAGGGGAGCTGCTAGAATTATCATTGGTGGAGGTTGTCACTGAGTCACCTTATCTATCAATTTATAACCACTTCATTGGACACTTGTTGGTGCTTGCTGACCATCTCATGCGAAGTAGACGTGTGCAGATTGTTTAGTTCCGAATTAGTTTTTCGTTAAAATTCGTTATATTCATTATATGAACCGTTTAATAAAAATTAGAGCCAAAAACAAACTATCAAAAAGAACGAATATGGAAAACAAGGAAAATACGAAAAAATTTAATTAGAAACGACGAAAATATGAAAGAATGAAAATCCGAAAAAGGAAAACAGAAACTACCGAACAAAGATTCAAAATAACGAAAATCAAAATGCACGAAAAATCGAAATTACAAATATTCGGAAAATGTAAATCAAAATGAAAATACGAAATAATGAAAATTCTGCTGATCGAACGAATTTGTTAGTTCTGATTGTGAAATATTCCATCCAGAGTCCAGATAGGGTGTGGTTGGGTGCGGTTGGGTGCGGTTGGGTGCGGTTGGGTGCGGTTGGGTGCGGTTGGGTGTGGTTGGGTGCGGTTGGGTGTGGTTGGGTCGGAGGCTCTGATTTGGTGGATTTGTGAGTTAAGTTCTGACTTGTGAGAGAGAAATTCTTTGTTTCTTAAACATATAAATAGCATACACATTACATAAAATTATGAATTATGCTCCGATTACGAATCTAGGAAAACAATGTTACGAAAGTACGAATAAATGAGGCAGTCAATCTCATGAAAGTACAAATGTAAGTAAATCTCCGAAAATACAAATTTCGAATCAACGAAAAATATAGCTCTTACGAAAATACAAACGCCTCCGAATATGAAATATAACGAAAATACAAATTTTGAAAATTAGACGAACGGAAATACGAATCAACGAAAAAATAACTCTTACGAAAATACGAAAGAGTCAGAATACGGAAACCCACGTCTTACGAAATTACGAATCGTTACGAATCAACGGAAACAAACAGAAACGAAACAAAACTAATTTTTCTGTTGTGCACATGTCGACTTTATGTGAAGCGCATGCAATTTATATCATCAGTGGTTCCAGTAGTTTCTTTGCAAATTCCAAATCTAATGTGTTATATATTTTTTGTTGTATATAAATATCTGTTGTATTTTGACATTGTAATTGTAAGGTCCTCTGAATCAGCCCCTCCGCAACAGCCCCTCTCAATTGGACTTTGGCGGTCAATGGAAAATAACCCTGTCTGTCCGGACAGATAATCAGACACCATACACCGTATGAGGTTTGAAAAAAGATGCCTTTACTTCCGTTTCACAGAGCATATACAATACAAAAAAAGGGAAAGAACGCAATTGAACAACCAATCACATTCAAGCATTTAAGCATTCTGTTATACAATTCAATATTGATCTGCAAGATTCATAATATTTCTTCTTTCGGACTCAACATCATATTTACTCTAAAAATGTCTCATGCAATATATGTGCTTGATAAGATTCTCGGTATGTTTTGATAATATAGCCTACTTGTTATGGGAAGCAGACCCGTTACTAGAAGCCATGAGAACTAAAACTTGTTATGGAAATGTGTGAGTGAGATAAACAGAATTTACAGTGAGTTTCTACAGAGAAACAGAAAAACATCTTTGTTACAATACTATTAAATCTTAAAGGGTAACTCTACACTTCCCACGTTTCCTTACAATCCCTCCTTTGATCATAGGAGACTTTAAGAAGTCTCCGCTGATCACTCATTGTACCACCTATATCCTGCCTTGAACATGGTCATGGCTGTTTCAGACTTATCAACTAGGTTCTTTGATTTTGCTACTTTACTTATCAGGTAGAACACCAATTTGATTGTCACATAAACTGCCAGAGCTAGAATAAGTAATCTTGAAGAGTATCATACCCGCTTTCTTAAAGTAATTCATAATGTTTTCACAAATAGAAACGAACCATCCTCCTGCACCTGAAAAGGGATTCCATGAGTGCATTAACATCCCAAATCCATCTACCTTTGTGAGGGCATTGTATACGCCCACCCCACCGAAGGATGCAAAAATTTTGTCCCACCAAGTGGTTAATTCCCTCTTGTGTCTGCCAAATTCAAGGTGACTGTGGGCAGGTTTCATGGACACAAGTGTGTCTGACCCTGTGGTCCCCATTAGAGGGATCATTTCCACAATAGTACACCAACCTGAAGTTTTTTCTGTCCATAGGGTAAGGGACGGTGGTATGGCACCATAGTCCACAACAGACCATCCATCCGTGGGGAACATGAGGGGTTTAAACCACTTTGGGGGGGCTAAGTCTTGACCTTAATCCCACTAAACACATCCAATCCCCCAAAGAGGGAATCTCCATCTCCACCTTGCCTTGCCTTATCCAGGGGCTGTCCATGTGTGTGCTATTTATCCATTCAGTAACCCGTGGATTGTTGGATCCCCTTACACATTTACATATGTCATATAGGGACCTGTTACCTATCCTTTCATCAGGGTCCAGGATATTAAAAGTAGCTAACCCGTGGGAGTGGTGTTTATAACAGGGACTTCCTGGGTGGTATTTAGTAACTGCTCTAGGGTGATAGGCCTTCCAACCATAGGGACTAAATGTCGGCCTGTGGATAAGTATGACTCCTTTCTATGTATGTTGCTCTGGCATTCACTACAACAGTATCCTCACCCATCCCGCACGAGGAGTTTAGCCAACACCCAAAAAATAAGAGCAAGAATACAGTGATGGTCATTCTAATTGAAAACAGAAATTGTCGAGGTGGTGCATTTTCTTGGCTCACGGGGAAAGTCTATGGTAAGAATGGTTTGGGGGTTTTGTGAGAGGGGGCATGGGACAGTAGTGGCTGAGTCTCTTCTTGTGGGGCTCCTCCATTTCCTTCCCTGTCTCCTTTATTTGTGGGCTATTCTTCAACCTTGATGCATGGATCCATTGCAGGCTTTGATCCGTCAGTATTGCTGTCCTGGAGACATTGAGGACTTCAAATGGACCTTGGAAGACGGGGGCCTGGTTGTTGGCGGACTGCAAGTTGTTTGATCAGTACTTCATCCCCCGGGACGAAAGGATGTGTTGGTTCTGTGGAAAGAGGAAGAAAGGTGACAGCAACCTTGTCATAAGTTTCAGCAGGGCTACTTACCAGATATTTCACGTACTCTTCCTGTAAGGAATATAAGTTAGATTCCTCGCCTATCTTAGGGGCTTTTTGAGCGGGTCTTCCCATAAGGATCTCAAAAGGGGGACAGTCCTGTCCTAGCATGGGGGGGGGGGGGTACCCACTTCTGGTACCATCTGTAAGGTCCTCTGAATCAGCCCCTCCGCAACAGCCCCTCTCAATTGGACTTTGGCGGTCAATGGAAAATAACCCTGTCTGTCCGGACAGATAATCAGACACCATACACCGTATGAGGTTTGAAAAAAAGATGCCTTTACTTCCGTTTCACAGAGCATATACAATACAAAAAAAGGGAAAGAACGCAATTGAACAACCAATCACATTCAAGCATTTAAGCATTCTGTTATACAATTCAATATTGATCTGCAAGATTCATAATATTTCTTCTTTCGGACTCAACATCATATTTACTCTAAAAATGTCTCATGCAATATATGTGCTTGATAAGATTCTCGGTATGTTTTGATAATATAGCCTACTTGTTATGGGAAGCAGACCCGTTACTAGAAGCCATGAGAACTAAAACTTGTTATGGAAATGTGTGAGTGTGAGATAAGCAGAATTTACAGTGAGTTTCTACAGAGAAACAGAAAAACATCTTTGTTACAATACTATTAAATCTTAAAGGGTAACTCTACACTTCCCACGTTTCCTTACAGTAATTATGAGATTGTATATTCTTTCATACATTATTGGGTGACGCCTCCTGAAGAAGCGGCGTAGGCCGCGAAACTTGTCGAGGGTTACGACAAATCCCATATTATCGTGTCTCCACATACCTGTGGTGGCTCTCAATGTACTGGCTCAAAATATTGTCCTGTTAAAAATACTTGTCTCAATGATTGTGTAATTGTTGTGACTACCATTTGTATTGTGTTTCTATATTTGTGTAATAAATGTTTTACTTTTTATATTAATCCCTGTTGTATATTTGGGTACCGTAATAGTCCTCACCAGTGGCAGCTGGTGCTCAAAATTTTGGGGGGGCGCCAACAAACAGCCTCACTGTGCCCCAAACGCTGCCACTGTGCCCCAATGCTGCCACTGTGCCCATTAAATGCTGCCACTGTACCCATCTAACGCTGCCACTGTGCCCATTAAATGCTGCCACTGTGCCCATTAAATGCTGCCACTGTACCCATCTAACGCTGCCACTGTGCCCATTAAATGCTGCCACTGTGCCCCAAACGCTACCACTGTGCCCATTAAACGCTGCCACTGTGCCCATTAAATGCTGCCACTGTGCCCATCTAACGCTGCCACTGTGCCCATCTAACACTGCCACTGTGCCCCAAGTGCTGCCATTGTGCCTCAAATGCTGCCACTGTGCCCATTAAATGCTTCCACTGTGCTCCTAGGCGTCCAATCACAGCGCCTGTGACTTCAGCCACAATCAGGTGACCGGTAACACAGACCCGGCAACCTGATTGGCTGAGAGGCAGGTCAGTGTTAGGGAAGCAATGTATTCACTTCTCTAACACAATACTGTGTAAGCAGCGAACGCAAAGCATTGCGCCCGATGTTTACACTTATGGAAGCCTATTAGAGCCCACCGCTCTAATAGGGCGCTTCCAGAAACACCCCCCCCCCCGCTGTAATTCAGGGGCGGCAGCGGTAACAATAGATAGATTCATGCAGTACATGAATCTATCTATTGGTGATAGAGCGGTGCAGGAGAGGGGGGGCGGCGCTCCTGCGCCCTCTATGCACGCACGAGGGTACTACTTGGAGTAGCCCTTGGATCATCACCCCTCTTTGTCTCCTTTATATCATCATTTATTTACTATTGTATTTAATGTTTTGCGCTGCACTGCTTTTTTTATATAGGACTCTTGTAGCCGCTGTCCAAGTTCAGAAATGACGCGCCGGGAACCGTCCGGGGAATTTCAGCACCCCCCTATCTGAGAGTTGGTGAGGAGGGTTAGAGTTTTTGCCCTTTTTTCACGCCCCTCCGATCGTATCATAACCATTATAATCAAGTAAAAACAGAACCATAAAAGTATATATCTAAAAACACTCCGGCTCAGCACTCTACATCTACAACAACACCGCAATGCGAGTGGAAAACGGCAGTCAGTGAGTTTTGACGTTGATGGCGAGATGCTCACCGGCTGCCTGTAATATAAGTACAAAGAAAAAACACCACATGCAGAAAAATAGATGAATTGTTATAATTTGCATCATCATTACTATAAATTACTGATTGTTTATAGAACAAAAACGGAAGAAAAACATGAAGAGAAAATGTAAAAAGTTGCTTCGTCAATATATCTATATATTAACAGCTTACAGGAACAATTCTGACGCTTCTCTCATATATGTCAAAATCTGGGTTTTTTTGCTAGAAAATCACTCAGAACCCCCAAACATTATATATTTTTTTTTTTAGCAGAGACCCTAGAGAATAAAGTAGCGGTCCATGCAATTTTTTATGTGACACGGCATTTGCACAGCGATTTTTCAAATGCAACTTACAATTCTTTATGAAAAAATACACTTTAACCACTTGCTTACTGGCCACTTAACCCCCCTCCTATCCAGACCAATTTTCAGCTTTCAGCGCTGTCGCACTTTGAATGACAATTGCGCAGTCATACAACACTGTAACCAAATAAAATTTTCATCATTTTTTTCCCCCAAAAAGAGCTTTATTTTGGTGGTATTTGATCACCTCTGCGATTTTTATTTTTTGTTAAAAAAATTTTAAAAGACCGAATTAAAAAAAAAAAAAATTTTTTTTTTATTTTGTTATAAAAATTTTAAATGGGTAATTTTTGTCCGTCATTGATGTACGCTGATGAGGCGGCAGTGACGGGCACCGATAGGTGGCAGTGATGAGCACTGATGGGTTACACTGATAGGCAGCACTTTTAGGTGGAACTGATTGGCAGCACTGGTGGGCATTGATAGGTGGCACTTGTGGGCATTGACAGGTGGCACTTGTGGGCATTGATAGGTGGCACTTGTGGGCATTGATAGGTGGCACTTGTGGGCATTGACAGGTGGCACTTGTGGGCATTGATAGGTGGCACTTGTGGGCATTGACAGGTGGCACTTGTGGGCATTGACAGGTGTCACTTGTGGGCATTGACAGGTGGCACTTGTGGGCATTGACAGGTGGTACTTATGGGCATTGACAGGTGGCACTTATGGGCATTGACAGGTGGCACTTGTGGGCATTACATGAGGCATAATTGCCTCTGACTTTTCGGGACCGTTGTCCCGTTAAGATGAGCCAGTGATCGGCTTTTTTTTTTTCTCCTCCGCTGTCAGCGTGAGGGAAAAAAAAAACGATCACCGAGCTTTTGTTTTGATCATGTGATCAGCTGTCATTGGCTGACAGCTAATCACATGGTAAGGGGCCGGGACCCGCCCCTTATTCGGATCGCTGATCACCCGAGTCTCAGTGACTCAGTGATCACAGCGCGCTCCGCTATAGGGCGCACGCAGGGAGCGTGCACAGGGGAGGACGTCATATGACGGCCTCCCCGGGAATTGAGATCCGCGCTGTGGCCGTCATTCGGCCATAGCGTGGATGTCAAGTGGTTAATGAATAAAAAAAAGAACAAAATACAAAATACCCCATTTTTTTTTTTGTAAAATATAAATTATGATGTTATGCAGAGTAAATGGATACCCAACATATTGCACTTTAAAAATGCGGCCACTCGCGGAATGGCAACAAACTACGGTACTTAAAAATCTCCATTAAAATTTTTTACAGGTTACCAGTTTGGAGTTACAGAGGAGGTCCAGCGCTTAAAAAAATTGCTGTCGCTCGAACGATCCCGTCGATACCTTATATGTGCGGTTTGAACAACGTTTACATATGTGGGCGTGACTTACGTATTATTATTATTATTCAGGATTTATACGTATGCGTTCAATACTGCACGCAGCATGGAGGCATGGGGGGCGGTTTACATTTTTTTTATTTTTATTTTTAATCTTTATTTTATTACATTTTATTTTGTACACTGTCCCTTGAATTTTTTTTTTTTTTTTTTATTTATTTTTATCACGATTATTCCTATCACAAGGAATATTTACATTAAATATTAAATAAGCAGTGACAGGTCCTCTTTATGGAGAGTTGTGGGGTCAATAAGACCGCACATCTTCCCTCTAAAACGTGAAGCATTAAAATTGATTTAATGATTTAAAAAAAAATGGCCTAGTTTACATTGAGCCAGAACCGGAAGTGACGTCATCATGACAAAGTTGCGTCAGTCCTTCTAGGCCATAGAGATAATCGGAGGCCGCCTTTCCTCTGCTCATCACCGTGACCAGCTGCCGCAACCGCAGGATCGGTTCCCAGGGATACCAATCATCCAGGTAAGCCAGAGATCCATCAGAAAGCGGATTTGCCGCTTCTAAAGGTGATCCCGCGGCGAATCTGCCACTCGGATTACTTTTATCTGTTAAATAATCGCCAGCTGAAAAAAAACAATATGGGGGGTGTCATGGTATATTGCGGCAGCCCTACTCCCCCTCCTCCCGAGGACGTCTTCTGACCACGGGCCAGTAAGGAGGTGGTTAGAGAAGAATTCCAGGTATGGAAATGTTTATATAGTTACATTGTTTCAGCTTGTACCAATGTGACTCCCAAACCAGAACCCACCAACTAAAGAGAGCATGCGGACTATCCCAGGACGGGTTGAAAATAATATACAAATGATTATATAAACCAAAATAAAAAGATTAGACAATAATTTATTGCTACAAAACAAACATAATTAAAATTTCTGATGGTATGATAAGATATTTCAACTAGTTTTGCGGTAGTCCTGTATTTCCTGATGAAGCGCTCTACCGCCAAACTAGTTGAAATACCATCTGTAAATTTTAATTGTTTGTTTTATATCAATAAATTATTGTCTAATCTTTTTATTTTGATTTATATAATCATTTCTATATTATTTTCAACCCGTAAATTGAAATAGGAAGGGGGGGGGGAGGGGATCTCACCGCTCCAGGAACACAAACAGATGGGGAACCTCTCTCTCTCTCGGTTCGGAAGCCGGCTGGCAATCGCAGCAATGAACAGGAACAAACTCTGGACTGCCGCACTCTTAAAGAAAACGCCTTTCTTTATTTTAAAAAATTCACATCAAAAAACAAAGAACACAGCAGACAAAAGAGCTATTTTGTCTGCTGTGTTCTTTGTTACCTGACTGACTCCATGGCAGCCTACGTATGGGTTAATCCCGCCTCTCATACCTCATAGGACCCCACTCCCATAAATCTTTGCTCCTGGCCAGATACCGTGTTCCTTTTTTGTCCTCCTCCTTAAGGACTAAAGTAGTAGTTCTTACCTCAAGGAGTCGTGAATCCGGTTCTGGTTCCTGTTGCCGTTCGCACGCATGATGATGGTGTCTGGAGTCCAATAGCCCAGCTACTAGCAGGGTGGACATGGGGATGAAGAGCGTTGCCATGAAGAGCTTACTATCTAGCCACTGGCTGAAAAGCGGCAGTATGGCCATTCGTCCTAGCTACTAGCAGGAGGCCTTTTCCCTGAAATAATTCCCCAGTGACGTGCCTGTGGACGGGAGCCAGGTCGGGTGGTCGGCATGCTGGAGCGGTAACGTATGGCAGCCTGTTTGTATTTGTTGTGTGTGCCATTTCCTTGTGTATGGCGGCTAGAGCGCATCTGCGTTCCAAACCACCGCTTTTCTGTACTGCGCAGCCGCATAGTCTCGGTTGAGATCGAGGCTTGGTCGGCGCATGCGCAGTACGGACGAATGACGGCATTCGCGCATGCGCACGCGTGCCGCGGGGGTGACGCTGACGGCGTTGTGACGTCATTCAGGCGGCAGATTTAAATGCCTGTCAGATTTAGACAGGATTGCTGCTGCATCCAAACAAACGCTGTGACGCTGTTTTTCTCTGCTTTACTGAGGTAAGGGGCTTGATGCCTTATCCCCTACTGATTTAATAGATGTCTATGCATTGGAGGATTATTTTGTCAGATTGATATTAATTATTTTAAATTTTAAATAAAAAAAAAATGGATTTTAGTTAAATGTTTTTACTATGGATATTGTTGCAGCCTGTCCGAATTGTGACTATGGATGTTTCGTCACCCCCCTTGTGGCCAGCCTTTACACCGCAGGTAGGAAGGAATTTTGTTTTCTTTCTGCCTGTGTTGGTTGGTATAGGGTATTTTTTTAAGGGAATTTTTTTTTTTCTCCTCATTATCTATTTTAGTCCTTCTATACCGGATCTTCGTCCTTCAGCACGCGAAGACAATACACAATCTGGGTCAAGACATGACCGTTCTAGGTCCAGTTCTGGACGCCCTAAGTCCTCCTCCAGACACCGCTCTGATAAATCAAGGTCGGGGTCTCGGCACTCTTTCCACCACCAGTCTGGTCATTCAGAAGGAAGATCATGTTGGGGTTGTAGAACAAAAGTGCCAGAAGACAAATCGCTATGCGATATATGTTTTTCTCGAGCTGCAAAGGAAAGGGATGTTAGTGACCAGCAAGTGGAGGCATTGGTCCGGAAGGTTGTTCGGGAATCTTTGAACAAACCAGAATCCGCTCATGCAGCTATCCCTCCCTCTGAACCAATCTTAGTGGTTGAGGTAGAAGACCTTGAGATCCCAGGGCCCTCCCGTGACAACTTCTCTTTCAGCGGATCTTCGGACAGCGAAGCTGAAGTGGAGGAATCCAGTGCAGGGTTTGACTTTTCCCAGGTCCCTCATCTGGTGAGGGCGGTGAAAGATGCACTGAGGTGGGAGGAGCCAGTAGAAGCACCCGCTAAACAGAGGAAGTACTTTGAGCACCTTAAAAAGGAGCGCTCAAATTTTCCCTTCCTGGGTGAGCTGGGAGAAATTATCTCGGACGAATGGAGCAAAGTAGAGAGGAAGAATTCTCTTATCTCTAAAGTGTCCAGAATGTACCCTTTTAAAGGTGAGGAAGTTAAACACCTGGAGTCTGCTCCCCTCATTGATGCAGCCTTAATGAGGTTGGTGAGACAGGAAGGAACACAAAGGACACAAAGGAAAATCGATACGGACTTATAACGTATCTACATCACAGCTGGAATAGCCTGCAAGCCAGCATTGGCCTTGGCAGCATTATCCAAAGCAATGGAGTGTTGGATGGATGATATGGGTACAGCCCTGAGAGGTATGTCCGAGGAAGCCTTCAAGAGCTCTCCAATATGTGAGATGAAAATGGCATTGGCGTTTCTGGGTGAGGCCTCCCTAGATTTAATCCGCCTGGTGGCACGTGTTATGCTGTCGTCCGTTACAGCCAAACAAGCTTTGTGGCTACGCCCTTGGGTGGCGGATCCGGCCTCTAAACAGGCCTGGTGCAAAATTCCCTTTGAGGGTTCTTCTCTCTTTGGAAATAAGCTCGATTCAGCCATTACTCGTGCTACCGGTGGGAAGTCTGGGTTCTTACCCCAGGATCGCCGTCTGTTTGCCCAGAAGAAAGTCCAGTCCAGGTCAGACCCGGAACGTGCTAGGGATGCACACCGTTACAGACCGGGTCGGGAATTTAGGAAGAACTGGAGGAGAAACCAGCCTTCTGGCCAGAAGCCTTCAAAATCTACATCTTCTGGGGGCCGCGAAGCGGCGAAGTCTTTTTGATATAGCGCAGCGCCTGTCCAGGCGGAACAAGTAGGGGCTCGTTTACTACGCTTCTGCCATGTCTGGGCAGCCTCGATACAAGACTACTGGGTCATAAAGACAGTTTCTATGGGACACACCTGGGTTTTCAACAATCCACCCATACATCGGTTCATTCCCACAAGCCTTCCTTTGTCGGAAGAGAAGAGAAAGGTTCTGCTGACCTACACGGACTCGCTTATCACCCAAGGTGCCACCATTCCAGTCCCATCAGAGGAAAAAGTTTCAGGGGATCTACTCACCCCTCTTTATGGTCCTCAAAAAGAGCGGTTCCTGGAGGGCCTGGTTATCGACCTGACTTACTTAAACTCTTTTATAAAAAAGGAAAAATTCAAGATGGAAACGTTGTTGACCATTCGCCAGACAATCCAACCAGGCGATTGGCTAGTGTCAATAGACCTAAAAGACGCGTACTTCCATGTACCAATAGCGAAGGACTTCCAAAAATATCTTCGGTTCTCGGTGGGTCAGAAACACCTCCAATTCATATGTCTCCCGTTCGGGCTTATGACATCGCCACGGGTGTTTTCCAAGCTCTTACTGGCGATGGTCGCCTTGATCAGAGTCCGAGGTATTCGATTACACCATTACCTCGACGACCTACTCCTACTGTCTCAGGACAGAGAACAACTACTGTCACACCGGGAGCAAGTCATATCTACCCTGACAGAATTCGGCTGGCTTTTGAACAAAGGAAAAAAGTCATCTGGAGCCAACCCAGTCCCTAGTTTTCCGATGGGCACAGTTCAACACAGTGAAGAGCACAATCTCTCTTCTCCTAGAGAAGATCCCAGTAGTTCGGGACAGGATCCATCTAGCGATGTCAGCTCCTCTTCTCAGGTCCTCCCAGTGCCTCAAGATAATAGGCACCATGGGGGCAACAGCCCCCATGGTAAAATGGGCGCAATGGAGGATGCGGCCCTTTCAGAAAGGCTTCCTCCAACAATGGAATCCAAGTTTACAGGATCACTGGATTGTCCAGGCTATCCAAAGGGCATATGCGGCTAAAGGTCTGGTTCCTCCAGAAACAGTGCCCACCCGAGTTTGTATGGCTAGCTAGTTCCCACACGTAGGCTGCCATGGAGTCAGTCAGGAAAACGTAAAATTTATGTCAAATACTTACCGTAATTTTCCTTTCCTGATGGACTCCATGGCAGCAGGAGTCTCCCTCCCCTTTACTGGAGTAGGCTAAGTTATGGAACACGGTCTCTGGCTGGGAGCAAAGATTTATGGGAGTGGGGTCCTATGAGGTATGAGAGGCGGGATTAACCCACACGTAGGCTGCCATGGAGTCCATCAGGAAAGGAAAATTACGGTAAGTATTTGATATAAATTTTCATTTTTTTTTATGTGAATTTTTGAAAATAAAGAAAGGCGTTTTTTTTTTCAAGAGTGCGGCAGTCCAGCGTTTGTTCCTGTTCATATTTTCACCCTGTTCCGGGATAGTCCGCACGCTCTCTTTTGTTGGTGGGTTCTGGTTGGGGACTCCCAAAATTCTATTCCATTTAAAATCGGATGATGGTGCACTGGATTTTATTTTTTTCAATTTTATTTTACACTTTGTGAGGCCGCACATTTTTCTAATGCTGCGTACACACGGTCGGAATTATCGTCGGAAAAAGCTCTGATGGTTTTCCCGTCGGAAATTCCGACGGAATTTCACTCAAACTGTCTTGCCTACACACGGTCACACCAAATTCCGACGGTCTGTAACACAGCGGCATTAAAACACGTTCAACAGCACTATAAAAGGGAAGTTTAATGCTTCCGAGCATGCGTCAAATTGTTTCCGAGCATGCGTCGGAATTTTGCGTGTCGGAATTGCATACACACGATCGGAAAATCCGATAGAAAGGTTTTCCGTCGGAAAAACTGAGAACAGGTTCTCAATCCAAAGTCCGTCGGAAATTCCGACAGAAAAAGACCGATGGGCGTACACACGGTCGGAAAATCCGATGAAAAGCTCCCATCGGACTGTTTCCATCGGAAATTTCGACCGTGTGTATAATATGTATATACGATACCTGTAGGATTTCTCTAGAACAGCTTTCCTCAACCTTCTTTTACCCCAGAGAAACCCTTGAAATATATTTGAGGTCTTGGAGAATCTCTGCTATAAGACCTCGAGGGTCAGTGGAAAAAACACCCCTTACATTGATGACCGATGAGAAGAATTCCCCTTAGGGCTCCGTTACACTCACTTCGGCTTCAACACACATTATAACGCCTACAGCTTCAACATGCTTTCTTCATGTGTTTTTGATACTTCTGCGGTGCTTCAATGATTCTTCAATGGTGCTTCGATGATGCTTCGGTGGTGCTTCAATGATGTTGAGGGCATGTGGCCTGGTAGGGGGGCATTAGGGGGGCATTTTTCTTTTTAATTTTGGTATGTGGTTCCCCTATAGATTGGAAGGGGAACTCCCCGCCATTTTTTTTTCATCAATCATTTTTTTTTACATTCAGCCGACAGCTGATAAATCATTGGTTGGTAAGGACGTGGCGGCCGGCCTCCCAGCCTGCTCCTTATCAACCAGCTATTGTTAAAGACAAAAAAAAGTATTAACTATGGCGCCAGGGTTGAGTGTAAATGAATACAAAGGGGAAAAAAATAAATCCTTGGTATGTGAAGGGAAAAATATGTAATCTTTTTTTTATTCAATTTGTTACACATTTTATTTCTCTTTTTTGCTTTTTGTTTATTCTTTTATAATTTGTTTTATACATACTGTAATCAGAGTCGTTCAATGTCACCATAGCTACACTGTACTACTCTGGGGGGGTGATCACGGATTTCTTTTTTTTACACTATGATTCAATGGTGGCTGGTGCTCAACTTTCTTAGGTGGGTGGCCTGCGGCCCCCCCAACTAGCCAGCCACCCCCCGTATAACCCCCCCCCGCTCAATCGATCGCCGCTTTCCCCCCATCGATTGATCGCTCACCCCTCGCCCGCCAGGCCCCTCGCCAGCCCCATACTTACCCCATCCAGGTCACTGCTTCTCCCTCCCCTGCGTCCCCTCGTGAGTCCCGGCGGTCGCTTCTCCCCCCGGCCAATCAGGAGTTAGGACTTATGGCCAATAGCGTCTTAGGACTCCTGGCCAATTGGGTCTTAGGACATGCTTCCCGATTGGCCAGGAGGAGAAACAGGAAGACAATAGTAAATATTAATTTGCTAATGTCACACAACTGGGTGGGCTCGGGGGGCAGGGCAAGGAAAGAAAATCATAAGAAGTCCTGTTTGTAGTTTGTGAGAAGCCATGTGGGGGAGGGGAGCAAACATGTGGAAGAAGGTGATCTGGTCAGATGAGACCAAAATTCTACTTTATGGCCTAAAAGCAAAACGCTATGTGTGGGGGAAACTAACACTGCCCATCACCCTGAACACACCATCCCCACTGTGAAACATGGTGGTGGCGGCATCATGTGGTGGGGATGGTTTTCTTTAGCAGGGACAGGGAAGCTGGTCAGAGTTGATGGGAAGATGGATGGAGACAAATACAGGACAATCTTAGAAGAAAATCTGTTAGAGTCTGCAAAAGACTAGACTGTGTCAGGGCTGGGCTCTGCCCTTCCTTTCTCTATGCTGGCCGCTCAGCTGTCGGCTAATTGCCAGCTCCCATCTCTCTCCACAGTTACTCACCTGTTGATGATATCCTGCTCGTCAGGCCTGCCTACTTAAGCCGTCCAGCTCAGATGATCTCTGCCTTTGCCATGGTCTCCTGCTTCCTGTTAAAGACTTGCTTGACTGACATTCTTTCTGGCTCCAGATCCTGCTTGCTGTTTCACTCTGCTGATCTCTTGCTTCCTGATTTTCTGGCTTGTCTGACTATCCGTTCCGGTTACTGAACTTTGGCTATGTTTTGACTACGTTTGTTCTATTTACTTTTATTATTAAACAAGTGTGATTTATCTGTACGTCTGTCTCGGTCTGATTCATGGTTTCTGACAATCTGGGGGGGGGGGGGGGGTCACCTTCCAGCAGGACACCGACCCGAAACATACAGCCAGAGCTACAATGAAATGGTTTAGATCAAAGCATATTCATGTGTTAGAATGGCCCAGTCACAGTCCAGACCTAAATCACATCGAGAATCTGTGGCCAGACTTGAAAATTGCTGGTCACAGACGCTCTCCATCCAATCTGACAGAGCTTGAGATATTTTACAAAGAAGAAGAATGGGCAGAAATGTCCTCTCTAGATGGGCAAAGCTGGTAGAGACACCCCCAAAAAGACTTGTAGAGAAAGGGGGTTCTACAAAGTATTGACTCCGGGGGGCGCCATACAAATGCCCCTCCCCCCCCACACACTTTTCACATATTTATTTGTATCATTTATCATTTTCCTTCCACTTCACAATTAGGGCTCTTTCACACGGGGCAAATCCGTAATGATCCGCCCCGTGAAGATCCGCTGCTCAGCGGGGATCGCACAGCTGTTCCCCGCTGAGCCGCTCTCCTCTATGGGGGACCGTCTGTCCGTGTTCATCCGATCCGCTCTGCAGACGGATGAAAAAAATAGGGTTTTCCTCCGTCTGCAGAATCGGACAATTGCGGAGGCGGACAATAGCGGGTGTCAGCGGATGCTCATCTGCTGACACCCGCTGCCCCATAGACATGCATGTATGTCCGTTTTTCATCCAAAAACGGATGGATGAAAAACGGACATACGGTCCACATGTGTGAAAGGGGCCTTATGTGACACTTTGTGTTGGTCCATCACATAAAAATCCCAATAAAATACATTTATGTTTTTGGTTGGAACATTTCAAGGGGTATGAATACTTTTTCAAGGCTCTGTAACTTCATTTCTGAGCGTATTTGTTTTATTGTCTTTGTGTGTGTGGATTGGATGGGTCGTTACCTTTTGGGTTAACACCTTTTACCAATAGATTTACCTAGAAAACCGGTAACGTCTTTAATACTTATTTTACCCGTTGTATATATATATATATATTTGGATAGACTACAAAAGCTAAAAGATACAGAACTGAACATCAGGAGAAAAAAAACCTCTTTGGGACTGAAGTGGTTAAATGTCATGGAGAATATCTGGAGTCCTCGGTGCTCTAATGGGACGGATCTGTAATAACGAGCTGCTATTTCTGAGCTCTTCAGAAGCTTCCCTCTAGAAGTCTTCCATGCCCGGCTCTGTGCCGGGACTTTCATCGTATTGGACAAAAGATCTGCTTAAAACGAGGCCGGCTGAGCAAAGTGCATCCAGCAAAGCGTTCCTTCCCGTCACTAGATACCGAATCTAAAGAAATTCAACAGAACCCGGACGGGTTATCAATCTGCGGGTTATTATTTCCGACAGAACTCAGCAGAAATAATGATGCCGACGTGTTTTATTACTCACACCGGCAGATTCACCGTCACGGCGCTCTGTGTGATCATTTCAGAACTACACAAAGCCGTACTTCTTATTCACAATCCAGATGTCACCATAGATAAGGTCACTGGGAGAGGTAACATTGGGTTCAGATCAATGTGGGACCCCCCCCCCCCCCCATGTACATTGAAAGGATAAAAAACTCTGCGCTTAGGTGCAAAGAAAACAAGCAGCCGACAGGCTTCGTGTACAATTGCCCGTGATTTACCGTGGCCGCATTTTCCGATTTTGCTGCGTGTTTTCCTGCCATTGTTGGTCAGAACATTCCGCGCTCAGGAGAGGAAGGTTGAGACTCAGTTCTGATCCATTTGCAGTGCTTTATTTTGGGCCAATTTGTGGTTGGGCAGAATGCAAGTTCTGCAAAAAGCACCAAAAAACGCATAGGTGTGAACCAGGCATAACCGCAGCAGCTCCTAACCCCTGATACAAGCCTACAGTACAGTGGCGGCTGGTGCTCAACATTTTTGGGGGGGCGCAAACAAACAGCCTCACTGTGCCATCAAACGCTGCCACTGTGCCCATTAAACGCTGCCACTGTGCCCATCAAACGCTGCCACTGTGCCCATCAAACGCTGCCACTGTGCCCATTAAACGCTGCCACTGTGCCCATCAAACGCTGCCACTGTGCCATCAAACGCTGCCACTGTGCCCATTAAACACTGCCAATGTGCCCATCAAACGCTGCCACTGTGCCCATCAAACACTGCCACTGTGCCCATCAAACGCTGCCACTGTGCCCATTAAACGCTGCCAATGTGCCCATCAAACGCTGCCACTGTGCCCCAAGTGCTGCCACTGTGCCCATCAAACGCTGCCACTGTGCCCATTAAACGCTGCCAATGTGCCCATCAAACGCTGCCACTGTGCCCATCAAACGCTGCCACTGTGCCCATCAAACGCTGCCACTGTGCCCCAAGTGCTGCCACTGTGCCCATCAAACGCTGCCACTGTGCCCCAAGTGCTGCCACTGTGCCCCAAGTTCTGCCACTGTGCCCCAAGTTCTGCCATTGTGCCCCTTAAGTTCTGCCACTGTGCCCCAAGTGCTGCCACTGTGCCCCAAGTTCTGCCACTGTACCCCAAGTTCTGCCATTGTGCCCCAAGTTCTGCCACTGTGCCCCAAGTTCTGCCATTGTGCCCCAAGTTCTGCCACTGTGCCCCAAGTTCTGCCATTGTGCCCCAAGTTCTGCCATTGTGCCCCTTAAGTGCTGCCACTGTGCCCCTCAAGTGCTGCCACTGTGCCCCCTGCCTGCCCTCTGCACTTACCTTGTCCCGGTGTGCAGCTGGTGACGGCGTCAGGCGACGAGCGTCCAATCACAGCGCCTGTGACTTCAGCCAATCAGGTGACAGGTAACAGACCTGGCAACCTGATTGGCTGAGAGGCGGGTCTGTGTTAGGGAAGCGATGTATTCGCTTCCCTAACACAATACTGTGTAATCAGCGAACGCAAAGCATTGCGCCCGCTGTTCACACTTAGGGAAGCCTATTAGAGCGCACCGCTCTAATCAGGTCCCCTATTATGACAGCTCTAATAGGGCGCTTCCAGAAACACCCCCCCCCCTACTGTAATTCAGATGCCCGGCACCAGTGACAATAGATAGATTCATGCAATGCATGAATCTATCTATTGGTGATAGAGCGGTGCAGGAGAGGGGGGCGGCGCTCCTGCGCCCTCTATGCACGCACCGCCACTGCTACAGTATTTATTCGTAAAAAAAAAAATTGAAAAGCATTTAGCATTTTACTTCCACTTCACAAGTATGTGCCACTTTGTGTTGGTCTATCACATAAAATCACCATTTACGTTTTTGGCTGTAACATGACAAAAAAAATTTCAAGGGGTATGAATACATTTTCAAGGCACTGTATACATCTATATACAGTCTAAATACTGTCGCCTTTACTCTCCTGCTTTACAACATTTGCTGAATCACTTGTTAGATAATCTGACAGGCTTCCAGTTGGATTTAGCAATAGCCCCTTACAGGCAGGAACTCATTGCCCCTTCTTGTGTAGCAAAAAAGGTAGTGAAACAGCTTGTCACTGATCCCAGCACCACCTTTTCAGGAACTGCCAACCCACCTATCTGCAGCTGCCCCTTTCACCAGCCCACCCAACTGACTAGTCTTCCCCATTCTACTCAACTGACTCTTTACCAGCCCACCCAACTGACTAGTCTTCACCATTCTACTCAACTGACCAGGGCCGGACTGGCCTACCGGGATAGCGGGAGATTTCCCGGTAGGCTGGCTGCCCTGGGGCCGCTGTCAGCTAGGAGCTGTGAACAGGATGCGGGGCTGGCTGAGGAAATTAATTCTAGCAGTGGAGTGCCGGAGGAGCATGTGGCTATTGTGCGGCAAACAGGTATGTGGCGTGCAGGAGGGAGGGAGCATGGACACTTAGTTTGTGTTCACTGGGCTGTGGACTAATCATTTCTTGTAGCAGGCAACCCACAGCCAATAGCGCTGCTTAGGGGAGTACAAGGGAGGACTTGCTCCTCCTCCCGTCCATCCACAGCCAATCAGCAGGCAGTGTAGCCCTCCCCCGCTCACATTTGACTGTAAGCGCTGGAGTGGGGCTGAATGGGGTCGCCAGAAAGGAGATACACGGAGGTATGAGTGACAACAATGTAAGTTCTGCAGGAACAAGTCTGGCTGAATGTAAAAAAACAGGATCGTCAGGAGCACAAGTAATATGTAGCTGGCCGGCTGCAGTGTCTTCCATATGTGATGAGGCAGTGTGCAGGTTACCGATCAGCCTCCCCTCCCTCTTGTCTCCCTGGTTCCTTTTTTTTTATTTGCTAACCTGACCTGCACATGTCGGATCACACTGATAATAACTCTGCAAGACGCTGCAGCAGCATTCTATGAGACCAGGACACATGGCTGTTAACCATTTCAGCTTATAGTCAGCTATTTAGCCAGAGCTCTGTGTGTGCTGCACAGATTGTTTGTTTGTTTTTTTGTAGCATTTACTGCTGGATCATGCTGAAAGCTTCACATCCCCATTAACTGGTTACTGTCCTCCACTAATCCTGAGCAGTTCAGTGTTTGCAAGAAAATTTGTATTTTGGAAATGGGATGTGAAGCTGTGTTCTGTCACTTGGTTGTACTTTCAAAGGAAAATCACTGACTTGAGATGATTTAAATAGAGTGGCGTAACCCTGCGATACTATATACCTGTACACTGAGTTCAGCTTTAGATGCAGTCTCCTGAATCAATCATGTCTGCAATCCCTAACCGTCTCCTGTGCTATATCTGCAATCCCTAACCGTCTCCTGTGCTATATCTGCAGTCTCTGACCCTCTCCTGTGCTATATCTGCAGTCTCTGACCCTCTCCTGTGCTATATCGGCAGTCTCTGACCCTCTCCTGTGCTATGTCTGTAGTCTCTGACCCTCTCCTGTGCTATATCGGCAGTCTCTGACCCTCTCCTGTGCTATATCGGCAGTCTCTGACCCTCTCCTGTGCTATATCTGCAGTCTCTGACCCTCTCCTGTGCTATATCTGCAGTCTCTGACCCTCTCCTGTGCTATATCTGCAGTCTCTGACCCTCTCCTGTGCTATATCGGCAGTCTCTGACCCTCTCCTGTGCTATATCGGCAGTCTCTGACCCTCTCCTGTGCTATATCGGCAGTCTCTGACCCTCTCCTGTGCTATATCGGCAGTCTCTGACCCTCTCCTGTGCTATATCTGCAGTCTGTGACCCTCTCCTGTGCTATATCTGCAGTCTCTGACCCTCTCCTGTGCTATATCGGCAGTCTCTGACCCTCTCCTGTGCTATATCTGCAGTCTCTGACCCTCTCCTGTGCTATAGCGGCAGTCTCTGACCCTCTCCTGTGCTATATCGGCAGTCTCTGACCCTCTCCTGTGCTATATCGGCAGTCTCTGACCCTCTCCTGTGCTATATCGGCAGTCTCTGACCCTCTCCTGTGCTATATCGGTAGTCTCTGACCCTCTCCTGTGCTATATCTGCAGTCTCTGACCCTCTCCTGTGCTATATCGGCAGTCTCTGACCCTCTCCTGTGCTATATCGGCAGTCTCTGACCCTCTCCTGTGCTATATCGGCAGTCTCTGACCCTCTCCTGTGCTATATCGGCAGTCTCTGACCCTCTCCTGTGCTATATCGGCAGTCTCTGACCCTCTCCTGTGCTATATCGGCAGTCTCTGACCCTCTCCTGTGCTATATCGGCAGTCTCTGGCCCTCTCCTGTGCTATATCTGCAGTCTCGGACCCTCTCCTGTACCATGGCTGCAGTCTCTGACCCTCTCCTGTACTCTGGGCTTTTTTTCTCAGAGAATAGGTGCAGGGACTCAACCATGACCTGCACACACTCCGGGCACCTGCATCTCCCTTCTCCCCATCCTGCATTCAGTGGGAGCCACTCAGGAGATTAGATCTGAGGGAGCCAAGCTGTAAATACAGAAGTCTGGCTTCTGTGTTTTACAAGTGACAGCTTGGCTCCCACAGAGCGATAGAGTTGAGCAGGGAGCAGAGGGCCTGAGGTGGTGGAACTGAATTCCACCAAGTTCCAGCTGAAAAAAGCCCTGCCTGTACTTTATCTGCAGCCTCTGACCATCTCCTGTAATGTGTCTGCAATCCCTGCAGGAGAGGACACACATATGAGACACACACACACTGTACACACTTCCCCATCTACCACAGCAGAAGTATATTACAGCCCCCAGTCCTGGACCAGTACAGAGGGAGGATGCTTTATGGTGGGCGCTATGGCCAAGACACATTTCACATTGGAATCCACCCTCCCCCAAAAGACAATAATTCATTGGGTGCAATATACATATAGGTGTAAATACATACAGTGTGTGTGTGTGTGTGTGTGTGTGTGCAGATATAGAGGTGAGAGAGGGGAAAAAAAAAACAAAGAGGAGGAGAAGGAATAAAAAAAAAAAAAGAGGGGGGAGGAACAAAGAAAGCGGGTGAGAAAGAACATGACAGATGGATAGAGAGCGATATATGGGGGAAAAAAGCAAGACATTAGGATAGAGAGAGATAAAAGGGAAAGAAAGGAGAACAAAGAGAAAGTATGGTACATCCTAAGAGGTACCATAGGGGTACCTTATGCTAAATATACTGTACGAGTGGAAGGGACTCGGAGTGCTAAATGACAACCCATGCTACACCACTGGGGCTGCTCTGAAATTATTTCCAGGGCTGTTTTTTATGCCCAGTCCGGCCCTGCAACTGACTCTTCACCATTCTACCCAACTGACTCTTTACCAGCCCACCCAACTAACTCTTCACCATTCTACTCAACTGACTCTTCAGCAGCCTACTCAACTGACTCTTTACCAGCCTACCCAACGGACTCTTCACCAGCCTACCCAACTGACTCTTTACCAGCCCACCCAACTAACTCTTCACCATTCTACTCAACTGACTCTTTACCAGCCTTCTCAACTGACTCTTTACCAGCCTTCTCAACTGACTCTTTACCAGCCTACCCAACTGACTCTTTACCAGCCCACCCAACTGACTCTTCACCATTCTACTCAACTGACTCTTCACCAGCCTACTCAACTGACTCTTTACCAGCCTACCCAACGGACTCTTCACCAGCCTACTCAACTGACTCTTCACCAGTCTACTCAACTGACTCTTTACCAGCCTACTCAACTGACTCTTTACCAGCCTACTCAACTGACTCTTCACCATTCTACTCAACTGACTCTTTACCAGCCTACTCAACTGACTCTTTACCAGCCCACCCAACTAACTCTTTACCAGCCTACCCAACTAACTCTTTACCAGCCTACCCAACTGACTCTTCACCAGCCTACCCAACTGACTCTTTACCAGCCTACTCAACTGACTCTTTACCAGCCTACTCAACTGACTCTTTACCAGCCTTCTCAACTGACTCTTTACCAGCCTTCTCAACTGACTCTTTACCAGCCTACTCAACTGACTCTTCACCAGTCTACTCAACTGACTCTTCACCAGTCTACTCAACTGACTCTTTACCAGCCTACTCAACTGACTCTTTACCAGCCTACTCAACTGACTTCACCAGTCTACTCAACTGACTCTTTACCAGCCTACCCAACTGACTCTTCACCAGCCTACTCAACTGACTCTTTACCAGCCTACCCAACTGACTCTTCACCAGCCTACCCAACTGACTCTTTACCAGCCTACTCAACTGACTCTTTACCAGCCTTCTCAACTGACTCTTTACCAGCATTCTCAACTGACTCTTCACCAGCCTACTCAACTGACTCTTCACCAGCCTACCCAACTGACTCTTTACCAGCCTACTCAACTGACTCTTCACCAGCCTACTCAACTGACTCTTTACCAGCCTACCTAACTGACTCTTCAGTCTTTACCAGTCTACATAGTTACATAGTTAGTAAGGTTGAATAAAGACACCAGTCCATCCAGAGTGAGTGTGGTGCGTGTCTACAATTATCCCTATTTATTTAAGGTACCCAAATAGCGCTGTCAATTTATGCAGTGATCCACACATATATCGCACACTCACATTGGTCCCTACCCTCAAGGAGCCCACAATCCAAGGTCCCCAACTCACATTCATATAATAGGGCCCATTTTTGGACAGAAGCCAATTAACCTACCAGCATGTCTTTGGAGTGTGGGAGGAAACCAGAGTACCCGGAGGAAACCCACGCAGACACAGGGAGAACATGCAAACTCCAGGCAGGTAGTGTCCTGGTTGGGATTTGAACCAGCGACCCTTTTTACTGCTAGGTGAGAGTGCTACCCACTACACCACTGTGCAGCCACAAATGACTCTACCTGAATGACTCTTCACCAGTCTATTCAACGGACTCCTCACCAGTCTACCCGGCTGACTCTGCACCAGTCTATCCAATTGACTCTTCACCAATCCACCCGACTGACTCTTCACCAATCCACTCGGCTGACTCTTCATCAGTCCACCCAGCTAACTCTTCACCACCTCTTCAGGCACTGCCAACCCACCTATCTGCAGTTTCCCCAGCCCACCCAACAGACTCTTCACCAGTCTACTCAACTGACTCTTCACCAGTCTATCCAACTTACTCTTCACCAGTCTACCCGGCTGACTCATCACCAGTCTACTCAACTGACTCTTCACCAGTCTACCCGGCTGACTCTTCACCAGTCTACCCGGCTGACTCTTCACCAGTCTACCCGGCTGACTCTTCACCAGTCTATTCAACTAACTCTTCACCAGTCTACCCGGCTGACTCTTCACCAGTCTATCCAACTGACTCTTTACCAGTCTACCCAACTGACTCTTCACCAGTCTACTCAACTGACTCTTCACCAGTCTACCCAACTTACTCTTCACCAGTCTATTCAACTAACTCTTCACCAGTCTACCCGGCTGACTCTTCATCAGTCTACCCGGCTAACTCTTCATCAGTCTGCCCGGCTGACCCTTCACCAGTCTATTCAATTGACTCTTCACCATTCTACTCAACTGACTCTTCACCAGTCTACCCGGCTGACTCTGCACCAGCCTATCCAATTGACTCTTCACCAATCCACGCGGCTGACTCTTCACCAATCTGCCCGGCTGACTCTTCATCAGTCCACCCAGCTAACTCTTCACCACCTCTTCAGGCACTGCCAACCCACCTATCTGCAGTTGCCCCAGCCCACCCAACAGACTCTTCACCAGTCTATCCAACTGACTCTTCACCAGTCTACTCAACTAACTCTTCACCAGTCTACCCGGCTGACTCTTCACCAGTCTACCCGGCTGACTCTTCACCAGTCTACCCGGCTGACTCTTCACCAGTCTACCCGACTGACTCTTCACCAGTCTACCCGGCTGACTCTTCACCAGTCTACCCGGCTGACTCTTCACCAGTCTACCCGGCTGACTCTTCACCAGTCTACCCGGCTGACCCTTCACCAGTCTACCTGGCTGACCCTTCACCAGTCTATTCAATTGACTCTTCACCATTCTACTCAACTGACTCTTCACCAGTCTATTCAACTGACTCTTCACCAGCCCACCTAACTGTCTCTTCACCAGCCCACCCAACTGACTCTTCACCAGCCCACCCAACTGACTCTTCACCAGTCTACCCGGCTGACCCTTCCACAGTTTACCCAGCTGACTCTTCACCAGTCTACCTGGCTGAATGTTCACCAGTCTACCCGGCTGAATGTTCACCAGTCTACCTGAATGACTCTTCACCAGTTTACCCAAATGACTCTTCACTAGTCTATCCAATTGACTCTTTACCAGCCCACCCGACTGACTCTTCACCAGTCCACCTGACCGACTCTTCACCAGTCCACCTGACTGACTCTCAGCAGATCTCTCTGGGAAAGGCTGAAGATTTAAGCACACCGCTGTCTTCAAGGCAGACTGGCCCACTAATTCTAGAAGATTCTCCAACCTTCTAGACCAGGGGGAGGCACCAGAGAGCTGCCAGAATGAGTCACCCAGCCCTGAACTTCAATGAACCCTGACTCAGATTTAATAGCTCAGGCTTAGTCCTGAGCTAAACTATGTATTACCTATTCTAATCTATAACACACACTATACTACTTCTGGAATACACTAGAGCAGGGATATGCAATTAGTGGACCTCCAGTTGTTGCAGAACTACAAGTCCCATGAGGCATATCAAGACTCTGACAGCCACCAGCATGACACCCAGAGGCATGATGGGACTTGTAGTTTTGCAACAGCTGGAGGTCCGCTAATTTCATATCCCTGCACTAGAGGGTGCTACACAATATTGATACTCAGCATGTGTCAGTGGGCACTGTAATAACTCCCAACATTGGTGTCAGTGGACGCCATAATATCCCCCAACCACCTAACAATAAAGAGTCCTCAGCATTGGTGTCAGTGGGAACAGTAATATTCCACAACCACCCAACAATAATAGTCCTCAGCATTGGTGTCAGTGGCAGAGATATCAACCCCTCCCTTGCCCCATTGTCTGCAATGTCTTTGCGTTATGTGGCATCAACCGCACCTTCACTGAAAACACCTGAACTCCATCATTTGGAGGGGTGTCACCATACTTTTGGTTATATCGTGTACATGAAGATCTCCTAGGTCTCATTTATTAAAGTGTAACTAAAGAATTACCTTCACTTCCTGTCCCAGAGCCAACACAGGAAGTGAGAGGCAATCCCTCCGAAAAGAGAATGTCCTCTAGAGTGTCCCGGTTGGAAGATTTCCCCTCTATTCCTTTTCTGGGGAGTGAGATTTTGTTTTACTTTCACTGATATCAGAAAACTGGAGAAATAGAGAGGATGAATCTCCCTAACAGACAGCAATAAAAACCTGACAGGGGATCTAATCCATCTCCACTTCATTTCTCATCTCAGACTGCCTTTGTCAAGATAGCAACCAATCAGATTCTTCCATTTGGTACTTTTAGGGATTGCACTGCTCCTCTATTGGGTTTGTGATATTAGTATATTTTTAGTGTTTCTGTTACCTTTATTAGCCTGTGCTTTATATATATATATATATAGTGTATGTCTCACTGAAGCACACGGAAAATATGTCTCTGTTTCGGCTCATAGCCTCCATATTTGACACCTTAGTCAAAGGGACGTTTTTCCAGCCCGCCCTCGCAATTCAAGCGCGATTTTTCTCGGTTTATGTTTTTGTTACACTCTTGTTATGTATCTTTTAATATCTTGTGGTTTTCTTCTGAAAACTCTTCTATATCATGTGGTTTTCTTCTGAAAGCCGTTTTGTATCTTGAAAACTCTTTTTAAAAAAAATTATTTTGGGACAATAAAGCCGACGTTTGCCGAATCCAAGAACCTTTGTCCTTCTAAGCCGACGAAACTCTGAATGGCTGCTAAAGCTTTAGTGAGATCCATGGACCTTCCAACTATGGGAGCCCATAAATGGTGAACCTCCATGTACAGAATCTTGTACCCGCGGCTGATCGAGCACAGGTCTCCGCAATGTCCTGTATGAGGGCCACAGTATATTATGATAGAGAATACACCCTAAAGCCCAGAAGTAAAGCCCTTTCCTCTCCTCCAAAGGAAAACATACAGATAAAAGAAGACGCCCATAGCGTAGTATTTTAACCACTTCAGCCCCGGACCAATTGGCAGCCAAAGGACCAGGCCCCTTTTTGCGTTTCGGCACTTCTTCGCTTTAACTGACAATTGCGCGGTCGTGCGACGTGGCTCCAAAACAAAATTGGCGTCCTTTTTTTCCCACAAATAGAGCTTTCTTTTGGTGGTATTTGATCGCCCCTGCGGTTTTTATGTTTTGCGCTATAAACAAAAATAGAGCGACAATTTTGAAAAAAATTCAATATTTTTTGCTTTTTGCTATAATAAATATCCCCAAAAAAATATATAAAAAAACATTTTTTTTCCTCAGTTTCGGCCGATACGGATTCTTCTACATATTTTTGGTAAAAAAAAATCGCAATTAGCGATTATTGATTGGTTTGCGCAAAAGTTATAGCGTTTACAAATAGGGGATAGTTTTATAGCATTTTTATTAATATATTTTTTTTTTACTAGTAATGGCGGCGATCAGCGATTTTTATTGTGACTGCGACATTATGGCGGACACATCGGACATTTTTGAAACATTTTTGGGACCATTGTCATTTATACAGCAATCAGTGCTATTTAAATGCATTAATTCCTGTATAAATGACAGTGGTAGTGAAAGAGTTAACCACTAGGGGGAGGGGAGGGGTTATGGGCTGTGACGTGTGTGTTTTTTTACATTAGGGGGCGGGGCTGACGTCTGACGTCATTGATCGGCTTTCCCGATGACAGGGAACAGCCAATCAATGGACAGGCAGTGTAGGAAGCGCGGGGAGAGGTTTGTTTACACAGACCTCTCCCCGTTCTTCAGCTCTGTGACCCGATCGCGGGACACCAGCGGCAATCGGGTCCGCTGGTCCAGCGGCCGGGGTCACGGAGCTCCTGACTGGGTCGCGAGCGCGCCGCTGGCGTCGCGCGACCCACGGGCAGGCATTTAAAGGGCCACGTACAGGTACGTGGTTTTGCCTGCCCGTGCCATTCTGCTGACGTATATATGCAGTGGGCGGTCGGGAAGCGGTTAAATAGAAACTGTATCGGCGGGGGGTTTTCGGTGATCTTTATGCCCCGTACACGCGATCGGATATTCCGACGGGAAATGTTGGATATGAGCTTGTTGGCTGAAAGTCCGACCGTGTGTACGCTCCATCGAACATTTGTTGTCGGACTTTCCGCCAATAAATGTTGGCTAGCAGGGTCTCAAATTTTCCGCCAACAAAACTTTGTTGTCGGAATTTCCGATCGTGTGTACACAAGTCCATCGCACAAAAGTCCACGCATGCTCGGAATCAAGCAGAAGGAGCCGCACTGGCTATTGAACTTCCTTTTTCTCGGCTCGTCATACGTCTTGTACGTCACCGCGTTCCCGCGTTCGGAATTGTTGGCCAACATTTGTGTGACTGTGTCTATGCAAGACAAGTTGGACCAACATCCTTCGAACAAAAATATGCGGTTTTGTTGTCGGAAAGTCCGATCGTGTGTACGGGGCATTAACACAGGACTTTCCTTTACTACCAGCTGGAGGAGCGAAAGGAAGGTAAGTATAACACAAGGATCGAGCTGTCATAGACAACGCTCAGTCCGGGATAAAGATCGGTAGGCAGCGGGACTGGCTCCTGATCATGTGACCACTGTGAACCTTTCTGCCCCCCCCTCAGAAGAATTTCCTGTGTAAAGGGACACTGGGTCGGATGGGAAGGGGTTAAAGAGTTCTGAAATAAATGGAGCCCGATGCTGTATTTGCCATGATTCACCTACAAATAATCTAATTAAAAATAGTACAGCCAGTGAATCATACAAATGTCATTGCAATTTAATGATTCACAGGGTGTCAGAAACCATGAAATCAGACCGAGACAGAAGTACAGTTAAATCACACTTGTTTAATAATTAAAGTAAAAAGAACAAACGGAGTCAAAACATAGCCAAAGTTCAGTAACCGGAACAGATAGTCAGCCAAGCCAGGAGTCAGGGATCAGCGTAGTGGAACAGCAAGCAGGATCTGGAGCCAGAAGGGATGTCAGCCAAGCAAGTCTTGAACAGGATCGCAGGAGAAAGTTTCTTGTGATGTTGACCAAGGCGAAGGCAGAGATCCTCTGGGCTGGGCGGCTTAAGTTGTCAGAACTGACGAGCAGGATATCATCAACAGCTGAGTCACTGTGGAGAGATAGGAGCTGGCAATTGGCCGACAGCGGAGTTGCAGCTTAGAGAAGGAAGGGCTGTGCCCAGCCCTGACACATGGCCACACATGTATATTGTCATCATGCCTTAAATAGTATATAGAATAAACCTCAGGAAATGTGGGATTTTATAGGCAATCGAAGAAAAAAAGTATTATATTTATAAAATAATATATTTTATTATTGTAAATTACAAATAAAATTCCCAAATTGGAAAATGCAACACATTGCAACAATAATAGTACCGACTATACAAAAAGCTGTGTCAGACATAAAGCGGCAGTCCCCACTACTTGCTGTTCCTTTCATCGGTAGAATACAGAGGAATACAGTAGAAGGGGATGTCCAACGCGTTTCAAATTGTACTGTTATAGACAAATCTTCTTCAGGGAATAATACCACTTCTGAAAAACAGTGTCAGTTAATGAACAATTAGTATATAACCATGTATGGTAATGTGTATAAAATACATATAAACATAGAATCCATGTACACATACACAATTACAATGTAAAAGCTTATATAGCAGGAACTCTCCTCTAGATGGAGAAAAAAACATCAACAAAAAGATATTACCATATTTTTTCCCTTAAAATCAGGGGGAAATCGTGGGTGCGTGTTATACGCCGATCCCCGCCGATCTCTGCTGATTGTGAGCGGAGTGGAGTGAGCGCCGCCGACAAACACAAAGCCGAGTACACTCGGCTAGTCTCGGCTCTGCTCACAGTCACGTGGGCGGGACTGCGAGAGTACACTCGGCTTTGTTTATGTCAGCGGCGCTCGCTCCACTCCCAATCAGCGGAGATCGGCGCCAATTTTAAATTCCTGCAATGAAGCTGCAAAGAGATACAGGGCTGCAAAGAGACACAGGGCTGCAAAGAGACACAGGGCTGCAAAGAGACACAGGGCTGCAAAGAGACACAGGGCTGCAAAGAGACACGGGGCTGCAAAGAGACACGGGGCTGCAAAGAGACACAGGGCTGCAAAAAGACACAGGGCTGCTAAGAGACACAGGGCTGCTAAGAGACACAGGGCTGCAAAGAGACACGGGGCTGCAAAGAGACACAGGGCTGCAAAGAGACACAGGGCTGCAAAGAGACACAGGGCTGCTAAGAGACACAGGGCTGCAAAGAGACACAGGGCTGCTAAGAGACACAGGGCTGCTAAGAGACACGGGGCTGCAAAGAGACACAGGGCTGCAAAAAGACACAGGGCTGCAAAGAGACACGGGGCTGCAAAGAGACACAGGGCTGCAAAAAGACACAGGGCTGCTAAGAGACACAGGGCTGCAAATAGACACAGGGCTGCAAAGAGACACAGGGCTGCAAAGAGACACAGGGCTGCTAAGAGACACATGGCTGCTAAGAGACACAGGGCTGCAAAGAGACACAGGGCTGCAAAGAGACACAAGGCTGCAAAGAGACACAGGGCTGCAAAGAGACACAGGGCTGCTAAGAGACACGGGGCTGCAAAGAGATACAGGGCTGCTAAGAGACACAGGGCTGCAAAGAGACACAGGGCTGGAAAGAGACACAGGGCTGTAAAGAGACACGGGGCTGCAAAGAGACACGGGGCTGCAAAGAGATACGGGGCTGCAAAGAGACACAGGGCTGCAAAGAGACACAGGGCTGCAAAGAGATACAGGGCTGCAAAGAGACACAGGGCTGCAAAGAGACACAGGGCTGCTAAGAGACACGGGGCTGCAAAGAGATACAGGGCTGCTAAGAGACACGGGGCTGCTAAGAGACACTGGGCTGCTAAGAGACACAGGGCTGCAAAGAGACACAGGGCTGCAAAGAGACACAGGGCTGCTAAGAGACACAGGGCTGCAAAGAGACACAGGGCTGCAAAGAGACACAGGGCTGCAAAGAGACACAGGGCTGCAAAGAGACACAGGGCTGCTAAGAGACACAGGGCTGCAAAGACACTGGGCAAGGCTGCAGATGGACACTGGGCAAGGCTGCATTGATGGGCATTTAAATGTAATTTTTTTTTTCCTTAAACTTCCCTCCTAAAAGTTTTTTTCCTTAAAATTCCCCCTTAAACTTGGGGTGCATGTTATACACCAATAAATACGGTAAATCCCTGGGAAGATAATTAGTGTCTATTCCAAGGGAAAGTGAGTCAACCTGGATGATATTCACTGAAAGGCTGGCCCAGGAGCTGCCTGAATTCAAAGAATAATGAATGAACTTACTTGTAAGGAACCAATTTTGTCCAATTATTGCTAGGACACAGGCGGGTCTTGGGGGGCAGCCTTCCATATATTATTGCTAGGACACAGGCGGGACTTGGGGAGCAGCCAACCATCTATTATTGCTAGGACACAGGCGGGTCTTGGAGAGCAGCCTTCCATCTATTATTGCTAGGACACAGGCGGGACTTGGGGAGCAACCAACCATCTATTATTGCCAGGACACAGGCGGGTCTTGAGGAGCAGCCTAGCATCTATTATTGCTAGGACACAGGCGGGTCTTGAGGAGCAGCCTACCATCTATTATTGCTAGGACACAGGCCGGTCTTGGGGAGCAGCCTAGCATCTATTATTGCTAGGACACAGGCGGGTTTTGGGGAGCAGCCTAGCATCTATTATTGCTAGGACACAGGCGGGACTTGGGGAGCAGCCTACCATCTATTATTGCTAGGACACAGGAGGGTCTTGGGGAGCAGCCTACCATCTATTATTGCTAGGACACAGGCGGGTTTTGGGGAGCAGCCAACCATCTATTATTGCTAGGACACAGGCGGGTCTTGAGGAGCAGCCTTCCATCTATTATTGCTAGGACACAGGCGGGTCTTGGGGGGCAGCCTTCCATCTATTATTGCTAGGACACAGGCGGGTCTTGAGGAGCAGCCTACCATCTATTATTGCTAGGAGACAGGCGGGTCTTGAGGAGCAGCCTACCATCTATTATTGCTAGGACACAGGCGAGACTTGGGGAGCAGCAAACCATCTATTATTGCTAGGACACAGGCGGGTCTTGAGGAGCAGCCTACCATCTATTATTGCTAGGACACAGGCGGGACTTGGAGAGCAGTCTACCATCTATTATTGCTAGGACACAGGCAGGTCTTGAGGAGCAGCCTACCATCTATTATTGCTAGGACACAGGCGGGTCTTGAGGAGCAGCCTACCATCTATTATTGCTAGGACACAGGCGGGACTTGGAGAGCAGTCTACCATCTATTATTGCTAGGACACAGGCGGGTCTTGAGGAGCAGCCTACCATCTATTATTGCTAGGACACAGGCGGGACTTGGAGAGCAGTCTACCATCTATTATTGCTAGGACACAGGCGGGTCTTGGGGAGCAGCCTACCATCTATTATTGCTAGGACACAGGCGGGTCTTGAGGAGCAGCCTACCATCTATTATTGCTAGGACACAGGCGGGACTTGGGGAGCAGCCTACCATCTATTATTGCTAGGACACAGGCGGGTCTTGAGGAGCAGCCTACCATCTATTATTGCTAGGACACAGGCGGGTCTTGAGAAGCAGCCTACCATCTATTATTGCTAGGACACAGGCGGGTTTTGGGGAGCAGCCTACCATCTATTATTGCTAGGACACAGGCGGGTCTTGAGGAGCAGCCTACCATCTATTATTGCTAGGACACAGGCGGGTCTTGAGAAGCAGCCTACCATCTATTATTGTTAGGACACAGGCGGGTTTTGGGGAGCAGCCTACCATCTATTATTGCTAGGACACAGGCCGGTCTTGGGGAGCAGCCTAGCATCTATTATTGCTAGGACACAGGCGGGACTTGGGGAGCAGCCTACCATCTATTATTGCTAGGACACAGGCGGGTCTTGGGGAGCAGCCTAGCATCTATTATTGCTATGAAACAGGCTGGTCTTGACATTATACCATGGCTAACTATAATTGTGATGAACCCACTCATTTAATCTGTCAAGATGTACTGTACTTCTTTACTGAAATTTGGATACTTCTGTATGTTATTTTGTATGGTTTTCCTTGTTCAGTTTTTCAATAAACTTTTTTTTCTGATTTAAAAAAAAAAAAACAGGCTGGTCTTGAGGAGCAGCCTACCAACTATTATTGCTAGGACACAGGCGGGTCTTGGGGAGCAGCCTAGCATCTATTATTGCTATGAAACAGGCTGGTCTTGGGGAGCAGCCTAGCATCTATTATTGCTAGGACACAGGCGGGTCTTGAGGAGCAGCCTACCATTTATTTTTGCTAGGACACAGGCGGGACTTGGGGAGCAGCCTACCATCTATTATTGCTAGGACACAGACGGGTCTTGGGGAGCAGCCTACCATCTATTATTGCTAGGACACAGGCGGGTTTTGGGGAGCAGCCAACCATCTATTATTGCTAGGACACAGGCGGGTCTTGAGGAGCAGCCTTCCATCTATTATTGCTAGGACACAGGCGGGTCTTGGGTTCTTGGGGGGCAGCCTTCCATCTATTATTGCTAGGACACAGGCGGGTCTTGAGGAGCAGCCTACCATCTATTATTGCTAGGAGACAGGCGGGTCTTGAGGAGCAGCCTACCATCTATTATTGCTAGGACACAGGTGGGTCTTGGGGAGCAGCCTACCATCTATTATTGCTAGGACACAGACGGGTCTTGGGGAGCAGCCTACTATCTATTATTGCTAGGACACAGGCGGGTCTTGAGGAGCAGCCTACCATTTATTATTGCTAGGACACAGGCGGGACTTGGGAAGCAGCCTACCATCTATTATTGCTAGGACACAGGCGGGTCTTGAGGAGCAGCCTATCATCTATTATTGCTAGGAGACAGGCGGGTCTTGAGGAGCAGCCTACCATCTATTATTGCTAGGACACAGGCGGGACTTGGGGAGCAGCCAACCATCTATTATTGCTAGGACACAGGTGGGTCTTGGGGAGCAGCCTACCATCTATTATTGCTAGGACACAGACGGGTCTTGGGGAGCAGCCTACTATCTATTATTGCTAGGACACAGGCGGGACTTGGGGAGCAGCTTAGCATCTATTATTGCTAGGACACAGGCGGGTCTTGAGGAGCAGCCTACCATCTATTATTGCTAGGACACAGGCGGGTCTTCAGGAGCAGCCTACCATCTATTATTGCTAGGACACAGGCGGGTCTTCAGGAGCAGCCTAGCATCTATTATTGCTAGGACACAGGCGGGTCTTCAGGAGCAGCCTACCATCTATTATTGCTAGGACACAGGCGGGTCTTGGGGAGCAGCCTACCATCTATTATTGCTAGGACACAGGCGGGTCTTGAGGAGCAGCCTACCATCTATTATTGCTAGGACACAGGCGGGACTTGGGGAGCAGCCTACCATCTATTATTGCTAGGACACAGGCGGGTTTTGGGGAGCAGCCTACCATCTATTATTGCTAGGACACAGGCGGGTCTTGAGGAGCAGCTTACCTTCTATTATTTCTAGGACACAGGCGGGACTTGGGGAGCAGCCTACCATCTATTATTGCTAGGACACAGGCGGGTCTTGAGGAGCAGCCTACCATCTATTATTGCTAGGACACAGGCGGGTTTTGGGGAGCAGCCTACCATCTATTATTGCTAGGACACAGGCGGGTCTTGAGGAGCAGCTTACCTTCTATTATTTCTAGGACACAGGCGGGTCTTGGGGAGCAGCCTACCATCTATTATTGCTAGGATACAGGCCGGTCTTGGGGAGCAGCCTAGCATCTATTATTGCTAGGACACAGGCGGGACTTGGGGAGCAGCCTACCATCTATTATTGCTAGGACACAGGCGGGTCTTGGGGAGCAGCCTAGCATCTATTATTGCTATGAAACAGGCTGGTCTTGAGGAGCAGCCTACCATCTATTATTGCTAGGGCACAGGCGGGTTTTGGGGAGCAGCCTACCATCTATTATTGCTAGGACACAGGCGGGTCTTGAGGAGCAGCCTAGCATCTATTATTGCTAGGATACAGGCCGGTCTTGGGGAGCAGCCTAGCATCTATTATTGCTAGGACACAGGCGGGTCTTGGGGAGCAGCCTACCATCTATTATTGCTAGGACACAGGCGGGTCTTGGGGAGCAGCCTACCAACTATTATTGCTAGGACACAGGCGGGTCTTGGGGAGCAGCCTAGCATCTATTATTGCTATGAAACAGGCTGGTCTTGGGGAGCAGCCTAGCATCTATTATTGCTAGGACACAGGAGGGTCTTGGGGAGCAGCCTACCATCTATTATGGCTAGGACACAGGCGGGTCTTGGGGAGGAGCCTACCATCTATTATTGCTAGGACACAGGCGGGTCTTGAGGAGCAGCCTACCATCTATTATTGCTAGGACACAGGCGGGTCTTGAGGAGCAGCCTACCATCTATTATTGCTAGGACACAGGCGGGTCTTGGAGAGCAGCCTACCATCTATTATTGCTAGGACACAGGAGGGTCTTGGGGAGCAGCCTAGCATATATTATTGCTAGGATACAGGCCGGTCTTGGGGAGCAGCCTAGCATCTATTATTGCTAGGACACAGGCGGGACTTGGGGAGCAGCCTACCATCTATTATTGCTAGGACACAGGCGGGTCTTGGGGAGCAGCCTACCATCTATTATTGCCAGGACACAGGCGGGTCTTGAGGAGCAGCCTACCATTTATTATTGCTAGGACACAGGCGGGACTTGGGGAGCAGCCTACCATCTATTATTGCTAGGACACAGGCGGGTCTTGGGGAGCAGCCTACCATCTATTATTGCTAGGACACAGGCAGGTTTTGGGGAGCAGCCAACCATCTATTATTGCTAGGACACAGGCGGGTCTTGAGGAGCAGCCTTCCATCTATTATTGCTAGGACACAGGCGGGTCTTGGGGGGCAGCCTTCCATCTATTATTGCTAGGACACAGGCGGGTCTTGAGGAGCAGCCTACCATCTATTATTGCTAGGAGACAGGCGGGTCTTGAGGAGCAGCCTACCATCTATTATTGCTAGGACACAGGTGGGTCTTGGGGAGCAGCCTACCATCTATTATTGCTAGGACAAAGACGGGTCTTGGGGAGCAGCCTACTATCTATTATTGCTAGGACACAGGTGGGTCTTGGGGAGCAGCCTACCATCTATTATTGCTAGGACAAAGACGGGTCTTGGGGAGCAGCCTACTATCTATTATTGCCAGGACACAGGCGGGTCTTGAGGAGCAGCCTACCATTTATTATTGCTAGGACACAGGCGGGACTTGGGAAGCAGCCTACCATCTATTATTGCTAGGACACAGGCGGGTCTTGAGGAGCAGCCTATCATCTATTATTGCTAGGAGACAGGCGGGTCTTGAGGAGCAGCCTACCATCTATTATTGCTAGGACACAGGCGGGACTTGGGGAGCAGCAAACCATCTATTATTGCTAGGACACAGGTGGGTCTTGGGGAGCAGCCTACCATCTATTATTGCTAGGACACAGACGGGTCTTGGGGAGCAGCCTACTATCTATTATTGCTAGGACACAGGCGGGACTTGGGGAGCAGCTTAGCATCTATTATTGCTAGGACACAAGCGGGTCTTGGGGAGCAGCCTACCATCTATTATTGCTAGGACACAGGCGGGTCTTGGGGAGCAGCCTACCATCTATTATTGCTAGGACACAGGCGGGTCTTCAGGAGCAGCCTACCATCTATTATTGCTAGGACACAGGCGGGTCTTGGGGAGCAGCCTACCATCTATTATTGCTAGGACACAGGCGGGACTTGGGGAGCAGCCTACCATCTATTATTGCTAGGACACAGGCGGGTCTTGAGGAGCAGCCTACCATCTATTATTGCTAGGACACAGGCGGGTCTTAAGAAGCAGCCTACCATCTATTATTGCTAGGACACAGGCGGGTATTGGGGAGCAGCCTACCATCTATTATTGCTAGGACACAGGCGGGTCTTGAGGAGCAGCTTACCTTCTATTATTTCTAGGACACAGGCGGGTCTTGGGGAGCAGCCTACCATCTATTATTGCTAGGATACAGGCCGGTCTTGGGGAGCAGCCTAGCATCTATTATTGCTAGGACACAGGCGGGACTTGGGGAGCAGCCTACCATCTATTATTGCTAGGACACAGGCGGGTCTTGGGGAGCAGCCTAGCATCTATTATTGCTATGAAACAGGCTGGTCTTGAGGAGCAGCCTACCATCTATTATTGCTAGGGCACAGGCGGGTCTTGGGGGGCAGCCTTCCATCTATTATTGCTAGGACACAGGCGGGTCTTGAGGAGCAGCCTACCATCTATTATTGCTAGGAGACAGGCGGGTCTTGAGGAGCAGCCTACCATCTATTATTGCTAGGACACAGGTGGGTCTTGGGGAGCAGCCTACCATCTATTATTGCTAGGACACAGACGGGTCTTGAGGAGCAGCCTACCATCTATTATTGCTAGGAGACAGGCGGGTCTTGAGGAGCAGCCTACCATCTATTATTGCTAGGACACAGGTGGGTCTTGGGGAGCAGCCTACCATCTATTATTGCTAGGACACAGGCGGGACTTGGGGAGCAGCCTACCATCTATTATTGCTAGGACACAGGCGGGTCTTGAGGAGCCGCCTACCATCTATTATTGCTAGGACACAGGCGGGTTTTGGGGAGCAGCCTACCATCTATTATTGCTAGGAGACGGGCGGGTCTTGAGGAGCAGCCTACCATCTATTATTGCTAGGACACAGGTGGGTCTTGGGGAGCAGCCTACCATCTATTATTGCTAGGACACAGACGGGTCTTGGGGAGCAGCCTACTATCTATTATTGCCAGGACACAGGCGGGTCTTGAGGAGCAGCCTACCATTTATTATTGCTAGGACACAGGCGGGACTTGGGAAGCAGCCTACCATCTATTATTGCTAGGACACAGGCGGGTCTTGAGGAGCAGCCTATCATCTATTATTGCTAGGAGACAGGCGGGTCTTGAGGAGCAGCCTACCATCTATTATTGCTAGGACACAGGCGGGACTTGGGGAGCAGCCAACCATCTATTATTGCTAGGACACAGGTGGGTCTTGGGGAGCAGCCTACCATCTATTATTGCTAGGACACAGACGGGTCTTGGGGAGCAGCCTACTATCTATTATTGCTAGGACACAGGCGGGACTTGGGGAGCAGCTTAGCATCTATTATTGCTAGGACACAAGCGGGTCTTGGGGAGCAGCCTACCATCTATTATTGCTAGGACACAGGCGGGTCTTGGGGAGCAGCCTACCATCTATTATTGCTAGGACACAGGCGGGTCTTCAGGAGCAGCCTACCATCTATTATTGCTAGGACACAGGCGGGTCTTGGGGAGCAGCCTACCATCTATTATTGCTAGGACACAGGCGGGTCTTGAGGAGCAGCCTACCATCTATTATTGCTAGGACACAGGCGGGACTTGGGGAGCAGCCTACCATCTATTATTGCTAGGACACAGGCGGGTCTTGAGGAGCAGCCTACCATCTATTATTGCTAGGACACAGGCGGGTCTTGGGGAGCAGCCTACCATCTATTATTGCTAGGACACAGGCGGGTTTTGGGGAGCAGCCTACCATCTATTATTGCTAGGACACAGGCGGGTCTTGAGGAGCAGCTTACCTTCTATTATTTCTAGGACACAGGGGGGTCTTGGGGAGCAGCCTACCATCTATTATTGCTAGGATACAGGCCGGTCTTGGGGAGCAGCCTAGCATCTATTATTGCTAGGACACAGGCGGGACTTGGGGAGCAGCCTACCATCTATTATTGCTAGGACACAGGCGGGTCTTGAGAAGCAGCCTACCATCTATTATTGCTAGGACACAGGCGGGTTTTGGGGAGCAGCCTACCATCTATTATTGCTAGGACACAGGCGGGTCTTGAGGAGCAGCTTACCTTCTATTATTTCTAGGACACAGGCGGGTCTTGGGGAGCAGCCTACCATCTATTATTGCTAGGATACAGGCCGGTCTTGGGGAGCAGCCTAGCATCTATTATTGCTAGGACACAGGCGGGACTTGGGGAGCAGCCTACCATCTATTATTGCTAGGACACAGGCGGGTCTTGGGGAGCAGCCTAGCATCTATTATTGCTATGAAACAGGCTGTTCTTGAGGAGCAGCCTACCATCTATTATTGCTAGGGCACAGGCGGGTTTTGGGGAGCAGCCTACCATCTATTATTGCTAGGACACAGGCGGGTCTTGAGGAGCAGCCTACCTTCTATTATTGCTAGGACACAGGCGGGTCTTGGGGAGCAGCCTAGCATCTATTATTGCTAGGATACAGGCCGGTCTTGGGGAGCAGCCTAGCATCTATTATTGCTAGGACACAGGCGGGACTTGGGGAGCAGCCTACCATCTATTATTGCTAGGACACAGGCGGGTCTTGGGGAGCAGCCTACCAACTATTATTGCTAGGACACAGGCGGGTCTTGGGGAGCAGCCTAGCATCTATTATTGCTATGAAACAGGCTGGTCTTGGGGAGCAGCCTAGCATCTATTATTGCTAGGACACAGGCGGGTCTTGGGGAGCAGCCTACCATCTATTATTGCCAGGACACAGGCGGGTCTTGGGGAGAAGCCTACCATTTATTATTGCTAGGACACAGGCGGGTCTTGAGGAGCAGCCTACCATCTATTATTGCTAGGACACAGGTGGGTCTTGGGGAGCAGCCTACCATCTATTATTTCCAGGACACAGGCGGGTCTTGAGGAGCAGCCTACCATCTATTATTGCTAGGACACAGGCGGGTCTTGAGCGGCAGCCTAGCATCTATTATTGCTAGGACACAGGCGGGTCTTGAGGAGCAGCCTACCATCTATTATTGCTAGGACACAGGCGGGTCTTGAGGAGCAGCCTACCATCTATTATTGCTAGGACACAGGCGGGTCTTGGAGAGCAGCCTACCATCTATTATTGCTAGGACACAGGCGGGTCTTGGAGAGCAGCCTACCATCTATTATTGCTAGGACACAGGTGGGTCTTGAGAAGTAGCCTACCACCTATTATTGCTAGGACACAGGCTGGTCTTAGGGAGCAGCCTACCATCTATTATTGCTAGGACACTGGCTGGTCTTGAGGAGCAGCCTGGCATCTATTATTGCTAGGACACTGGCTGGTCTTGAGGAGCAGCCTAGCATCTATTATTGCTAGGACACAGGCGGGTCTTGAGGAGCAGCCTACCATCTATTATTGCTAGGACACAGGCAGGTCTTGGGGAGCAGCCTACCATCTATTATTGCTAGGACACAGGCGGGTCTTGTGGAGCAGCCTACCATCTATTATTGCTAGGACACAGGCGGGTCTTGGGGAGCAGCCTATCATCTAATATTGCTAGGACACAGGCGGGTCTTGAGGAGCAGCCTACCATCTATTATTGCTAGGACACAGGCAGGTCTTGAGGAGCAGCCTACCATCTATTATTGCTAGGACACAGGCGGGTCTTGAGGAGCAGCCTACCATCTATTATTGCTAGGACACAGGCGGGTCTTGGAGAGCAGCCTACCATCTATGATTGCTAGGACACAGGCGGGTCTTGAGGAGCAGCCTACCATCTATGATTGCTAGGAAACAGGCGGGTCTTGGGGAGCAGCCTACCATCTATTATTGCTAGGACACAGGCGGGTCTTGTGGAGCAGCCTACCATCTATTATTGCTAGGACACAGGCGGGTCTTGTGGAGCAGCCTACCATCTATTATTGCTAGGATACAGGCGGGTCTTGAGGAGCAGCCTACCTTCTATTATTGCTAGGACACAGGCGGGTCTTGGGGAGCAGCCTAGCATCTATTATTGCTAGGATACAGGCCGGTCTTGGGGAGCAGCCTAGCATCTATTATTGCTAGGACACAGGCGGGACTTGGGGAGCAGCCTACCATCTATTATTGCTAGGACACAGGCGGGTCTTGGGGAGCAGCCTACCAACTATTATTGCTAGGACACAGGCGGGTCTTGGGGAGCAGCCTAGCATCTATTATTGCTATGAAACAAGCTGGTCTTGGGGAGCAGCCTAGCATCTATTATTGCTAGGACACAGGCGGGTCTTGGGGAGCAGCCTACCATCTATTATTGCCAGGACACAGGCGGGTCTTGGGGAGAAGCCTACCATTTATTATTGCTAGGACACAGGCGGGTCTTGAGGAGCAGCCTACCATCTATTATTGCTAGGACACAGGTGGGTCTTGGGGAGCAGCCTACCATCTATTATTTCCAGGACACAGGCGGGTCTTGAGGAGCAGCCTACCATCTATTATTGCTAGGACACAGGCGGGTCTTGAGCGGCAGCCTAGCATCTATTATTGCTAGGACACAGGCGGGTCTTGAGGAGCAGCCTACCATCTATTATTGCTAGGACACAGGCGGGTCTTGAGGAGCAGCCTACCATCTATTATTGCTAGGACACAGGCGGGTCTTGGAGAGCAGCCTACCATCTATTATTGCTAGGACACAGGCGGGTCTTGGAGAGCAGCCTACCATCTATTATTGCTAGGACACAGGTGGGTCTTGAGAAGTAGCCTACCACCTATTATTGCTAGGACACAGGCTGGTCTTAGGGAGCAGCCTACCATCTATTATTGCTAGGACACTGGCTGGTCTTGAGGAGCAGCCTGGCATCTATTATTGCTAGGACACTGGCTGGTTTTGAGGAGCAGCCTAGCATCTATTATTGCTAGGACACAGGCGGGTCTTGAGGAGCAGCCTACCATCTATTATTGCTAGGACACAGGCAGGTCTTGGGGAGCAGCCTACCATCTATTATTGCTAGGACACAGGCGGGTCTTGTGGAGCAGCCTACCATCTATTATTGCTAGGACACAGGCGGGTCTTGGGGAGCAGCCTATCATCTAATATTGCTAGGACACAGGCGGGTCTTGAGGAGCAGCCTACCATCTATTATTGCTAGGACACAGGCAGGTCTTGAGGAGCAGCCTACCATCTATTATTGCTAGGACACAGGCGGGTCTTGAGGAGCAGCCTACCATCTATTATTGCTAGGACACAGGCGGGTCTTGGAGAGCAGCCTACCATCTATGATTGCTAGGACACAGGCGGGTCTTGAGGAGCAGCCTACCATCTATGATTGCTAGGAAACAGGCGGGTCTTGGGGAGCAGCCTACCATCTATTATTGCTAGGACACAGGCGGGTCTTGTGGAGCAGCCTACCATCTATTATTGCTAGGATACAGGCGGGTCTTGAGGAGCAGCCTACCTTCTATTATTGCTAGGACACAGGCGGGTCTTGGGGAGCAGCCTAGCATCTATTATTGCTAGGATACAGGCCGGTCTTGGGGAGCAGCCTAGCATCTATTATTGCTAGGACACAGGCGGGACTTGGGGAGCAGCCTACCATCTATTATTGCTAGGACACAGGCGGGTCTTGGGGAGCAGCCTACCAACTATTATTGCTAGGACACAGGCGGGTCTTGGGGAGCAGCCTAGCATCTATTATTGCTATGAAACAGGCTGGTCTTGGGGAGCAGCCTAGCATCTATTATTGCTAGGACACAGGCGGGTCTTGGGGAGCAGCCTACCATCTATTATTGCCAGGACACAGGCGGGTCTTGGGGAGAAGCCTACCATTTATTATTGCTAGGACACAGGCGGGTCTTGAGGAGCAGCCTACCATCTATTATTGCTAGGACACAGGTGGGTCTTGGGGAGCAGCCTACCATCTATTATTTCCAGGACACAGGCGGGTCTTGAGGAGCAGCCAACCATCTATTATTGCTAGGACACAGGCGGGTCTTGAGCGGCAGCCTAGCATCTATTATTGCTAGGACACAGGCGGGTCTTGAGGAGCAGCCTACCATCTATTATTGCTAGGACACAGGCGGGTCTTGAGGAGCAGCCTACCATCTATTATTGCTAGGACACAGGCGGGTCTTGGAGAGCAGCCTACCATCTATTATTGCTAGGACACAGGCGGGTCTTGGAGAGCAGCCTACCATCTATTATTGCTAGGACACAGGTGGGTCTTGAGAAGTAGCCTACCACCTATTATTGCTAGGACACAGGCTGGTCTTAGGGAGCAGCCTACCATCTATTATTGCTAGGACACTGGCTGGTCTTGAGGAGCAGCCTGGCATCTATTATTGCTAGGACACTGGCTGGTCTTGAGGAGCAGCCTAGCATCTATTATTGCTAGGACACTGGCTGGTCTTGAGGAGCAGCCTACCATCTATTATTGCTAGGACACAGGCGGGTCTTGAGGAGCAGACTACCATCTATTATTGCTAGGACACAGGCGGGTCTTGTGGAGCAGCCTACCATCTATTATTGCTAGGACACAGGCGGGTCTTGGGGAGCAGCCTATCATCTAATATTGCTAGGACACAGGCGGGTCTTGAGGAGCAGCCTACCATCTATTATTGCTAGGACACAGGCAGGTCTTGAGGAGCAGCCTACCATCTATTATTGCTAGGACACAGGCGGGTCTTGAGGAGCAGCCTACCATCTATTATTGCTAGGACACAGGCGGGTCTTGGAGAGCAGCCTACCATCTATGATTGCTAGGACACAGGCGGGTCTTGAGGAGCAGCCTACCATCTATGATTGCTAGGAAACAGGCGGGTCTTGGGGAGCAGCCTACCATCTATTATTGCTAGGACACAGGCGGGTCTTGTGGAGCAGCCTACCATCTATTATTGCTAGGATACAGGCGGGTCTTGAGGAGCAGCCTACCATCTATTATTGCTAGGACACAGGCGGGTCTTGGGGAGCAGCCTAACATCTATGATTTCTAGGACACAGGCGGGTCTTGAGGAGCAGCCTACCATCTATTATTGCTAGGACACAGGCGGGTCTTGGGGTGCAGCCTACCATCTATTATTGCTAGGACACAGGCGTTTCTTGAGGAGCAGCCTACCATCTATTATTGCTAGGACACAGGTGGGTCTTGAGGAGCAGCCTACCATCTATTATTGCTAGGACACAGGCGGGTCTTGGAGAGCAGCCTTCCATCTATTATTGCTAGGACACAGGTGGGTCTTGAGGAGCAGCCTACCATCTATTATTGCTAGGACACAGACGGGTCTTGGAGAGCAGCCTTCCATCTATTATTGCTAGGAAACAGGCGGGTCTTGGGGAGCAGCCTACCATCTATTATTGCTAGGACACAGGCGGGTCTTGAGGAGCAGCCTACCATCTATTATTGCTAGGACACAGGCGGTTCTTGGGGAGCAGCCTACCATCTATTATTGGTAGGACACAGGCGGGTCTTGTGGAGCAGCCTACCATCTATTATTGCTAGGACACAGGCGGGTCTTGGGGAGCAGCCTATCATCTATGATTGCTAGGACACAGGCGGGTCTTGAGGAGCAGCCTACCATCTATTATTGCTAGGACACAGGCGGGTCTTGGAGAGCAGCCTACCATCTATTATTGCTAGGACACAGGCGGGTCTTGGGGAGCAGCCTACCATCTATTATTGCTAGGACACAGGCGGGTCTTGAGGAGCAGCCTACCATCTATTATTGCTAGGACACAGGCGGGTCTTGGGGAGCAGCCTACCATCTATTATTGCTAGGACACAGGCGGGTCTTGGGGTGCAGCCTACCAACTATTATTGCTAGGACACAGGCGGGTCTTGAGGAGCAGCCTACCATCTATTATTGCTAGGACACAGGCGGGTCTTGGGGTGCAGCCTACCATCTATTATTGCTAGGACACAGGCGGGTCTTGGGGTGCAGCCTACCATCTATTATTGCTAGGACACAGGCGGGTCTTGGGGTGCAGCCTACCATCTATTATTGCTAGGACACAGGCGGGTCTTGGGGTGCAGCCTACCAACTATTATTGCTAGGACACAGGAGGGTCTTGGGGAGCAGCCTACCATCTATTATTGCTAGGACACAGGCGGGTCTTGGGGTGCAGCCTACCATCTATTATTGCTAGGACACAGGCGGGTCTTGGGGTGCAGCCTACCATCTATTATTGCTAGGACACAGGCGGGTCTTGGGGTGCAGCCTACCATCTATTATTGCTAGGACACAGGCGGGTCTTGGGGTGCAGCCTACCATCTATTATTGCTAGGACACAGGCGGGTCTTGGGGAGCAGCCTACCATCTATTATTGCTAGGACACAGGCGGGTCTTGGGGTGCAGCCTACCATCTATGATTGCTAGGACACAGGCGGGTCTTGAGGAGCAGCCTACAATCTATGATTGCTAGGACACAGGCGGGTCTTGAGGAGCAGCCTACCATTTATGATTGCTTGGACATAGGCGGGTCTTGAGCTATCTTTGGCCTGGAAAGTTCTCATTAGACTGGACAAGGCCAGAGACAAAAAAAAAAAGATGTGTATCGTATTGTGTTTGTGTGCACTAAAGTACATTTTTGTGTATTTGTTTCCTGGAAATTTGCCTTTCATAAACGGCTGCTAAAATATCGTGTGAAATAAAAAATGTCAACAGCCACCATTTTATTCTCCAGGGCCTCTCATTTCAGAAAATACATTTGTGGGTTCTCAGTACATTTTTTTTTACCAAAAATTGCTGATTTGTAACATGTGCAAATCATTTTTAAAATTCCTCGGACAGCAAGTGGTTAAAGAAGCTGCGAACTCAGATTATCGCTGTGCGATCGGCTTCTTGTCGGAATTGTATGACTGGATTTATCATCAAAGTAATGACTGTGGTTAATACAGAATTTGATCTTTTGTTTTTTTGTATTTTTTGCACGTTCTAATACAGCAAAGATTTTTTTCCACCACACCACAAGCCACATTCAAAACAAACATCATTTCATCTCAGATCTCAGACTGATATTTGTTTCTTACAATGGAAAAAATGTTACATTTCATCAATGTTCAGATTTCAATTCACAATTCTGTAATCTAAATGATATGTTGTATTTTGTTTTCTAATAAAGAAACATTGTTGCACATAATATCCAGAATATCACTACGACCCAACCAGAGTTACCGCTCATCCTCAACAGAGCAAACTCATTTTTCTGGACTCTGGCACCACCTAGGGGTTACTTCATATAATTTCTCGGGGGTTCTAACAACTGGTTTTAAATGAAATGTAACAAACAAGATTTTTGAACTTGTACAAAAATATTTTTTTTAAATGTTATTTGTTGTTACAAGCTAGCTAACAGATCTCTTTATTTAACCACTTTAGTGCCAGCCTGTATATCCCCCTTCATTACCAGACTATCATTCAGTTTTTAGTTCTGTGATAGTTTGACTGACAGTTACCAGACATAAGAACCCTGTACCCAAATTGTGGGCTTCAATCATGATACCCCATCTGATAATAAAGTATGGAAGTGAATGGACTTTTACAATCACCACCTGGCACACTTACCCCTAACGCAGGTGGTCAGACACTATAGCTGGCTACTGTGTTCTTCACATATAGCAGCCCCCTTTCCCTTAAGGTAAGCAGGCCTACCGGTACTCGGTTGCCCCCAGGACTTATACACAATGCTATAGTGCCTGGCCACCATGCCAGGGCAGGCACAAACTGAGCAAAGCAAACAGGTACTTGCGGTTGGCAGACAGGCAGAGAGGTCCAATGACAGTCCGGGTACAAGGCAGGCAGAGTTCAGAGAATAGTCTGATATCCAATCCGAGGTCACACACAGGGAAATCCAATTGAGCAGAGCAGGGCAGGCAGACAGGGGAGTTTTATCAGATATTACACAAGTAGTCAATCTATCTCAAGCCTGAGACTGCAGACTTGGCTGGCTTAAATCGGGACTGGTCTCCACCCAGAGTCTGGCCATGTTAATCACCTTGCAGGTGGACAGACAGACAAGGATAAGGCCACAGCCAAAACCAGGATGCTGGAATAAGGAGCAGGAGCGCTAGACGCCCCTGACATTACCCCCCCGGAGCAGGTTTTGTCAGGATACTGGAGATGGAAGTTCTGTACAAGTCTGTTAGTGTGAACAGATGCAGCTGGGACCCAAGAATTTTCTTCAGGACCAAAGCTCTTCCACCAGATACTGAACAGAATTCCCTACTTTCCTGGAGTCCACAATACGTTGTACCTCATGTCTGTCATGTCTGTTGACCATGAGCGGGGGCTGAGATGAAACAATGGTATCCTTCAGAAGAGGTTTTAGAAGAAAAACATGGAAGATATTAGGGATCCTCATATAGGCAGGACGTGGTAATCTAAAGGATATCGGGTTAACCTGGCGAATAACTTTGTAAGGCCCAATAAACCTAGGGGCCAGGTTCTGTGAGGAAACTTTGAGAGACTTGTGGTTTCTTGTGGACAGCCAGACCTGATCCCCGACCTTAATCTGAGGAGCCTGAGAGCGGAGGCGATCTGCAAAGTGTTTTTGGGTAGAGGAGATAGAGGACAAGTTAGCCTGGGCTTTGCTCCAAATCTGAGAAAATGTGTGAATTGTGGTATTAGCATCGGGAATGTCAGAAGAAATGTCGGAGAACTAACAGGATTTAGGATAGAAACCATAAACGCAATAGTAAGGAGAAATTCCAGTAGAAGAATGAGGCCAGTTTTTATAGGCAAATTCAGCCTAAGGTTAGGGGGTTAGGGTTAGAGGGTTAGGGTTATGGTTAGGGGGTTTAGGTATGGGGTTAGGGGGTTAGGATTAGGGGGTTAGAGTTAGGGTTAGAGGGTAAGGGTTAGGGGGTTAGGGGGGTTAGGGTTAGAGGTTTAGGGCTATGGTTAGGGGGCTAGGGTTAGGCGGTTAGGGTTAGAGGGTTAGAGGTTAGGATTAGGGTTAGAAGGTTAGGGTTAGAGGGTTAGGCCTAGGGTTAGAGGGTTAGGGTTAGGGGGTTAGGGTTAGAGGGTTAAAGTTAGAGTGTTAGGGTTAGAGGGTTAGGGTTAGGCTTAGAGGGTTAGAGGGTTAGGGTTAGAGGTTAGGGTTAGAGGGTTAGGGTTAGAGGGTTGGGGTTTGAGGGTTAAGGTTAGGGTTAGAGGGTTAGGGTTATGGTTAGGGGGTTAGGGATAGGATTAGGGGGTTAGGGGGTTAGGTTTAGGGGGTTAGGATTAGAGGGTTAGAGGATTAGGGTTAGGGTTTAAGGGTTAGGGTTAGGGGTTAGGGTTAGAGGGTTAGGGTTAGCATTAGAGGGTTAGGGTAAGAGGTTAGGGTTAGAGGTTAGGGATAGGATTTGAGGGTTAGGGTTATAGTTTGGAGGCTAGGGTTAGGGTTAGGGTTAGGGGGTTAGGGTTAGCGTTAGAGGGTTAGGGTAAGAGGTTAGGGTTAGGGTTAGAGGGTTAGGGTTAGGGTTAGAGGGTTAGGTTTAGAGGGTTAAAGGGTTAAAGGGTTAGGGTTAGAGGGTCAGGGTTAGAGGTTAGGGTTAGAGGGTTAGGTTTAGGGTTAGGGTTTGAGGGTTGGGGTTAAAGGTTAGGGTTAGGGTTAGGGTTAGGGGGTTAGGGTTAAGGTTTAGAGGGTTAGAGGGTTAGAAGGCTAGGTTTAGAGGGTTAAGGTTAGGGTTATTGGGTTAGGGTTAGAGGGTTAGGATTAGGGTTAGAGAGTTAGGGTTAGAAGTTAGGGTTAGGGTTAGAGGGTTACAGTTAGACGGTTAGGGTTAGAGGGTTAAGGTTAGGGTTAGAGGGTTAGGGTTATGGTTAGGGGATTGGGGTTAGGGTTAGAGGGTAAGGGTTAGGTTTAGAGGGTTAGGGTTAGTGTTAGAGGGTTAGGGTTAGAGGGTTAGGGTTAGGGTTAAAGGGTTAGGGTTAGAGGTTAGGGTTAGAGGGTTAGGGTTAGAGGGTTAGGGTTAGAGGGCTAGGGTTAGAGGGTATGGGTTAGGGTTAGAGGGTTGGGGTTAGAGGGTTAAGGTTAGGGTTAGGGTTAGAGGGTTAGGATTATGGTTAGGGGGTTAGAGGATTAGAGGGTTAGAGGGTTAGGGTTAGAGGGTTAAGGTTAGAGGGTTAGGGTTATGGTTAGGGTTAGAGGGTTAAGGTTAGAGGGTTAGGGTTATAGTTAGGGGGCTAGGGTTAGGGGGTTAGGGTTAGAGGGTTAGGGTTAGAGGTTAGGATTAGGGTTAGAGGGTTAAGGTTAGGGTTAGGGTTAGAGGGTTAGGGTTAGAGGGTTAGGGTTTGAGGGTTAAAGTTAGGGTTAGAGGGTTAGGGTTATAGTTAGGGGGTTAGGGATAGGCTTAGGGGGTTAGGGTTAGGGGGTTAGGATTAGAGTGTTAGGGTTTAAGGGTTAGGGTTAGAGGGTTAGAGGGTTGGGGTTATAGGGTTAAGGTTAGGGTTAGAGGGTTAGGGTTATGGTTAGGGGGTTAGGGTTAGAGGTTTGGGGTTAGGGTTTGAGGGTAAGGGTTAGAGGAATAGGGTTAGTGTTAGAGGGTTAGGGTTAGAGGGTTAGGGTTAGGGTTAGAGGGTTAGGGTTAGAGGTTAGGGTTAGAGGGTTAGGGTTAGGGTTAGAGGGTTGGGGTTAGAGGGTTAAGGTTAGGGTTAGAGGGTTAGGGTTAGAGGGTTAGGGTTATGGTAAGGGGGTTAGGGTTATGGTAAGGGGGTTAGGGTTAGGGGGTTAATGTTAGGATTAGAGGGTTAGGGTTAGAGGATTAGGGTTAGAGGGTTAGGATTAGGGTTAAAGGATTAGGGTTAGAGGGTTAGAGGTTAGGGTTAGAGGTTAGGGTTAGAGGGTTAGGGTTAGATGGTTGGGGTTAGAGGGTTAAGGTTAGTGTTCGGGTTAGAGGGTTAGGGTTATGGTTAGGGGGTTATGGATAGGGTAAGGGTTAGGGTTAGAGGGTTAGGGTTAGTGTTAGAGGGTTAGAGGTTAGAGGTTAGGGTTAGAGGGTAAGGGTTAGGGTTAGAGGGCTAGGATTATGGTTAGGGGGTTAGAGGGTTAGGGTTAGAGGGTTAGGGTTAGAGGGTTAGGTTAAGGGTTAGGGTTAGAGGGTTAGGGTTAGAGTGTTAGGGTTAGAGGGTTAGGGTTAGAGGTTAGGGTTAGGGTTAGAGGGTTAGGTTAAGGGTTAGGGTTAGAGGGTTAGGGTTAGAGTGTTATGGTTAGAGGGTTGGGGTTAGAGGGTTAAGGTTAGGGTTAGAGGGTTAGGGTTATGGTTAAGGGGTTAGGGTTAGAGGTTTGGGGTTAGAAGGCTAGGGTTAGGGTTAGAGGGTTGGGATTAGAGGGTTAAGGTTATGGTTAGGGGGTTAGGGATAGGGTTAGGGAGTTAAGGTTAGAGTTAGAGAGTTAGGGTTAGAGGGTTAGGGTTAGAGAGTTAGGGTTAGAGGGTTAGGGTTATTGTTAGGGTTAGGGGGTTAGGGGGTTAGGGGGTTAGGGGGTTAGGGTTAGAGAGTTAGGGTTTGAGGGTTAAGGTTTCCCCTAGAAGAATAAGGTTAGGACTCAGGGATTTGAATAGGGACCTCCCCCAAAGGTTAAAGGTCAGCAGGCGTGTCCCCCAGAGGTCACAGGTCAAGAGGTCTGGCTGACCCACCCCCACCAAAGTGTTCCGCCTACCCCAACTAAGTCGGGGAATGAACAAGTCGGGGTAAACGCTTTGCGCGATGTCACAGTCCCGCTAAAATTCACAGATCACCGCCATTACTAGTAAAAAACAAATGAATAATAAAAATGCCAGAAATATTTCCCCTATTTTGTAGACGCGATAACTTTTGCACAATTCAATCAATAAATGCTTATTGTGATTTTTTTTTCTTTACCAAAGATAGGTAGAAGAATAAATATCGGCCTAAACTGAGGAAGACATTTTTTTGGGGGATATTTATTATAGCAAACAGTAAATAATATATATATATTTTTAAAAAATTTTTGCTCTTTTTTTGCTTAAAGCGCAAAAAATAATAACCGCAGATGTGATCAAATACCACCAAAAGAAATCTCTATTTGTGGGGAAAAAAAGGATGTCGATTTCGTTTGGGTACAACGTCACACGACCGCGCAATTGTCAGTTAACCACTTCAGCCCCGGACCAATTTGCAGCCAATGGACAAGGCCCCTTTTTGCGATTCGGCACTGCGTCGCTTTAAATGACAATTGCACGGCCGTGCGACGTGGCTGCAAAACAAAATTGGCGTCCTTTTTTCCCCACAAATAGAGCTTTCTTTTGGTGGTATTTGATCGCCCCTGTGGTTTTTATTTTTTGCGCTATAAACAAAAATAGAGCGACAATTTTAAAAAAAATTCAATATTTTTTACTTTTTGCTATAATAAATATCCCCCAAAAAATATTAAAAAATACATTTTTTTTTTGCTCAGTTTAGACTGATCAGTGCTATACAAATGCACTGATTCCTGTGTAAATGACACTGGCAGTGAAGGGGTTAAGTGGTTAAAGCGATGCAAATAATGGCCTGGTCATTAACCACTTACGGACCGCCCGCCGTCGTTTTACATCGCTACTTTGAAGAGGAATATCGTTGTTATGGCAGCAGCTACCATCACCCCGGTATCCTCTTCTTCAGCGGGCGGTCTGCTTTCAGATAATAGTGGTCTCTGCGGCAGATTCACCGCAAGATAACTTTTATCGGCGGCGGGAGAGGCCCCCCCCTCCCACACGCTCCGGTGCCCACCGCCGGTTTACAGAGCCGTCGGTAGCGGTGGAGAGGCGATCGGTTCCTTCTTAATGTTAGGCATGGAGACGAGTGAGGAGAAGATGGCTCCCGCCCGTCTCCATATCATTGCAGGGCGATAGGGGGCTCCCGCCGCCAGCCACCCGTCTCCATATCATTGCAGGGCTATAGGAGGCGCCCGCCGCCAGCCACCCGTCTCCATATCATTGCAGGGCGATAGGAGGCGCCCGCCGCCAGCCACCCGTCTCCATATCATTGCAGGGCGATAGGAGGCGCCCGCCGCCAGCCACCCGTCTCCATATCATTGCAGGGCGATAGGAGGCGCCCGCCGCCAGCCACCCGTCTCCATATCATTGCAGGGCGATAGGGGGCGTCTGCCGCCGGCCACCCGTCTCCATATCATTGCAGGGCGATAGGAGGCGCCCGCCGCCGGCCACCCATCTCCATATCATTGCAGGGCGGAAGCAACGTCATAACGTCACTTCCACCCAATGCTCTTAAAGGGCTTTTTTTTTTTTTATTTTTTTTTTTTTAAATTACATTAAATTTATTTTATTTTTCTATTGCATTTTAGTGTGAATATGAGATGTGATGTCTTTTTGACCCCCCTAAAAAATAAAAAGTAAAATAAATAATAAAAAAACATTTTATTTTTAAATGCGCCGCGTCCCTCCGAGCTCGCGTGCAGAAGCGAACGCATATGTGAGCAGCGCCCGCATATGAAAGCGGCGTTCAAAGCACACATGTGAGGTATAATAATAATAATTCTAGCCCTAGACCTTCTCTGTAATGCAAAACATGCAACCTGTAGAATTTTTTAAGCGTTGCCTATGGAGATTTTGTCGCCATTCCACAAGCGGGCGCAATTTTGAAGCATGACATGTTGGGTATGAATTTGCTCGGGCCTAACATTATCTTTCACAATATAAAAATAAAATAGTTGGGCTAACTTTACTGCTGTCTTATTTGTTAATTAAAAAAAAAGTGTATTTTTTCCCAAAAAAAAATGTGCTTGTAAGAACGCTGCGCAAATATACAAAAAGTATTGAAACGACCGCCATTTTATTCTCTAGGGTGTTAGAAAAAAAATGTATAATGTTTGGGGTGTTCTAAGTAATTTTCTTGGAAAAAAAAAAAAAACAGTTTTTAACTTGTAAAACACCAAATCTCAGAAAGAGGCTCGGTCCTTTCGTAGGTTAAGGGGGCAAATCCTTCCGGTCCTCAAGTGGTTAAAAGACTAAAATAGATATTTGTAGTCGACGCGGAGGACGGGGAATGTGACGGCGCTCTATAAATTGCGCTGACGGCGTGTTTTGTTTTGGAAGGGCTTTAGACATGTTTTATAAATGTGATTCTGATGTGTTTAGAAAAGTTTTGTAATAAATAATGCAGAGCCCATTTAGGCCGAGTGATTTCTGCGATCGCTCGGCTCCTAATGGCTTGTCTTGGCTCATCACAGAAACATATTTTTTTGGTTCATTCCGGCGGGTTGCTGACAATTGGAGAACATTTACATGTCCCGTCGACATCGTTTTCCATCTTTATTTCTTCTGTATTTCTATTTCTCACTGCCAGGGCAGCCGAGGCAAATTCAGGGGCCACTGAAAACACCCCCTTGCCCCAGATAAGAGCAATAAAATTCCTTTAAACATTTATTTAACCACTTTCAGCCCCGGAACCATTTTGCTGGCTTAAGACCAGAGCACTTTTTGCGATTCGGCACTGCGTCGCTTTAACTGACAATTGCGCGGTCGTGCGGCGTGGCTCCCAAACAAAACTGATGTCCTTTTTTTCCCCACAAATAGAGCTTTCTTTTGGTGGTATTTGATCACCTCTGCGGTTTTTATTTTTTGCGCTATAAACCAAAAAAGCGACAATTTTGAAAAAAACGCATTATTTTTGCTATAATAATCGGAATAGCCATTTATTCCTCCTTAAAGTGAGGATGTATATCGGCATTTGAAGGGGTTAATAAGAAAAGCAGAAAAGTTTCCAATACTTCATCAAACAACCAAAACAAGAAATAAAGCGTATACGTAATAGCAGTGGGGGGACACCGGGAACACCCCCCACCCTCCCCCCCTCCTCGTCAGGAGACGGACATGAATGTGGGGGGGACACCGGGAACACCCCCCATCCACCCCCCTCCTCGTCAGGAGACGGACATGAATGTGGGGGGGACACGGGGAACACCCCCCATCCTCCCCCCTCCTCGTCAGGAGACGGACATGAATGTGGGGGGGACACCGGGAAGACCCCCCATCCTCCCCCCCTCCTCGTCAGGAGACGGACATGAATGTGGGGGGGACACCGGGAACACCCCCCATCCTCCCCCCCTCCTCGTCAGGAGACGGACATGAATGTGGGGGGGACACCGGGAACACCCCCCACCCTCCCCCCCTCCTCGTCAGGAGACGGACATGAATGTGGGGGGACACCGGGAACACCCCCCATCCTCTGTCCCTCCTCGTCAGGAGACGGACATGAATGTGGGGGGACACCGGGAACACCCCCCATCCTCCCCCCCTACTCATCAGGAGACGGACATGAATGTGGGGGGGGGGGGGGGACACCGGGAACACCCTCCATCCTCCCCCCTCCTCGTCAGGAGACGGACATGAATGTGGGGGGGACACCGGGAACACCCCCCATCCCCCCCCCTCCTCGTCAGGAGACGGACATGAATGTGGGGGGGGACACCGGGAACACCCCCCATCCTCTCCCCCTCCTCGTCAGGAGACGGACATGAATGTGGGGGGGACACCGGGAACACCCCCCATCCCCCCCCCTCCTCGTCAGGAGACGGACATGAATGTGGGGGGACACCGGGAACACCCCCCATCCTCCCCCCTCCTCGTCAGGAGACGGACATGAATGTGGGGGGGACACCGGGAACAACCCCCCATCCTCCCCCCCTCCTCGTCAGGAGACGGACATGAAAGTGGGGGGGACACCGGGAACAGCCCCCCATCCTCCCCCCTCCTCGTCAGGAGACGGACATGAATGTGGGGGGGACACCGGGAACACCCCCCATCCTCCCCCCTCCTCGTCAGGAGATGGACATGAATGTGGGGGGGACATCGGGAACACCCCCCATCCTCCCCCCTCCTCATCAGGAGACGGACATGAATGTGGGGGGGGACCTTGGGAACACCCCCCATTCTCCCCCCCTCCTCGTCAGGAGACGGACATGAATGTGGGGGGACACCGGGAACACCCCCCATCCTCCCCCCTCCTCGTCAGGAGATGGACATGAATGTGGGGGACACCGGGAACACCCCCATCCTCCCCCCCTCCTCGTCAGGAGACGGACATGAAAGTGGGGGGGACACCGGGAACACCCCCCATCCTCCCCCCTCCTCGTCAGGAGACGGACATGAAAGTGGGGGGACACCGGGAACACCCCCATCCTCCCCCCCCCCTCCTCGTCAGGAGACGGACATGAATGTGGGGGAGACACCGGGAACACCCCCCATCCTCCCCCCCGCCTCGTCAGGAGACGGACATGAATGTGGGGGGGACACCGGGAACACCCCCCATCCTCCCCCCCTCCTCGTCAGGAGACGGACATGAAAGTGGGGGGGACACCGGGAACACCCCCCATCCTCCCCCCCCTCCTCGTCAGGAGACGGACATGAATGTGGGGGGGACACCGGGAACACCCCCAATCCTCCCCCCCCCTCCTCGTCAGGAGACGGACATGAATGTGGGGGGGACACCGGGAACACCCCCCATCCTCACCCCTCCTCGTCAGGAGACGGACATGAATGTGGGGGGACACCGGGAACACCCCCCATCCTCCCCCCCTCCTCGTCAGGAGACGGACATGAATGTGGGGGGGACACCGGGAACACCCCCCATCCTCCCCCCTCCTCGTCAGGAGACGGACATGAATGTGGGGGGACACCGGGAACACCCCCCATCCTCCCCCCCTCCTCGTCAGGAGACGGACATGAATGTGGGGGGGACACCGGGAACACCCCCCATCCTCCCCCCCTCCTCGTCAGGAGACGGACATGAATGTGGGGGGGACACCGGGAACACCCCCCATCCTCCTCCCCTCCTCGTCAGGAGACGGACATGAAAGTGGGGGGGACACCGGGAACAGCCCCCATCCTCCCCCCTCCTCGTCAGGAGACGGACATGAATGTGGGGGGGACACCGGGAACACCCCCCATCCTCCCCCCCTCCTCGTCAGGAGACGGACATGAATGTGGGGGGGACACCGGGAACACCCCCCATCCTCCTCCCCTCCTCGTCAGGAGACGGACATGAAAGTGGGGGGGACACCGGGAACAGCCCCCATCCTCCCCCCTCCTCGTCAGGAGACGGACATGAATGTGGGGGGGACACCGGGAACACCCCCCATCCTCTCCCCCTCCTCGTCAGGAGACGGTCATGAATGTGGGGGGGACACCGGGAACACCCCCCATCCTCCCCCCCTCCTCGTCAGGAGACGGACATGAAAGTGGGGGGACACCGGGAACACCCCCCATCCTCCCCCCCCTCCTCGTCAGGAGACGGACATGAAAGTGGGGGGGACACCGGGAACACCCCCATCCTCCCCCCTCCTCGTCAGGAGACGGACATGAATGTGGGGGGACACCGGGAACACCCCCCATCCTCTCCCCCTCCTCGTCAGGAGACGGTCATGAATGTGGGGGGGACACCGGGAACACCCCCATCCTCCCCCCCTCCTCGTCAGGAGACGGACATGAATGTGGGGGGGACACCGGGAACACCCCCATCCTCCCCCCCTCCTCGTCAGGAGACGGACATGAATGTGGGGGGACACCGGGAACACCCCCCATCCTCCCCCCTCCTCGTCAGGAGACGGACATGAATGTGGGGGGGACACCGGGAACACCCCCCATCCTCCCCCCCTCCTCGTCAGGAGACGGACATGAATGTGGGGGGGACACCGGGAACACCCCCATCCTCCCCCCTCCACGTCAGGAGACGGACATGAATGTGGGGGGGACACCGGGAACACCCCCCATCCTCCCCCCCTCCTCGTCAGGAGACGGACATGAAAGTGGGGGGGACACCGGGAACAGCCCCCATCCTCCCCCCTCCTCGTCAGGAGACGGACATGAATGTGGGGGGGACACCGGGAACACCCCCCATCCTCTCCCCCTCCTCATCAGGAGACGGTCATGAATGTGGGGGGGACACCGGGAACACCCCCCATCCTCCCCCCCTCCTCGTCAGGAGACGGACATGAATGTGGGGGGGACACCGGGAACACCCCCCATCCTCCCCCCCTCCTCGTCAGGAGACGGACATGAATGTGGGGGGGACACCGGGAACACCCCCCATCCTCCCCCCCTCCTCGTCAGGAGACCGACATGAATGTGGGGGGGACACCGGGAACACCCCCCATCCTCCCCCCCTCCTCGTCAGGAGACGGTCATGAATGTGGGGGGGACACCGGGAACACCCCCCATCCTCCCCCCCCCTCCTCGTCAGGAGACGGTCATGAATGTGGGGGGGACACCGGGAACACCCCCCATCCTCCCCCCCTCCTCGTCAGGAGACGGACATGAATGTGGGGGGGACACCGGGAACACCCCCCATCCCCCCCTCCTCGTCAGGAGACGGACATGAATGTGGGGGGAACACCCCCCATCCTCCCCCCCTCCTCGTCAGGAGACGGACATGAAAGTGGGGGGGACACCGGGAACACCCCCCATCCTCCCCCCCTCCTCGTCAGGAGACGGACATGAATGTGGGGGGGACACCGGGAACACCCCCCATCCCCCCCTCCTCGTCAGGAGACGGACATGAATGTGGGGGAGACACCGGGAACACCCCCCATCCTCCCCCCCTCCTCGTCAGGAGACGGTCATGAATGTGGGGGGGACACCGGAAACACCCCCCATCCTCCCCCCCTCCTCGTCAGGAGACGGACATGAAAGTGGGGGGGACACCGGGAACACCCCCCATCCTCCCCCCTCCTCGTCAGGAGACGGACATGAATGTGGGGGGGACACCGGGAACACCCCCCATCCTCCCCCCCTCCTCGTCAGGAGACGGACATGAATGTGGGGGGGACACCGGGAACACCCCCCATCCTCCCCCCTCCTCGTCAGGAGACGGACATGAATGTGGGGGGACACCGGGAACACCCCCCATCCTCCCCCCTCCTCGTCAGGAGACGGACATGAATGTGGGGGGGACACCGGGAACACCCCCCATCCTCCCCCCCTCCTCGTCAGGAGACGGACATGAATGTGGGGGGGACACCGGGAACAGCCCCCATCCTCCCCCCTCCTCGTCAGGAGACGGACATGACTGCAGGGAGGGTGGGGAACACCCCTCACCTCCCCCCCTCCCGCCAGCCTTAGGAGGCAAATCTCCTGCCCCGGGGTGACTCCGATCTCCTCTCCTCCTCCCTCCCCTCTCCGAACCGGGGGGGGGGTGCTGGATGGCTGAGCCGCTGCAGGGGGGAGCCATCCCTGAAGTCACAATGGCGGTTGGTGGGTCTTCCTCGCTTCTCCTCCTGCCATGCGTCTCCTTCCTCCTCCCCCCTGGCCAATAAGATCGCTTCTCCTTTCGGCCAATCAGGAAACGGGCCGCACGACCTGCTTCCTGATTGGCTGGGAGAAGAATCAGTGTGTCAATACCCATTCATTCGCTATGGTCACACAACTAGGTGGGCTCAGGGGGTGCAGTGTGATGCCCCCCAAGCCCCCCCTTTTCTGAAGCCTATTAAAGCCTCCGACTCTAATTACGTGCTTCAAAATAAAAGCACCCTCCCCCAGGGGGGCTGGCGCAGGGATAGGGGGCAGCACCCCTGCGCCCTGTATGGACGAGCTGCCACTGCATAATAGTAAGTACATTCCACTATCCTAAAACCATAGAAGAATACGAGCAAGGAAAAAAAAGGGGGGGGTTTCTTTTTTTTTTATTAATTTTCGAAAATTCAACATAAAAACGAGAAACCAAAAAAAATGTGGATAATATATTGGGGGAGATTTACCAAAACTGGAGAGTGCAAAATCTGGTGCGGCTCTGCATGGGAGCCAATCCGCTTCCAGGTTTTATTTTGTCCAAGCTTCATGGAACAAGCTGAAGTCAGAAGCTGATTGGCTGCCGTGTAGAGCCGCATACCAGAGGTGGGGCAGCTATAATCTTAGACCAAAATGATGTCGGTAAGGGACATTTCAGAGACAGATGTAAAAAAAACACAGATTTTTACATACTGTCCCTGGTTTTACTGAGGCTGGCAACCCTGATGGGGCCCTCTAGTGGCCAGGGGCCCTCGGGCAGTGCCCGAGTGGCCGAATGGTCAGTCCGCCCCTTCACAGACTAGATTGTAACTGAAGATAAGTAGGAACCTCTCACAGTCCCCGGATCTCTCAGCCTTCTTGGTGATACTGTGAGAAGTGTGGATTCTCTAGTGTCCATACATCTCAGTTCCCAGCCTCTTTTCGAGCAGCCAGCTTGTTGGCCCTCCTCCGAAGAGTCCTCCCCCGGTCACTTGTACGAGTTGCCGTGTCCCTCCAATCCCGAGAGCACACCGGGACACCTCCGAATCCTCCTTCAGTTACTGGGCCTCGAACTAGCCAGTTCAGAGACTCGGGAACAGACGGATCCCCACCCCCGACCATGAGGGCCTCTGGGGCTGGTCAGGGTGACCATGCTCACAGGGGGCAGCAGACACTCCTGGGTCCGGGGCCGGTCCGGACCGGAACCAGGAATCAAAGTGCAGGCCGAACCCTGAACATGTGACTTCAGCATCTTAAATACCCCTTCCCAGAATACACAGCGGGGCCAGACGCGGGGGGAAAGATTGGTACCCAACACGTCCAACCAGGCTCGGTTCTTAGCCTGTCACAGGAGCCTCACTGCACCAATCACCAGGCAGAACTCCAGTACAGCCCAGCCAGACTGACGCCAAAGTAAAAGACCTAAACAATTAACCCCCAGAACTCCACTTCAGTTCTGAGAAAAACTAAATTTACATATATATTTTACTTTCTTGCAATTTATTGCAATATGTATTCTGCTACACGTTTTTAGTAGTAATGGCGGCGATTAGCGATTTTTAGCGGGGACTGCGACATTGCAGCGGAAAAATTGGACACCTAACTGAAAAAAAATTTGGAGACCAGCGACATCATTACAGTGATCAGTGCTAAAAATATGTACTGTCACTGTACTAATGACACTGGCGGGAGGGGTTAACACCAGGGGAGATCAAAGGGGTTAAAGGTGTGCCTAGGGGGGTGCATGCCAACTGTGTGGGGGGGGGAGATTGACTGACTGGAGGAACACAGAAATTGGCAAGAACAGAAGATCTCTGTGTCCTCCCCCTGACAGAACAGTGATCCGCCTCTCTGGGGAACGATCGATGGGTGGCCGGCGGAGCCGCTGATTGGCTCCCTCTCTGTCCAATGCCCCCCCCCCCCAGTATCTATTGCACAAATAACGTACAGGTAGGTGATTTCATGTAAAATCGAGCCGCCCTGCCGCAGTGCCGGGACAAGGTCATCTAGTGCCCAGGGCAAAGGTGCCAAACTGCGCCCCCCTTTCCCTTAGGGTTAGGCTCAGAGTGCCCCCTACCCCTGCAATATACCATTGCGCCAGGGGCAGCCGCCCCTCCTGCCCACCCCTTGTCCCGGCCCTGCCCTGCCGCATGTATATATATGAGGTAAGTGGTCTTTAACCACATGCCGACCGCGCTATAGTCGAAAGACGGCTACAGCGCGGTCGGGTTTTCCCTGAGTGGACGTCCTCCCAGAAACTTGTTCACTCGGGAACATCCGTGACTGCCGGGTCCCGAGGACCCGGCGCATCACGGATCACGGTAAACAGCCGCTGATAGCGGCCGTTTACCACGTGATCGCTCCGTCAAATGACGGAGCGATCACATGTACACAAAACGGCGTCACGTCATGACGCCGGTTCCTCCCTCCCCTCTCTGTACCGATCGGTACAGAGAGGAGAGAAGCGGAGAGGGGGAGAGACGGGACCAGCGCTGTGGGCTGGATGTGTAGTGCCCACAGCGCTGGTCAATACTCTGCCACCACTGTGCAATACTCTGCCACCACTGTGCAATGCTCTGCCACCACTGTGCAGTGCTCTGCCACCACTGTGCAATGCTCTGCCACCACTGTGCAATGCTCTGCCACCACTGTGCAATACACTGCCACCACTGTGCAGTGCTCTGCCATGCTCTGCCATCACTGTGCAATGCTCTGCCACCACTGTGCAATGCTCTGCCACCACTGTGCAATGCTCTGCAACCACTGTGCAATGCTCTGCAACCACTGTGCAATGCTCTGCCACCACTGTGCAATGCTCTGCCACCACTGTGCAATGCTCTGCCACCACTGTGCAATGCTCTGCCACCACTGTGCAATGCTCTACCAACACTGTGCAACACTGTAATACTCTGCCAACACTCGCCAATACTCGCCAATACTCGCCAATACTCTGCCAATACTCGCCAATACTCGCCAATACTCTGCCAATACTCGCCAATACTCGCCAATACTCGCCAATACTCTGCCAATACTCGCCAATATTCTGCCAATACTCGCCAATACTCGCCATACTCTGCCAATACTCGCCAATACTCTGCCAATACTCGCCAATACTCTGCAATAATTTTTAATAGAAACAAAGAATTTTTTTTTTTTTTTTTACCGAACTTTCAGTATTTTTTGATTTATAGCGCAAAAAATAAAAAACCCAGCGGTGATTAAATACCACCAAAAGAAAGCTCTGTTTGTGTGAAAAAAAGGACACAAAATTCATTTGGGTACAGTGTGGCATGACTGAGTAATTGTCATTCAAAGTGTGAGAGCGCCGAAAGCTGAAAATTGGTCTGGTTAGGAAGGGGGTTTAAGTGCCCAGTGGGTAAGGGGTTAATCAGTAAAGCCGATGAGATTATCAGACGAATGATTATATGTTTTTTTTTTTTTGCATACTAGTCTCCATGTCGAAAACAAATAGGTTACTAAAGTACCAAAATTCTCGTAGGACAGAATATAAATTGGGAAGTGATGTTTTGTACTTCTATTGTATTTTTGGATGAAAACTGCACTGATTAAAACCAGACATGTGCACTGACAAAAAATGGGTTCTTTTCATTTGAAAAATACATACGTTTCAAAATTCGGAAATTCAAAAATTTGGAATTCAGAAATTCGGATTTTCAAATTTCCGAATTTTCAAATTTCCGAATTTTTCACATTTCTGAATTTTCGAATTTTTGAATTCCGAAATTCCAAATTTCCAAATTTTCGGAATTCGGAAATTCAAAAAATTCGAAAATCTGAAAAAAAGAAAGAAAATCAGTAAAATTCTAAATAATAACTAACTAATAATTACTAACTATTAAATTCTAGCTCCTTTCAAATTTGGCTGTTTGTGAAAGTAACGAATACGAATTTATCCGAAGTTCCAAATTATCCGAAATAACGAATGCCACATCTAAAGAAATGGAATGGAACAAATTAATAATAAATAATAATAATAATAAAAAGGTTTTATTATTACTATTGTTATTTATTATTATTAGATAATTACATTCTATTCGTTTAGATTCGGCATTTGTTATTTCAGATAAGTCGTAACTTTGGGTAAATTCGTCTTCGTTACTTTCACAAACAGCCACATTTGAAAGGAAATTCCAATACCTATATTTTAATATTTATTATTAGTTAGTTATTATTTCAGATTTTTGGGTTTTCGAATTTTCAGATTTTCATTCTTTTGAATTTTCAGATTTTCATTCTTTTGAATTGTCAAATTTCCAAATTTTAGAATTTTCAAATTTCCAAATTTTAGAGTTTTCAAATTTCCAAATTTTAGAATTTTCAAATTTCCAAATTTTAGAATTTTCAAATTTCCAAATTTTAGAATTTTCAAATTTCCAAATTTTAGAATTTTCAAATTTATGAAATTTAGAATTCTCAAATTTCCTAATTTCCAAAATTTTGAATTTCCGAACCTCAGAATTTCCGAAAATGTGATTTTCTGAAATCGAATTTCCAGATTTCTAATTATCCGAAATTCCTGATTTCTAATTTCCGAAATTTAGAATTTCAGAAATTTCGAATTTGCGAATACCGAATCTTAAAAATTTCGAAATTTAGAATTTTCAGAAATTTGAAAATTCGGAAATTCGTAATACAGAAATTCGGAAAGTCGAAATTTCGGAAATTGAAATATTCGGAAATTCGGAAATTTCGGAATTATTGAATTTGTCAAAATTCGTTAAAAAACTAATTTGTAACTAAACAAATTAAAACCACTGACCAGCCGCCTTCCCTACCAGTGACATTTAATACAGTAATCAATGCATATTTATAGCTCTGATTTGATGTGTCAAAAGTGTCGGATGTGTCCGCCATAATGTTGCAGTCCTGCTAAAAAAAATTGCTGATCGCTGCCATTACTAGTAAAAAAATAATAATAAAAATGCCATAAATCTTTCCCCTATTTTGTAAACGCTATAACTTCTGCGCAAACCAATCAATAAACGCTTATTGCGATTTTTTTCTACCAAAAATATGTAGAAGAATACGTATCGGCCTAAACTGAGGCAGACATTTTTTTAATATATTTTTGGGGGATATTTATTATAGCAAAAAGTAAAAAATGACCAGGCCATTGTTTGCGATTCGGCACTGCATCACTTTAACCGCTTCCCGACCGGCGCACGGCGATGTACGTCGGCAGAATGGCACGGACAGACAAAAGGGCATACAGGTACATCCTTTTAAGATTGCCGCCGTGCCATCACGTGCACGCCGGTCGGGACCCCCGTGAGTCCGGTCGCGGGTCCCGCAGACTCGATTGCCGCGGGGATACCTGCGATCGTCTCACGGGAAGGCTGAATGGGGAGATGCAGAAGTAAACGGCATCTCCCCGTTCTGCCTAACAACAAGTGACACTGATCTCTGCTCCCTGTGATTGGAGCAGAGATCAGTGTTCACTAACACACAGCCACGCCCCCCACAGTTAGTAACACGCCCCTAGGAACACTTAATCCCTACACTGCCCCTAGTGGTTAACTCCTTCACTGCCAGTGTCATTTACACAGGAATCAGTGCATTTAAATAGCACTGATTGCTGTATAAATGACAATGGTCCCAAAAATGTGTCAAAAATGTCCGATGTGTCCGCCGCAATGTCGCAGTCACAATAAAAATCGCTGATCGCCGCCATTACTAGGAAAAATAAAAATTATTAATAAAAATGCTATAAAACTATCCCCTATTTTGTAAACGCTATAACTTTTGCGCAAACCAATCAATAATCGCTTATTGCGATTTTTTTAACCAAAAATATGTAGAAGAATACGTATCGGCCTAAACTGAGGAAAAAACTTTTTTTATATATTTTTTGGGGATAATTATTATAGCAAAAAGTTAAAAAATAATGCGTTTTTTTCAAAATTGTCGCTCTATTTTTTGTTTATAGCGCAAAAAATAAAAACCGCAGAGGTGATCAAATACCACCAAAAGAAAGTTCTATTTGTGGGGCAAAAAGGACCTCAATTTTGTTTGTGTACAACGTCGCACGACCGCGCAATTGTCAGTTAAAGCGACGTAGTGCCGAATCGCAAAAAGTGGTCTGGGGCCTCATTAACCACTTCAGACCTGGAAGATTCGGCACTGCATCACTTTAATTGACAATTGCGTGGTCGTGCGACGTTGTACATAAACAAAATTGACGTCCTTTTTTTCCCTTAAAAGAGCTTTCTTTTGGTGGTATTTGATCACCTCTGCGGTTTTTATTTTTTTGCGCTATAGATGAAAAAAGAGCGTCAATTTAGGAAAAAAAAGAAATAATTTTTACTTTCTGCTGTAATAAATATCCCCCAAAAAATATAAAAAAAGTCTTCCTCAGTTTAGGCTGATTCCGTATTTTTCTACATGTTTTTGGTAATAAAAATCAGAATAAGTGTTTATTGATTGGTTTGCGCAAAAGTTATAGCGTTTACAAAATAGGGGATAGATTTATGTCATTTTTATTATTAAATATTTTTTTTACTAGTAATGGCGGCGGCCGGTCATGAGCATCGGCACCCCCTGCTGTGCAGTCGGCACTCGCGCGCCTGCTATCCCGCTTAAAGGGACCGACGTACAGCTAGGACGGTTTGCGGGATCGTGCCGACCTGCCGCAGTATAATGATGAGTGATTAAAATAAAATTTGTTACTTTTACTCTACATGATATCGGTTTTTTTTCATTGTTTCAGGCAAAAGTCCCCTCATTGCATTTCCCATTTTCTCCAATTGATTTGGGATGTGGGGACTTCCTCCACCTGTCATTGGCTGATTCACTTTACTACACAAAATATTATCATCAATGTATTGATTATTGTTACAGAACCCAATACTTCATAATAAGAGGAGGAATATCATCAGACACTAATCTAAGCGCTGAGCGTTTTATACTGACGGAAAGATTAATATATAATGACAGCCCACAGGGTGGCGCCACATCACAATATTACCAGACGCAACGCGTTCGCTGACATAACATTGTATTATATAAGATGTCATTGTATCCAAACCCATCATTACATCTCATGAGAGCTACAAAGACCCACAGAGAGAAAAAAGATTGTATTCCGGTACCGGAACAGAGTTTACATGTCATGTAATCATAGTATATAGTATAACCATATAGGGGAATATACAGCATATATACACAGCCCAGTATACAGTATATATACACAGCCCTGTATACAGTATATATACACAGCCATGTATACAGTATATATACACAGCCCTGTATACAGTATATATACACAGCCCAGTATACAGTATATATACACAGCCCTGTATACAGTATATATACACAGCCCTGTATACAGTAAATATACACAGACCTGTGTACAGTATATATACACAGCCCTGTATACAGTATATATACACAGCCCTGTATACAGTATATATACACACCCCTGTATACAGTATATATACACAGCCCTGTATACAGTATATATACACAGCCTAGTATACAGTATATATACACAGCCCTGTATACAGTATATATACACAGCCCAGTATACAGTATATATACACAGCCCTGTATACAGTAAATATACACAGACCTGTGTACAGCATATATACACAGCCCTGTATACAGTATATATACACAGCCCTGTATACAGTATATATACACAGCCCTGTATACAGTAAATATACACAGACCTGTGTACAGTATATATACACAGCCCTGTATACAGTATATATACACAGCCCTGTATACAGTAAATATACACAGACCTGTGTACAGCATATATACACAGCCCTGTATACAGTATATATACACAGCCCTGTATACAGTATATATACACAGCCCTGTATACAGTAAATATACACACCCCTGTATACAGTATATATACACAGCCCAGTATACAGTATATATACACACCCCTGTATACAGTATATATACACAGCCCTGTATACAGTATATATACACAGCCTAGTATACAGTATATATACACAGCCCTGTATACAGTATATATACACAGCCCTGTATACAGTATATATACACAGCCCAGTATACAGTATATATACACACCCCTGTATACAGTATATATACACAGCCCTGTATACAGTATATATACACAGCCTAGTATACAGTATATATACACAGCCCTGTATACAGTATATATACACAGCCCAGTATACAGTATATATACACAGCCCTGTATACAGTATATATACACAGCCCTGTATACAGTAAATATACACAGACCTGTGTACAGCATATATACACAGCCCTGTATACAGTATATATACACAGCCCTGTATACAGTATATATACACAGCCCTGTATACAGTAAATATACACAGACCTGTGTACAGTATATATACACAGCCCTGTATACAGTAAATATACACAGACCTGTATACAGTATATATACACAGCCCAGTATACAGTATATATACACACCCCTGTATACAGTATATATACACAGCCCTGTATACAGTATATATACACAGCCTAGTATACAGTATATATACACAGCCCTGTATACAGTATATATACACAGCCCTGTATACAGTATATATACACAGCCCTGTATACAGTATATATACACAGCCCTGTATACAGTATATATACACAGCCCTGTATACAGTATATATACACAGCCCTGTATACAGTATATATACACAGCCCAGTATACGGTATATATACACAGCCCAGTATACAGTATATATACAGTGCCTTGCAAAAGTATTCACCCCCCTTGGCATTTTTGGTATTTTGTTGCCTCACATCCTGGAATAACACGGATTGTTCGAGGATTTGCATAATTTCATTTACAGAACACGCCCACAACTTTGAAGATTTTTTTTTTATTATTATTATTGTGAAGCAAAACAACAAATAGGACAAAATAACAGAAAAAGTCAATGTGCAAAACTATTCACCCCCCTAAAGTCATGACTTTGTAGAGCCGCCTATCACAGCCCCGAGTCTCTTTGGAGGAGTCTCTATGAGTCTTGCCACATCTCACCACTGGGATTTCTGCCCATTCCTCCTCCTTGCAGAACGTCTCCAGATCCTTCAAGTTGGATGGTTTGCTCTTGTGGACAGCAATCTTTAAGTCTGACCACAGATTTTCTATTGGACTGAGGTCTGGGCTTTGACTCGGCCATTCCAACACATTTACATGTTTCCCCTTAAACCACTCAAGTGTTGCTTTAGCCGTGTGTTTGGGGTGATTGTCCTGCTGGAAGGTGACCCTCCGTCCTAGCCTCAAATCACACACAGAGGGCTACAAGGATATCCCTGTATTTATCACCATCCATCTTTCCCTCAACTCTGACCAGTTGAGGGTCCCGACTGCTGAAAAACACCCCCACAGCATGATGCTGCCACCACCATGTTTCACAGTGATGTGTTGGGCTTGTGCCAGACATAGCGTTTTTCTTTGATGGCCAAAAAGTTGCCTGTGTGGGTTTCCTCCGGGTGCTCCAGTTTCCTCCCACACTACAAAGACATGCTGGTAGGTTAATTAGATCCTTGGCCAAATATGTGTATGTTGTATGTGTTTGTAAGTGCGTCGAGACCCCATGGGGTAAAGGACCGCGCTATACCACAGATGGACACTGGCGGCAAAAAGCGCCCTGAGGTGATTCAGTTCACATAGATAGCGCTATACAAGTCATTCATTCATAATATAATAATAATACATTTTAGTCAATAATATAATCAAATCAAAAACACTGAAAAACGTTTTGTCCACACGAGGGTGTAATATTACTGGTCATATTGCTTCATCCCGGGAAGGATACATTGTGAATCCTGGGACTGCACAAAGTCCGACGTCACAATCAGGACAATAGAACTTGCGGTTTCCTTTCCGATTTTCTTTCCACTATCATTGCGCTTCCAGCAACAAACCAACACACATCCTTGGGGGCGCTGACTTCTTCTCGGTTGGTGGGATGTAGTCCATGAAGTGATGACCAGTCAGACATTCCACAAACACCGGCAGCACGACGTCCAGCTCTATTCACAGCCATTGGTGTTCAGTAAGATCAGTCCGGCAACTTTCCAAAGTCAGCATGAACCACAGGCTCGTCACTGAGCAGAATGTTGGCGTTCCACAAGCATTGCTCCAGAAAATGCCTGAAGATCTTCTTGTCATTGCTTGGTCGGCTCTGTCTAGACATGTGCGCTGACAAAAAAAATTGTTTGTTTTCGTTTCATTTGTTTTTTTTGTTTTTTTCAGAAATTTCGGAATTCGGAAATTAAAAAAATTAGAAAATCAGATTTTGAAAGGAAATTCCAACACCTATAATTTAATATTTATTATTAGTTAGTTATTATTTCAGATTTTCGGGTTTTTGAATCTTTATATTTTCATTTTTTTGAATCTTCATATTTTCATTCTTTTGAATTTTCATATTTTCATTCTTATTTTTGGATTTTCGAAATTTCCAATTTCCGAAATGTTCGAAATTTCCAATTTCCGAAATTTTCGAAATTTCCAATTTCCAAAATTTTCGAAATTTCCAATTTCCCAAATTTTCGAAATTTCCAATTTCCAAAATTTTCGAAATTTCCAATTTCCAAAATTTTCGAATTTTCCAATTTCCGAAAATTTCTAAATTTCCAATTTCGGAAGTTGGGAAATTTCCAATTTCGGAAATTGAAAAAAAAATAGAAATTTCGGAAATTCCGAAATTTCGGAAATATTCCGAAATTTCGGAAATTCCGAAATTTCGTAATTAATGAATTTGACAAGATTGGGAAAAACTAAACAAATTGCACATGTCTGTCAACACCTCCCATGGTCTTGTTGTGGTCTATCACTACTTGTGGCTTCATGATGTCTTTCCTACCTTTTGCGTATACCGTGACATCGGCTCTGTCTAGACATGTGCGCTGACAAAAAAATTGTTTGTTTTCGTTTCATTTGTTTTTTTTTGTTTTTTTCAGAAATTTCGGAATTCGGAAATTAAAAAAATTAGAAAATCTGATTTTGAAAGGAAATTCCAACACCTATAATTTAATATTTATTATTAGTTAGTTATTATTTCAGATTTTCGGGTTTTTGAATCTTTATATTTTCATTTTTTTGAATCTTCATATTTTCATTCTTTTGAATTTTCATATTTTCATTCTTATTTTTGGATTTTCGAAATTTCCAATTTCCGAAATGTTCGAAATTTCCAATTTCCGAAATTTTCGAAATTTCCAATTTCCCAAATTTTCGAAATTTCCAATTTCCCAAATTTTCGAAATTTCCAATTTCCAAAATTTTCGAAATTTCCAATTTCCGAAAATTTCGAAATTTCCAATTTCGGAAGTTGGGAAATTTCCAATTTCGGAAATTGAAAAAAAATAGAAATTTCGGAAATTCCGAAATTTCGTAATTAACGAATTTGACAAGATTGGGAAAAAAAATTCGGAACTAAACAAATTGCACATGTCTGTCAACACCTGCCATGGTCTTGTTGTGGTCTATCACTACTTGTGGCTTCATGATGTCTTTCCCACCTTTTGCGTATACCGTGACATCGGCTCTGTCTAGACATGTGCGCTGACAAAAAAATTGTTTGTTTTCGTTTCATTTGTTTTTTTTGTTTTTTTCAGAAATTTGGAAATTCGAAAATTCGGAAATTCAGAAATCCGAAAATTTGGATTTTGAAATTTCCGAATATTCGAATTTCTAATTTTCGGAATTTCGAATTCTGTATTTCCGAATTTGAAAATTCAGAAATTAAAAAATTATAAAATCCGATTTTGAAAGGAAATTTCAACACCTATAATTTAATATTTATTATTAGTTAGTTATTATTTCAGATTTTCGAGTTTTCGAATCTTCAGATTTTCATTCTTTTGAATTTTCATAATTTCATTCTTATTTTTGGATTTTCAAATTTCCAATTTCCAATTTCCGAAATTTCCAATTTCCGAAATTTCCAATTTCCGAAATTTCCAATTTCCGAAATTTCCGAAATTTTCGAAATTTCTAAATTTCCGGAAATTTCCGAAATTTCTAAATTTCCGGAAATTTCCGAAATTTCCAATTTCCGAAATTTCCAATTTCCGAAATTCGGAAATTTCCAATTTTGGAAATTGAAAAAAAATGGAAATTTCGGAAATTCTGAAATTTCGGAAATTCTGAGATTTCGGAAATTCTGAGATTTCGGAAATTCTGAAATTTCGGAAATTCTGAAATTTCGGAAATTTCTGAATTAATGAATTTGACAAGATTGGGAAAAAAAATTTGGAACTAAACAAATTGCACATGTCTGGCTCTGTCAACACCTGCCATGGTCTTGTTGTGGTCTTTCACTACTTGTGGCTTCATGATGTCTTTCCCACCTTTTGCGTATACCGTGACATTGGCGGTATTATGGACTGTACTCATTACGGCACACAATGTTTTCAAAATGCTAATATTTCGTTATCAGGGAAAATCTGTACTGTGACATGACCGTGCCAAAGAATGGAGTGGCAAGTCATTTATTGGGGGTTCTGCGGGGGTTTCCCCGCCACTCCCTGAAGTATTATTAGGCCCAGAAATTTCCACATCTTTGGTCGCTGGTTCCCACTTTCTGCTCCTTGAAAACCTCCGATACGTAGCGACTTGTTGCTTTTGGTACCGATTTGTCTCTGTAACAATTTTTTCAATAACCTCATCGGTCAAAAATAGTTGTAGGTATGCCAAGGGGCTGTTATCTTCAACATCCACCTTCATACCAGGCGCTCCAGTGAATGGGAATCTTGGGGGCGCTGCCCGATCCGTACCGCAGACAATAGAGCACCAAGTCCGCACATCACTGAGCGAAGTCGCAGAATCCTCCCTGAAATCACTTCCTGTGTCTGATGACGAATTTCCCCACCAATCGCTGTCATTCGATTCTGCAAGTGATTCTGTATCGATATCGGTGTTTCCAGCAGGTCATAAACCGCTTTTGATGTAGAGGCGCACTTCTTGAGGGGGGAGTGCCCAGTAACGGGGAGGGAAGTGTCCTGTATTGAAGGGGGAGGGGAGTGTCCGGTATTGAAGGGGGAGGGGAGTGCCCGGTATTGAAGGGGGAGGGAAGTGTCCGGTATTGAAGGGTGAGGGGAGTGTCCGGTATTGAAGGGGGAGGGCAGTGTCCGGTATTGAAGGGGGAGGGGAGTGTCCGGTATTGAAGGGGAAGGGAAGTGCCCAGTATTGAAGGGGGAGGGGGGATTGCCCTTGTTTGAAGGGGGAGTGCCCAGTATTGAAGGGGGAGTGCCCGGTATTGAAGGGGGAGTGTCCGGTATTGAAGGGGGAGGGGGGATTGCCCAGTATTGAAGGGGGAGAGGGGAGTGCCCGGTATTGAAGGGGGAGGAGGAAGAGCCCGGTATTGAAGGGGGAGGAGGAAGAGCCTGGTATTGAAGGGGGAGTGCCTGGTATTGAAGGGGGAGGAGGAAGAGCCCTGTATTGAAGGGGGAGGGGGGATTGCCCTTGTTCGAAGGGGGAGTGCCCAGTATTGAAGGGGGAGGGGGAGTGCCCGGTATTGAAGGGGAAGGGGGAGTGCCCGGTATTGAAGGGGGAGTGCCCGGTATTGAAGGGGGAGGGGGAGTGCCCGGTATTGAAGGGGGAGGGGGAGTGCCCGGTATTGAAGGGGGAGGGGGAGTGCCCGGTATTGAAGGGGGAGGGGGATTGCCCTTTTTTGAAGGGGGAGTGCCCAGTATTGAAGGGGGAGTGCCCGGTATTGAAGGGGGAGGGGGAGGGAGATGCCTCATATTGAAGGGGGAGGGGGGAGTGCCCGGTATTGTAGGGGTTGTTGATTATTTGCATTATTCCATGATTCTCGGGTATAATGGTTTATAGGAAAATAATGTCTCTTTTTGTATTTTAGTATAACACTTTTCATTTACAATGGAGCTCCTCAGTCTGAGGCTTCTCCTTTATCTGTGGGGAGAGACCTGTAGGTGATACTGAACTGCAGCAGTGAAAAATCAGGTCTCCTTTCCTTTTCTGACGGGGCTGTGTGGCAGAGCTGGGTATATCTCAGGACTGGATGGACAGAAAAATAAAAATACTTTGGCAGGTATAACAGCCTCTTATATTTGGAGTTCGGCTTTAAAGGAAGGCGGACTCCGAGAGTAATCTTCGCGCTATGACTCCCCGCAATCCGGGCGGTAAAATCTAGGTCAGTAAAACTGCTCCCATAGAGGCTGTCATGTCACATCCTCGTCTCCGAGACGCCGGCAGATGTTCCACCATCAGATGGACGTCCCAGAAGGGTTCATCTCAGTGCGCAGAACCGCCAGCAGAAGGAAAACACAATGAAGATTACTTCTCCATGTTACTGAAGTCAGAGCGGAGAAGATCTGTCACCACCATCCAGAAGTAGGACGCCCTGCCGCCACCAGAGGCGCCCCGCCAACACGTACCCAGCAATATGGAACAAGCAAGGCTTTTATTTCAGGATATATTTTCTGCTGCCCTCAAATCTTTGGTTCATTAAAGGCAAACTCTACTTATAGGACCGTGGTCACCTCCCCCGACCCCTTCACCCCTAAAGTGGAACTCCGCTCTCCTAATCAACACGGACTATTTTTATTCCTTATGATGATATCCTTAGTAAATAGATAGAAAAGTGTATTTAAATAGCTAATTCCTCCATTCATCGATCATGAATGCTGCTCACCCACCTTACCAACCATTCAGTGTCTGCTACTCCTCTCTGCCAATCCCTCCACTGGTCTCCACTCAATGCCCTCCACGCCTCTGTGCCAATCCCTCCACTCAATGCCCTCCACCCCTCTGTGCCAATCCCTCCACTGGTCTCCATTCAGTGTCCTCCACCCCTCTCTGCCAATCCCTCCACTGGCTTCCATTCAATGTCCTCCACCCCTCTCTGCCAATCCCTCCACTGACCTCCATTCTGTGTCCTCCACCCCTCTCTACCAATCGCTTCACTGGTCTCCATTCAGTGCCCTCCACCCCTCTCTACCAATCCCTCCACTGGTCTCCATTCAGTGCCCTCCACCCCTCTTTGCCAATCCCTCTACTGACCTCCATTCAGGGTCTTCCACCCCTCTCTGCCAATCCCTCCACTGGCTTCCATTCAGTGTCCTCCACCCCTCTCTGCCAATCCCTCCACTGACCTCCATTCAGTGTCCTCCATCCCTCTCTACCAATCGCTCCACTGGTCTCCATTCAGTGTCCTCCACCCCTCTCTACCAATTGCTCCACTGGTCTCCATTCAGTGTCCTCCACCCCTCTCTACCAATCCCTCCACTGGTCTCCATTCAGTGTCCTCCACCCCCTCTCTACCAATCCCTCCACTGGTCTCCATTCAGTGTCCTCCATCCCTCTCTACCAATCCCTCCACTGACCTCCATTCAGTGTCCTCCACCCCTCTCTGCCAATCCCTCCACTGGCTTCCATTCAGTGTCCTCCACCCCTCTCTACCAATCGCTCCACTGGTCTCCATTCAGTGTCCTCCATCCCTCTTTACCAATCCCTCCACTGGCTTCCATTCAGTGTCCTCCACCCCTCTCTGCCAATCCCTCCATTGACCTCCATTCAGTGTCCTACATCCCTCTCCACCAATCCCTCCACTGGTCTCCATTCAGTGTCCTCCACCCCTCTCTACCAATCCCTCCACTGGTCTCCATTCAGTGCCCTCCACCCCTCTCTACCAATCCCTCCACTGGTCTCCATTCAGTGTCCTCCACCCCCTCTCTACCAATCCCTCCACTGACCTCCATTCAGTGTCCTCCACCCCTCTCTGCCAATCCCTCCACTGGCCTCCATTCAGTGTCCTCCACCCCTCTCTACCAATCCCTCCACTGTCCTCCATTCAGTGTCCTCCACCCCTCTCTACCAATCCCTCCACTGGTCTCCATTCAGTGTCCTCCACCCCTCTCTGCCAATCCCTCCACTGACCGCCATTCAGTGTCCTCCACCCCTCTCTGCCAATCTCTCCACTGGTCTCCATTCAGTGTCCTCCACCCCTCTCTGCCAATCTCTCCACTGGTCTCCAATTAGTCTCCTCCACCTCTCTCTGCCAATCCCTCCACTGGCCTCCCTTCTGTGTCCTCCACCCTTCTCTGCCAATCCCTCCACTGGCTTCCAATCAGTGTCTTCCACCCCTCTCTGCCAATCCCTCCACTGGTCTCCATTCAGTGTCCCCCATCCCTCTCTACCAATCCCTCCACTGGCTTCCATTCAGTGTCCTCCACCCCTCTCTGCCAATCCCTCCACTGGCTTCCATTCAGTGTCCTCCACCCCTCTCTACCAATCGCTCCACTGGTCTCCATTCAGTGTCCTCCATCCCTCTTTACCAATCCCTCCACTGGCTTCCATTCAGTGTCCTCCACCCCTCTCTGCCAATCCCTCCATTGACCTCCATTCAGTGTCCTACATCCCTCTCCACCAATCCCTCCACTGGTCTCCATTCAGTGTCCTCCACCCCTCTCTACCAATCCCTCCACTGGTCTCCATTCAGTGCCCTCCACCCCTCTCTACCAATCCCTCCACTGACCTCCATTCAGTGTCCTCCACCCCTCTCTACCAATCCCTCCACTGGTCTCCATTCAGTGTCCTCCACCCCTCTCTACCAATCCCTCCACTGGTCTCCATTCAGTGCCCTCCACCCCTCTCTGCCAATCCCTCCACTGACCTCCATTCAGTGTCCTCCATCCCTCTCTACCAATCCCTCCACTGGTCTCCATTCAGTGTCCTTCATCCCTCTCTACCGATCCCTCCACTGGCTTCCATTCAGTGTCCTCCACCCCTCTCTGCCAATCCCTCCATTGACCTCCATTCAGTGTCCTCCATCCCTCTCTACCAATCCCTCCACTGGTCTACATTCAGTGTCCTCCACCCCTCTCTACCAATCCCTCCACTGGTCTCCATTCAGTGCCCTCCACCCCTCTCTGCCAATCCCTTCACTGGTCTCCAATTAGTCTCCTCCACCTCTCTCTGCCAATCCCTCCACTGGCCTCCCTTCTGTGTCCTCCACCCTTCTCTGCCAATCCCTCCACTGACTTCCAATCAGTGTCTTCCACCCCTCTCTGCCAATCCCTCCATGGGCCTCCATTCAGTGTCCTCCATCCCTCTCTACCAATCTTTCCATTGGCTTCCATTCAGTGTCCTCCACCCCTCTCTACCTATCCTTCCACCGGCCTCCATTCAGTGTCCTCCACCCATCTCTGCCAATCCCTCCACTGGTCTCAATTCAGAGTACTCCACCCCTCTCCACCAATCACTCCACTGGCTTCTGCTCACCCAACAAATAAAATTCAAGATACTAACAATAACTTGAAAATCCATCCACAATTCTGCCCCCAGCTACATCACTAAGCTTGTCTCAAAATACCAACCAAACCACTCTCTTTGTTCCTCCCAAGACCTTCTGCTCTCTTGATCCCTTGTCTTTTCCTCCAATGCTCACCTCCAGGACTTCCCCAGAGCCTCTCAAATCCTCTGGAACTCTCTACCCCAATTTGTCCAACTATCTCCTACTCTATCCACCTTCAGGTGGGCAATGAAAACCCATTTCTTAAGAGAAGCCTATCTAGACCCCACCTAACTGTACATTTATTTTCTCCATCACCCCATCCCCCACATTTATTACCTCTTGTATTTCTTCCCTCTTCCTCCCTCCTAGATAGTAAGCTCCAACGAGCAATGCCCTTTGATTCCTTCTGTATTAAATTGTATTGTAACTGTACTGTCTGCCCTCAACTGTTGGCGCAATATAAATTCTGTATAATAATATTATCCACTTGACCCCCCCAGGCCTTTTCACAAAATTAATTTGACACCCCTATCACACAGTTGTGGAAAAATTGGTCTTTGGGTGTTGTTGGTGCCTTTACCCTGTAACCTTCCAGAGGTACTCTTGATGAAAGCAAGAATTGGCCTTGCTGTAAAAAAAATTAAGTTTGACACTCCTGTCACACAGTTGCAGAAAAATTGGTCTTTGGGTGTTGTTGGTGCCTTCACACCGTAACCTTCTAGAGGTAGACTTGATGAAAGCAAAAATTGGACTTGCTGTAAAAAATGTAATTTGATGCTCCTGTCAAACAGGTGCAGAAAAATTGTTCCTGGGGTGTTAATTGTGCCCATAAAACTTACACCAAAAAATTACTTCAAGATAAAATCAACACCCACTAAGCTAGGCAGCCTAGACAAAGATTTGTGATCCCAATAACACTTAATTAGCGACATTGGCATCAGGGGCTTGATCGCTGCTGCTAATTCAGGACTGATTCATTTTTACAAATGTCAGCCGGTCAACGGAGTCTGTGGACAGAAGTGCTCTTTTATCTGTCACAAAACCTCCGGCAGCACTGAATGCCCGTTCAGAAGGCACGCTGGATGCAGGGCAGGGCAGCAGCTCAATTACATACTGGGCAAGTTCTGGCCAGTGGTCTCTTCTCATGACCCAGTAACCCAGTGGATCATCAACTGGAAAGCTCTCCATCTCAGTTTTTTCCCCTAGATAATCTTTCACCCTTTGATACAGACACTGCCGATGGGATTTTGAAGCTGATAACCCTGGGCGGGGAGGACTAAAATAATTTTGAAATGCATCACTGAGGCGGCCCCCTTCTCCACTGCTCCTCCTTTGACCAAAAGATGCCTCAAAACTAGCTTTTCCATGGGACTGTAACCTACCAGAGTCTGGCAAGGCACTACATAAACTCCTCTTTAAGGTATACTCAAGATATTTCATCCTCTGATCCTCTGTGAGGATGGGATGAGTTCTGAAACTTTTTCCTTGTATCAGTGGTCAAGGAGGGTTGCCAACCAATAGTGATCCTTCTCCCTGATGCCACTAATTCTAGGGTCCTTTTACTGGCTTCTCGCACTGCAAGTTTTCAGAGGCAGAGTCCTCAGGGTCACCGAGGATTACATTATCTGGAACTGCCTCTTCCCAGCCATGTACTACTCCCAAGGGTTCTGGGGATGGAAAACCATCTGTTAAGGGTAGACGTATGTCTTGCTCTGCTTTAATGCCTCAAAAACTGCCAGAATCCTCCTCTTCCTCCTCCTACCTCTTCTCTTGTATGTTGTGTGGCATCGCAAGAATGGTGTCTGCATAAAGCTGCCTTGAGAAGAAAGAAAGTCCTTCTCCTACTCCCGCTGCATTGCCTCGAAATGTGCCCTATCCATAATGCCATGCACAGTCTATTCCAGCAGGAATACAACAGGGGTTGTGTCACTGATGCATGCATTGTCCCGGCTCACCATCCTTGTGGCCTCCTCAAATGGTGACAGTACAGTCCATGCATCCTTCATCAACAGCCATTGGCGTGGGGAAAAAAAGCTGAGCCAGCCAGAGCCTGTCCTTGTGCCATACTCACACAGGTACTCGTTGACGGCCCTCTGATGCATGTGCAGCCGCTGCAGCATTGCCAATGTTGAGTTCCACCTGGTGGGCATATCACAAATCAGGCGGTTTATGGGTAGGTTAAATTCCCGCTGAACTTCAGCCAATTGAGCACTGGCTGTGTATGACCGCCTGAAATGGCTACATACTCTTCTGGCCTGCTTTAGCAGATCTTCCAACCCTGGGTACCTGTTTGGGCACCACCAAAATGAGGACATGTGCCAGGTCTCAACTTTCCCTGTTGAAGGGTGAACAGAAGGTTAATGCCATTATCGCACACCACCATTCCTGGCTCAAGCTGCAGTGGTGTGATCCACCTCTGGGCCTGCCCATGTAGAGCTGTAAGACTCTCTGCCCCGGTCTGGTTCCTGTCCCCTAGACACACCAGCTGAAGCGCTGCATGGCATCTTTTAGACTGATTTGTTGAATGGTCCCTTGAACGCTTAGTGGGTACTGGTGGTTCATAGGACAATTCAGCAGAGGAGGGCATGGAGGAAGAGAAGGGGGTGGAGCTGACAGATCTCACATTATTACCACCAGCTGTATGGAGATGTGACAGCAAAACAAGCTGTAACACTGAGCCCTGTCCTGCATCCTTCCGAGTTGCAAGCAGAGTTACCCAGTGTGCTGTGAAGGAAATATATCGTCCCTGCCCATGCTTGCTGGCCCATGTGTCAGCAGTAACGTGGACCTTGCAGCTGACTGCTTTGTTCAACGATGCCACAATATTGCCTTCCACGTGATGGTACAGAGCTGGAATGGCCTTACGTGCAAAGAAATAGCAACTGGGAACCTGCCATTGTGGTACATTGGGTGTTCGTTTGTTCGTAGAACATATGGGCGTTCGTGAAAATTCGAGCGCTGTGCAGCAACCCCATAATGGGAATATAACACCAACTACCCAGGGCCCTCTTCTCCTCCCCCAACCACCTTGGGGCCCTCTTCTTCTCCTCCAAACACCCATGTGCCCTCTGCTTCTCCCACAGCCACCCAGGGGTCCTCTCCTTCTCCCCCAGCCACTCAGGGGTCCTCTCTTCCTCCACCAACTATCCTGGGGCCTCTCACCCCCTTTCCTCAGTAGACACCACAAATATGTAACCAGGCTGCAGAGTGATCAATCAGGGGTGTGGTTACCTGCATGTTCCCAGGCCAGGGCGGAGATCTCCTCCCGGGACAAGGTGTATTGTGCAGTGTGCACGGATCAGAGCCAGCAGGATCTCGATCACCCCCACCAGTGCGGCGGCCCTTACAGCCCCAGGACTGACTCCCTACAGCCAATCACGGCAGAGTGAGCTGACAGACCGGGCAGCCACTTCCTTCCTACTGATGCGGGGATACGCCCATCGCCTGATTTCTCCACAACCTTAGTGTTGTCCCCACGGCCCCCTCACCTGCCTCTGCCGCTCTACCCGGCTCTCCTCCGGCCATCTTCCACCGTCATACCTCTGGCTGAGAAAGCCCCATCTGCCCTGAACACTTCCGGCACCATTGGCTCTGCTCTCCTCCCCAGAGCTCCATGCTCCACAAGCCCAGCTGCGGCGGCCGCCACCACCACCACTCATCAGTTGCAGCGCCAGAATGGACAGGCCAAGCCGCCCTTCACCTCCGGCCTTGGCCCCCCATGTCCCCGCCAACATGTGCTTACAGTGTGGCTCCTCGTGGCCATTACGATGAATGTGACAAGGGGGAGGAGCCGCAATTATGTCAGCGCACATCGCTATTCAGCTGCTCTCTGCATCGATGCAGAATCGAGCAAGGCCGAATCGCGATGCATCGATGCACAGATTATATTCAGCACCCCTAGTGCCTTTGGCCAATCATGACTCAGGGGCTCAAGTCCACACCCCACACTATATAAGGCTGCTTACATGGCGGCCGTGTATAGTGTGCAATGTGCATTAATGGAGAGAGATTGAGAACCTGAGATAGATTAGGCAGGTTAGTTAGTGGCAGTTTAGTATATATATATATATATATATATAATATATATATATATATATTGTGACGATCCGGGGTGATTAGATTCAAGTGGTGCATGCGATTTTTCAGAAATGTGCCACTCCAGACTTGTTTTTTAGGGCATGGCAGCCCACTTTTATTTAAAGGAAAGGAAAAAAGTTCAAATCAACAGAAATCTTCCCTCGCAGGGGGTTCCACCATCACTGCATAACCAAACGATAGCCTCCTGGCTTACCCCTTGTCAGCTTCGTGCTGCTTTAGTCGCAGGCTACACCTGCCTGCTTCAGACTGCCACCTCCAGTCTTAGGCTCCTGTCTCTATCTCCTGGAACTCTCCCAACCTCCTGGCCAGACTTCCTGTCTGCTGGGCGGAGCCGTCTCCAGGTCTGAGCACTGACTGCTGTTCCTGGGATGTTTTTGAACCCAGCCCACAGGTGTGCAATTAGCATCCCTGCCAAAATCAGGCATGTGCTGCTTATCTGCACCTGTGAGATGGGGCGCATCTCCACAATATATATATATACAGTGTAGTCAGTGTAGAGTATATATACAGTGCAGGCAATGTATTAATATATATATATATATATATATATATATATATATATACCGTGTAGAAAAAAAGGTGGGGGACAGTGTAACAGGTGGGGGGGCGGTGTGAGAGGTGGGGGGACAGTGTTACCAGTGTGACAGGTGGGAGGGCAGTGTGACAGGTGGGGGGCAGTGTGACAGGTGGGGGTGGCAGTGTGACAGGTGAGGAGGGTAGTGTGAAAAGTAGGGGGAGCAGTGTGACAGGTGGGAGGGCAGTGTGACAGGTGGGGTTGGCAGTGTGACAGGTGGGAGGGCAGTGTGACAGGTGGAGTGGCAGTGTGACAGGTGGGGGCAGTGTGACAGGTGAGTGGGTAGTTAGGTAGGTAGGGGGAGCAGTGTGACAGGTGGGAGGGCAGTGTGACAGGTGAAGGAGCAGTGTGACAGGTGGGAGGGCAGTGTGACAGGTGGGGAGGGCAGTGTGACAGGTGGGAGGGCAGTGTGACAGGTGGGGGGGCAGTGTGACAGGTGGAGGCAGTGTGACAGGTGGGAGGGCAGTGTGACAGGTGGGGTGGAAGTGTAACAGGTGGGGGGGGCAGTGTGATAGGTGGGGGCGGTGTGACAGGTGGGAGGGCAGTGTGACAGGTGGGAGGGCAGTGTGACAGGTGGAGGGCAGTGTGACAGGTGGGAGGGTAGTGTGATAGGTAGGGGGAGCAGTGTGACAGGTGGGGGGGGCGTGTGATAGGTGGGGTGGAAGTGTGACAGGTGGGAGGGCAGTGTGACAGGTGGGGTGAAAGTATGACAGGTGGGGTGGCAGTGTGACAGGTGGGAGGGCAGTGTGACAGGTGGGGTGGCAGTGAGACAGGTGGGGGGCGGTGTGACAGGTGGCAGGGCAGTGTGACAGGTGGGGTGGCAGAGTGACAGGTGGGGGTGGTGTGACAGGTGGGAGGGCAGTGTGACAGGTGGGAGGGCAGGGTGACAGGTGGGGGGCAGTGTGACGGGTGGGGGGCAGTGTGATAGGTGGGGGGGTAGTGTGACAGGTGGGGGGGCAGTGTGACAGGTGGAGGCAGTGTGACAGGTGGGAGGGCAGTGTGACAGGTGGGGTGGAAGTGTAACAGGTGGGGGGGCAGTGTGATAGGTGGGGGGCGGTGTGACAGGTGGGAGGGCAGTGTGACAGGTGGGAGGGCAGTGTGACAGGTGGGAGGGCAGTGTGACAGGTGGGAGGGTAGTGTGATAGGTAGGGGGAGCAGTGTGACAGGTGGGGGGGGGGGGGCAGTGTGACAGGTGGGGTGGAAGTGTGACAGGTGGGAGGGCAGTGTGACAGGTGGGGTGAAAGTGTGACAGGTGGGGTGGCAGTGTGACAGGTGGGAGGGCAGTGTGACAGGTGGGGTGGCAGTGTGACAGGTGGGGGGCGGTGTAACAGGTGGCAGGGCAGTGTGACAGGTAGGGTGACAGTGTGACAGGTGGGGGCAGTGTGACAGGTGGGAGGGCAGTGTGACAGGTGGGAGGGCAGTGTGACAGGTGGAGGGCAGTGTGACAGGTGGGGGGCAGTGTGACAGGTGGGAGGGCAGTGTGACAGGTGGGAGGGCAGTGTGACAGGTGGGAGGGCAGTGTGACGGGTGGGGGGCAGTGTGATAGGTGGGGGGGGCAGTGTGATAGGTGGGGGAGCAGTCTGACAGGTAGGGGGGCAGTGTAATAAGTGTGGGTCAGTGTGACCGGTGGGGGAGCAGTGTGATAAGAGGGGGCAGTGTGACAGGTGGGCATTGTTATAGTAAGACACACAGCATGCTCCGGTTCCGGGCTTACCTTACAGGAGAATTCTGGATGCAAGAAGCAGCAGCCCTTGTACATACTGCTTCCCTGTGATGTCCGCGGGATGTCCCATACGGCTAGCAGTTCACTTCCCGAGTGTATACAGTGGAGAGGGGACGTGCCTCTGACCCAGGCGGGTATCAGCAAGAGTGTACAAGCAGAGCGACTCACCTGTGCACTGAATCTGGTGCCTGCCCCTCTTATGACACTGCCCCCACTTATAACACTACCCCTCCACCTGTCACACTGCCCCCTCTTATGACACTGCCCCCCCCCCACCTGTCCCACTGCCCCCCCCCCCCACATGTCACACTGTCCCCCCACCCAAGAGCTCCTGATAGCCCCCTCCACTGTATAGTTAGCTGCCAGATGGAGGTACAGGGGAGATGCTGGGTCTTGGGGCCCCCCCAAAGTGGCAGAACGCCAGGGCCCGGTCGCAAGTGAGACTGCTGCGACCCTGGTAGTTCCGCCACTGGGGTGGGACTTCCAAGGTACTAAGATATTAAAGCTAGCCATATGCTATGTAAATTTTGGCTGGATCCCGAGGAACTGGCCGAAATTCGCTATGTGGTTGGCTCCCTCCCACCCAACGTTCTTCAACTGAAAAATGAAAGGAGCCGGGCAGACAAGTGTCAGAATACGATAGCCCAGCGTGGGGGATTGGTCTATACTTGCTGTTAGTGGGGATTGAGAAATCTGTTAAATATAAAACAGCGTATGGTCAGCTTTAGAGTAGACATATTTAGTGCCCGGTATGGATAGGAGAGGTTTTATGTTTTGCATCCCATCCCATAAATCAAATGAAAAAATATACATCGAAAATGGGACTTTAAGCGTACGTAATTGCAACACAAGAATACGTGTGTAGGCTCCATCGGACTTTTGCTCGCGGAATTTCCGCCAGCAAAAGATTGAGAGCAGGATAGACATGTGCACTGACAAAAAATCTGCGAATTTCCGAATTTCGTATTTTATGGTTTATGGGAATTTTAATAGAATTTTTTTATTCAGTTTAATTAATAACTAGTAAATTAACAAGTACAAATTTATCCGAATTTCCGAATTTCCAAATCTCGTATTTTCGGATTTCCGAATTTCCGAATTTACGAATTTTTGGATTTTCGGATTTCCGAATTTAGAATTTTCGGATTTCCGAATTTCCGAATTTCGGATTTCCGAATTTTCGGATTTCCGAAATTCCGAATTTTTGAATTTACGAATTTCGAATTTTCGGATTTCCGAATTTTCGGATTTCCGAATTTACGGATTTCCGAATTTTCGGATTTCCGAATTTTCGGATTTTCGGTTTTTCGGAATTCGGGAATTCAAAGATTTGAAAATCCCAAAATTTGAAAATCTGAAAAAAGAAAAAAAAACTGTTTAATTAATAACTAACTAGTAAATTAACGAGTACAAATTTATCCGAAGTTACGAATTATCTGAAATAACGAATGCCGCATCTAAACAAATGGAAAAAGGTTTTATTATTATTGTTATTTATTATTATTAGATTGTTACGTTCCATTTGGTTAGATGCGGCATTCGTTATTTCAGATAATTCGTAACTTCGGATAAATTCGTACTCGTTACGTTCACTAACAGACAAATTTGAAAGGGAATTCCAATACCTATAATTTAATAGTTAGTTATTATTTAGAATTAAACATATTTTCTTTCTTTTTTTCAGATTTTCGATTTTTCTAATTTTTGAATTTCCGAATTCCGAAAATTCCGAATTCCGAAAATCCCGAATTCCGAAAATCCGAAAATCCGAAATTCGGAATTCGGAAATTTGAAAATTCAAAAATTCGAAAATTCGAAAATCCGAGATTCGGAAATCTGGAAATCCCAAAATTCGGAAAATACGAAAATACGAAATTTGGAAATTCGGAAATTCGAAAATTCGGAAATCCGAAAATCCGAAATTCGGAAATCCGAAAATCCGAAATTCGGAAATCCGGAAATCCCAAAATTCGGAAATCCGAAAATACGAAATTCGGAAATTAAAAATTTGGAAATTCGGAAATCCGAAAATGCAAAATTCGGAAATTCGGAAATTCGAAAATTCGGAAATCCGAAAAATCCGAAATTCGGAAATCCGGAAATCCCAAAATTCGGAAATCCGAAAATACGAAATTCGGAAATTAAAAATTTGGAAATTTGGAAATTCGGAAATTTCGGAAATTTAAAAATTCGGAAATTTGGAAATTCGGAATTAACGAATTTGTCAAAATTCGTTAAAAAACTAATTAGGAACTAAATTAATTGCACATGTCTAGAGCAGGATCTCTATTTTCCGACGGAAAAAGTTCCGATCGGAAATTCCGATCATCTGTGGCAATTCCGACACACATAATCCCTACGCATGCTCAGAAACAATTCGACGCATGCTCGGAAGCATTGAACTTAATTTTCTCGGCTCGTCGTAGTGCTGTACGTCACCACGTTCTTGACGGTTGAAAGTGTGTATGCAAGACAAGCTTGAGCGGAATTCCATCGGAAAAACTATCCAAGATTTTTATGACGGAAATTCTGCTCGTGTGTACGCGGCATAAGTGTTCGTAGACATATTTCATAAAATTCATCCTTTTTTCACAAACAGTAAATTAAAACGCTTGTCTGATCCAATATACAAATATTAGAAAAAAGAAAAACAACCTACAACTTCAGCTCACATCCCGTAAAGACATATCTCAAGATTTTGTCACGTGTTGTCCGGCTATTACACACATCATTGTTATAGATTCATTCTAAGCACAGTGTATGGCAACCATGGAGAGAGATGCTTCAGATCATAACTCTATGAGGTCTCTTGTATAAAATGTCTGTAAAGATAGGACAAATATTCACACAATTAGGGCAAAAATTGCTGTACTTCTTCTATTATGTGCGAATCCTAGAACATCAGCTCCGCCTAGTGGGCATAATGAGTTTTTTTTTTCAAGAAATACCTCAATCAGGAAAAAAAGGGGTGGGGTGGGGACAATGCCACATCCTCTTCTCTGCCCAGAGAAGCCAATAATCAGAAAGAGCTTAGAGCATATAACGTTTATGTAGTGGTACATGAGTAGAGGAACAATCTCCAGAGAGCATGCCTTAGTTCCACAATATTCTACAATTGGCCACCTCCAAACCATCCAGGACATGACATGTCAATCTCTCCTCTCTACTGGAAACCTTAATTTGCCCCCTTCTTGAACATGTCCTCCTCTGAATACTTCCCTGTCTGCCCTCCTGGGCACGCCTATCTATTAGACATGTGCGATTAGTTTCGTACGAATTCGTAATTCGTACGAATTTTTCGAAATTAGTACGAATTTACGAATCCGTAGGAAGAATTTTTTCAAATACGAATTCCGTACGGAATACGAAATTCCGTTTACGAATTTCGTCGCCGAATTTATTCGAATCCGACTACCAAATATCAGATTTCAACTAATATGAAAGAAATTATTATAGCGGATATAACGAATGAATTCGAATGACAAAGTGTCATTTTTGCAGGAAAAATTCCGTTTACGAATTTCAGCTCCAAATTATTCAAATCCAACTACCAATATCGAATTTTGAACTAATTCGAAAGAAATTATTATAGCAGATATAACGAATGAATTCGAATGATTCGAATGACAAAGTGTCATTTTTGCAGAAAAAAAAGCTATTTAAAATCACTTGCGGCTATTGCCGGCAAATGAATTGTCGGCTCTGTAACACAGAGAACAGTCATTCATTGATATAAAAAAAAAAAAAAAAGTGTAGGGGTCCCCCCAAATTCAATAACCAGGCCCTTCAGGTCTGGTATGGATTTTTAAGGGGAACCCCGGACAAAAAAAAAATGGCGTGGGGTCCCCTCAAAATCCATACCAGACCCCTTATCCGAGCACGCAACCTGGCAGGGCCGCAGGAAAAGAGGGGGGACGAGAGCGGCCCCCCCCTCCCGCCTGAACCGTACCAGGCCACATGCCCTCAACATTGGGAGGGTGCTTTGGGGTCTCCTGTCATTTTTACCATTTTTGACACTTTTTTGGTGAAATGGGGGGCGGGATCTGGGGGGGTCCCCTTGTTAAAGGGGGCTTCCAGATTCCGATAAGCCCCCCGCCCGCAGACCCCCACAACCACCGGCCATGGTTGTGGGGATGAGGCCCTGTCCTCATCAACATGGGGACAAGGTGCTTTGGGGGTCTCTGACCTCCAAAGCATCCTCCCAATGTTGAGGGCATGTGGCCTGGTACGGTTCAGGCGGGAGGGGGGGCCGCTCTCGTCCCCCCTCTTTTCCTGCGGCCTGCCAGGTTGCGTGCTCGATAAGGGTCTGGTATGGATTTTGAGGGGGACCCCACGCCATTTTTTTGGGCTGGGATTCCCCTTAAAATCCATCCCAGACCTCAAGGGTCTGGTATGGATTTTGAGGGGGACCCTACGCCATTTTTTTTTTTTTGGCTGGGGTCCCCCTTAATATCCATCCCAGACCTGAAGGGCCTGGTTATTGAATTTGGGGGACCCCCACGCTTTTTTTTTTATCAATGACTTCAATGAATGACTGTTCTCTGTGTTACGGATCCGACAATTCATTTGCCGGCAATAGCCGCAAGTGATTTTAAATAGTTTTTTTTTCCTGCAAAAATGACACTGCAGGAACATTTCTCTATATTAGATATACTGAATCTCGAATCATTCGAAGCATTCGTTATATCCGCAATTATAATTTCTTTCATATTAGTTGAAATTAGATATTTGTTAGTTGTTGTATTCGAATTGTTCTCTGTATTACGGGAACCGGCAATTAGCCGCGAGTGATTTTAAATAGCTTTTTTTTCCTGCAAAAATGACACATTGTACAGAGACAGTTCTAAGCACGGGAAACATGCCCCCCTTCTATATACTATATACTCTATAGTATGCCTATGAAGGGGGGGGCATGTTTCCCGTGCTTAGAACTGTCTCTGTGCAATGTGTCATTTTTTGCAGGAAAAAAAAACTATTTAAAATCACTTACGGCTATTGCCGGCAAATGAATTGTCCGATCCGTAACACAGAGAACAGTCATTCATTGAAGTCATTGATAAAAAAATGCGTGGGGGGTCCCCCCAAATTCAATAAACCAGGCCCTTCAGGTCTGGGATAGATATTAAGGGGGACCCCAGCCAAAAAAAAAAAAAATGGCGTAGGGTCCCCCTCAAAGTACATACCAGACCCTTGAGGTCTGGGATGGATTTTAAGGGGAGCCCCAGCCCAAAAAAAGGGCGTGGGGTCCCCCTCAAAAATCATACCAGACCCTTATCCGAGCACGCAACCTGGCAGGCCGCAGGAAAAGAGGGGGAGACGAGAGCGGCCCCCCTCCCGCCTGAACCGTACCAGGCCACATGCCCTCAACATTGGGAGGATGCTTTGGGAGTCTGAGACCCCCAAAGCACCTTGTCCCCATGTTAATGAGGACAAGGGCCTCGTCCCCACAACCGTGCCCGGTGGTTGTGGGGGTCGGGGGGGGGGGGGCGGGGGGGCTGCGGGCGGGGGGCTTATCGGAATCTGGAAGCCCCCTTTAACAAGGGACCCCCAGATCCTGCCCCCCCCCTGTGTGAAATGGTAAGGGGGTACAAAAGTACCCCTACCATTTCACCAAAAAAGTGTCAAAAATGGTAAAAATGACAGGAGACTGTCTTTGACAATTCCTTTATTAAAATCTTCTTTCTTCTTTCTTCTGCTCTTCCTTCTTCCTTTCTTCATCCTTCGGTTTCTTCATCTTCTCCTTCCGGCATCTTCTTCCATCTTCTTCTTCCTCCGATCCGCTTCTTCTTGCTCCGGTCTTCTCGTCCTTCTCGTCCGGCATCGGCGTCGGCTTCCGTTCTCGTGGGCCGCTCCTCGCAATGGGAGGCTCCCGCTCTGTGAGGCTTCGCTCCGGCTGACAGGTCTTTTATAATGGAGGGCACCTGGTGACCTCGCCCCCCCTCTGACGTCATGGGGAAAGCCATAGGGAAGTCCCCATGACGTCCCCGTGCGTCAGAGGGGGTGGGGTTACCAGGTGCCCTCCGTTATAAAAGACCTGTCAGCCGGAGCGAAGCCTCACACAGCGGGAGCCTCCCATTGCGAGGAGCGGCCCGCGAGAACAGACGCCGACGCCGATGCCGGACGAGAAGGACGAGAAGACCGGAGCAAGAAGAAGCGGATTGGAGGAAGAAGAAGATGGAAGAAGATGACGGAAGGAGAAGATGAAGAAACCGAAGGATGAAGAAGAAAGGAAGAAGGAAGACCAGAAGAAAGAAGATTTTAATAAAGGAATTGTCAAAGACCGTCTCCTGTCATTTTTACAATTTTTGTCACCTTTTTTGGTGAAATGGTAGGGGTACTTTTGTACCCCCTTACCTTTTCACACTGGGGGGGGCGGGATCTGGGGGTCCCCTTGTTAAAGGGGGCTTCCATATTCCGATAAGCCCCCCGCCCACAGACCCCCACAAACCACCGGCCAGGGTTGTGGGGAAGAGGCCCTTGTCCTCATCAACATGGGACAAGGTGCTTTGGGGGGGACCCCAAAGCACCCTCCCAATGTTGAGGGCATGTGGCCTGGTACGGTTCAGGCGGGAGGGGGGCCGCTCTCGTCCCCCCCTCCTTTCCTGCGGCCTGCCAGGTTGCGTGCTCGGATAAAGGGTCTGGTATGGATTTTGAGGGGGAACCCACGCCATTTTTTTTTTGGGCCGGGGTTCCCCTTAAAATCCATCCCAGACCTGAAGGGTCTGGTATGGATATTTTGGGGGGGACCCCACGCCATTTTTTTTTTTTGGCTGGGGTTCCCCTTAATATCCATACCAGACTTGAAGGGCCTGGTTATTGAATTTGGGGGAACCCCACGCTTTTTTTTTTTTTTTTTTTATCAATGAATGACTGTTCTCTGTGTTACGTAGCCGCGAGTGATTTTAAATAGCTTTTTTTCCTGCAAAAATGACACTTTGTGCAGGAACAGTTCTCTATATTAGATATACTGAATCTCGAATTCATTCGAAGCATTCGAAGCATTCGTTATATCCGCTATTATAATTTCTTTCATATTAGTTGAAATTCGATATTTGTAGTTGGATTTACTAACGATTCGTAACGATTCGTAACTTGAAATTGAAAATCGATATTTGTAGTTGGATTCGAATTGTTCTCTGTGTTATGAGAACCGACAATTCATTAGCCGCGTTAACGATTCGTAACGATTCGTAACGATTCGTAACTTTACTAACGATTCGGAAAAAAAATTCGTACGAATTCGAACGGAATTTCCTACACGAATTACGAGTTACTAATTTTTTTATATACGAAACGGGACGAAACAAAACTAAACAAATTTTTTGACAGTTCCCATGTCTACTATCCATCCTCTCTTTAAAATGTTCCCCCTGTAGAGGTCAAGTTGTCCTCTACTGGACATGTCCGCTTGTCCTCTTCTTAACACTTCCATCTTTCCTGTCTTGGACAATTTTTTTCTGTCCCCTCCTAGACACTTCCCTTTGTCCTCTTCTGGAACCTTCCTTCTGTCCTCTTCTTGACCCTTCCCGATGTCCTCTCCTGGACACTTCCCTTTGTCCTCTTCTGGACCCTTCCCGATGTTCTCTTCTGGACCCTTCCCAATGTCCTCTCCTGGACACTTCCCTTTGTCCTCTCCTGGACACTTCCCTTTGTCCTCTTCTGGAGACTTCCCTCTGTCCTCTCATGGACACTTCCCTCTGTCCTCTCATGGACCCTTCCCTCTGTCCTCTTCTGGACACTTCCCTCTGTCCTCCTCTGGACACTTCCCTCTGTCCTCTTCTGGACACTTCCCTCTGTCCTCTCCTGGACACTTCCCTCTGTCCTCTTCTGGACACTTCCCTCTGTCCTCTTCTGGACACTTCCCTCTGTCCTCTCCTGGACACTTCCCTCTGTCCTCTTCTGGACACTTCCCTCTGTCCTCTCCTGGACACTTCCCTCTGTCCTCTCCTAGACACTTCCCTCTGTCCTCTCCTAGACACGTCCCTCTGTCCTCTCCTGTCCTCCCTCTGTCCTCTCCTAGACACGTCCCTCTGTCCTCTCCTAGACACTTCCCTCTGTCCTCTCCTAGACACTTCCCTCTGTCCTCTCCTAGACACTTCCCTCTGTCCTCTCCTAGACACTTCCCTCTGTCCTCTCCTAGACACTTCCCTCTGTCCTCTCCTAGACACTTCCCTCGGTCCTCTCCTAGACACTTCCCTCTGTCCTCTCCTAGACACTTCCCTCTGTCCTCTCCTAGACACTTCCCTCTGTCCTCTCCTAGACACTTCCCTCTGTCCTCTCCTAGACACGTCCCTCTGTCCTCTCCTTCATCCATCCATCCATGTCTCAATCCATCCATGTCTTCATCCATCCATCCATGTCTCCATCCATCCATGTCCCATCCATCCATGTTTCCATTCATCCATCCATGTTTCCATTCATCCATCCATGTATCAATCCATCCATGTCTCCATCCATCCATCCATCCATCCATCCATCCATCTATGTCTCCTTCCATCAATCCATCTCCCCATCCATCCATGTCTCCATCCATCCATTTCTCCATCCATCCATGTCTCCATCCATCTATGTCTTCATCCATCCATCCATGTCTCCATCCATCCATCCATGTCTCCATCCATCCATCCATGTCCCCATCCATCCATGTCTCCTTCCATCCATGTCTCCATCCATCCATGTCTCAATCCATCCATCCATCCATGTCCCCATCCGTCCATGTCTCCATCCATCTATGTCTTCATCCATCCATCCATGTCCCCATCCATCCATGTCTCCATACCATCCATGTCTCAATCCATCCATCTCTCCATCCATCCATGTCTCAATCCATCCATGTCTCAATCCATCCATGTCCCCATCCATCCATCCATGTCTCCATCCATCCATGTCTCCGGCATCCATCCATCCATGTCTCCATCCATCCATGTCTCCATCCATTTCTCAATCCATCCATGTCTCCATCCATCCATGTCCCCATCCCTCCATCTATGTTTCCTTCCATCCAATCATGTCCCCATCCATCCATGTCTCCATCCATCCATCTATGTCTCCTACCATCCATGTCCCCATCCATCCATATCTCCATCCATCCATCCAAGTCTCTCCATCCATCCATCCATCCATGTCCCCATCCATCCATCCATGTCTTCATCCATCCATCTATGTCTCCTTCCATCCATGTCCCCATCCATCCATCCATGTCTTCATCCATCCATCTATGTCTCCTTCCATCCATCCATGTCCCCATCCATCCATCCATGTCTTCATCCATCCATCTATGTCTCCTTCCATCCATGTCCCCATCCATCCATGTCCCCATCCATCCATGTCTCCATCCATCCATGTCTCCATCCATCCATGTCTCCATCCATCCATTCCATGTCTCAATCCATCCATTTCTCCATCCATGTCTCCATCCATCCATGTCTCCATCTATCCATCCATGTCTCCATCCATCCATGTCTCCATCCATCCATCCATTTCTCAATCCATCCATGTCTCCATCAATCCATCCATGTCTCCATCCATCCATGTCTCCATCCATCCATGTCTCCATCCATCCATCCATGTCTCAATCCATCCATGTCTCCATCTATCCATCCATGTCTCCATCCATCCATCCATGTCTCCATCCATCCATGTCTCCATCCATGTCTCCATCCATCCATGTCCCCATCCATCACCCCATGTCTCCATCCATCCATCCATGTCTCCATCCATCCATGTCGCCATCCATCCATGTCGCCATCCATCCATCCATGTCTCCATCCATCCATCCATGTCTCCATCCATCCATGTCGCCATCCATCCATGTCGCCATCCATCCATCAATGTCTAGAGAGAAAAAGAGATCCGTGTTCCTGCTTATCAAAAACACAAGATCTTTCTCTTTCCCTTTGATGTCTCATCTCTTTCTAAAAAAAAGTTATTTTAGGCCCCTGAAGCCTCACCTCCTTGTTAAAGAGGTCTTTAGTTTCCTGATGTCTGACCTCTTTATACAAAAGGTCTTTTAGACCCCTGATGTCTACCCTCTTTCTTTAAAAGGTCTTTTAGACCCCTGATTCCTCAACTCTTTCTACAAAAGGTATTTTAGACCCTGATGTCTCACCTCTTTCTTAAAAAGGTCTTTTAGACCCCTGATTCCTCAACTCTTTCTACAAAAAGTATTTTAGACCCCTGAGGTCTCTCCTCTTTCTTAAAAAGGTCTTTTAGACCCCTGATGCCTCGCCTCTTTCTACAAAAGATATTTTAGACCCCTGATGTCTCCCCTCTTTCTTAAAAAGGTCTTTTAGACCCCTGATTCCTCAACTCTTTCTACAAAAGGTATTTTAGACCCTGATGTCTCACCTCTTTCTTAAAAAGGTCTTTTAGACCCCTGATTCCTCAACTCTTTCTACAAAAAGTATTTTAGACCCCTGAGGTCTCTCCTCTTACTTAAAAAGATATTTTAGACCCCTGATGCCTCGCCTCTTTCTACAAAAGATATTTTAGACCCCTGATGTCTCCCCTCTTTCTTTTAAATTTCTTTTGGGCCCCCGATGTCTCACCTCTTTCTTAAAAAGCTTGCTTAGACCACTGATGTTTCACCTCTTTCTTAAAAAGCTGTTTTAGACACCTGATGTTTCACCTCTTTCTACAAATGGTATTTTAGACCCCTTGATGTCGACCTCTTTCTAAAAAAAAGTATTTTACGCCCCTGATGTGTCACCTCTTTCTAAAAAAAAGTCTTTTAGGCCCCTGATGTGTCACCTCTTTCTAAAAAAAAGTATTTTAGACCCCTAATGTCTCACCCACCACCCAATTAAGCTAATGGAATGCAGATCACACTCCATTAGATTCCTCCCTGACCAGACCAGCCAGAGAAAGTGACATTGGAACATTGACACTTTACCCATCGCTGCCAAATTTTCAGAAGAAAGGGGAGATCACCAAATGGATTTTAGCGGGCCCCCTTTCCTGCTACCTGCCATGCTGGTCCCAGGTCCGTCGATGGGAGTGCAGAGCCTGAAAAACATGGTGGGTGCAAGGGGGGCACAGTTCCTTCCACTGACACCAACAATGGGGCCCAATGACACCAATGATGGGGCACAATTTCTCCCAATGACACAAGCAATGGGGTACAGTCCCCCCCACTGACACCAACAATGGGCCAAATGACAGGGCACAATTCCTACTAATGAAATAATCGATGGGGCACAATTCCTCTCACTGACACCAAAGATGGGGCATTGTTTACTCCAACTGATGCTGGGACATTTTCTACTTCCAATGGTCACAGTCCACCCCAAGATCTCTCTCTTTCCCTTGTTTACAAAGGAAGAGCTCTGTTCTGCCTCTCTACAAATGATCCCTGGGTTCCCTGGGGGCATCCCGTCCGCTGGACCCGCTGATTGGCTCCCGCTGTATCCAATCACTTTTTCTTTCTAAAAAAAAGGTCTTTTAGACCCCTAATGTCTCCTCTCTTTCTACAAAAGGTATTTTAGGCCCCTGATGTCTCACCTCCTTCTTAAAAACGGTCTTTAAGACCCCTGATGTCTCATCTCCTTGTTAAAGAGTTCTTTAGTTTCCTGATGTCTGACCTCTTTCTACAAAAGGTCTTTTAGACCCCTGATGTCTCCCCTCTTTATTTAAAGGGTCTTTTAGATGCCTGATGTCTCACCTCTTTCTTAAAAAGGTCTTTTAGACCCCTGATGTCTCTCATCTTTCTTAAAAAGGTCTTTTAGACCCCTGATTCCTCAACTCTTTCTACAAAAAGGTATTTTAGACCCCTGATGTCTTACCTCTTTATAAAACAATGGTCTTTTAGACCCCTGATGTCTCTCCTCTTTCTTAAAAATGGCTTTTAGACCCCTGAGGCCTCACCTCTTTCTACAAAAGGTATTTTGGACGCCTGATGTCTCCCCTCTTTCTTTTAAATGTATTTTGGGCCCCTGATGTCTCACCTCTTTCTCCAAAAGATCTTTTAGACCCCTGATGTCTCCCCTCTTTATTTAAAAGGTCCTTTAGACCCCGAATGCCTCGCCTCTTTCTTTAAAAGGTCTTTTATACCTCTGATATCTCACCTCTTTCTACAAAAGGTATTTTAGACCCTGATGTCTCCCCTCTTTCTTTTAAATGTCTTTTGGGCCCCTGATTCCTCAACTCTTTCTACAAAAGGTATTTTAGACCCCGATGTCTCACCTCTTTCAATAAAAATGGTCTTTTAGACCCCTGATGTCTCTCCTCTTTCTTAAAAAGGTCTTTTAGACCCCTGATGCTGAACTTCTTTCTACAAAAGGTATTTTAGACCCCTGATGTCTCCCCTCTTTCTTTTAAATGTCTTTTGTGCCCCTGATGTCTCATCTCTTTCTTAAAAGGGTCTTTTAGACACCTGATGTCTCACCTCTTTCTTTAAAAGTTTTTTTGGGCCCCTGATGTCTCACCTCTTTCTAAAAAAAGGTATTTTAGGCCCCTAATGTTTCACCTCTTTCTAAAAAAAAAGTATTTTAGACCCCTGATGTCTCTCCCACCCTCAAATTAAGCTAATGGAATGCAGATCACACTCCATTAGATTCCTTCCTGACCAGATCAGCCAGAGAAAGTGACATTGGAAACAGTAAGTGACACTTTACCCATCGCTCCCAGGTTCTCAGAAGAAAGGGGAGATCACCAAATGGATCTTAGCGGGCCCCCTTTCCTGCTACCTGCCATGCTGGTCCCAGGTCCGTCGATGGGAGTGCAGAGCCTGAAAAACACAGTGGGTGCAAGGGGGGCACAGTTCCTTTCACTGACACCAACAATGGGGCCCAATGACCCCAATGATGGGGCACAATTTCTCCCAATGACACCAGCAATGGGGTACATTCCCCCCCCCCCCCCCACTAACACCAACAATGGGGCCGAATAAAACCAATGATAGGGCACAATTCCTACTAATGAAATAATCGATGGAGCACAATTCCTCTCACTGACACCAAAGATGGGGCATTGTTTACTCCAACTGATGCTGGGACATTTTCTACTTCCGATGGTCACAGTCCCCCCCCCCCCCCCAAGTCTGAAGGACAGGAAAATTGCCCTTTGTTTAGAAATTTTGGAAACCCCCCCCCCCTTTATACATTTGTCTGTGGCGTTATACTTAAGTGGTGGTGGCAGCTCTTTATGTATTTGCTTGGCATTTAGAATGACATGGTAGAGGTGGCAGAGCAAAAATAGTATATATATATTATAATATATACATTTTAATGGCAGGATTCTGAAGGCACTGCCTTAAAAAGGTGGAAAAATCAACAAAATCTGGAAAAAAAAAAAAAAAAAGATTCAACAAAATACGAATTTATTAAATTTTTTTTTCAAAAAGTGACTCAACAAAATCAACAGAATATGAAAAAATAAAATAAAATAATGACAACAAAATCAGCAGAATATGAAAACATAAAATAAAAAAATTACTTAACAAAATCAGCAGAATATGAAAATATAAAATAAAAAAATGACATCAAAATCAGCAGAATATGAAAAAAAAGATTCAACAAAATCAACAAAATATGAAAGAATTTTTTTTTTAAAAAGTGACCCAACAAAATCAACAGAATATAAAAAATATATAAAAATGTCTCAACAAAATCAATAGAATATGAAAACATAAAATAAAAAAAATAATTAACAAAATCAGCAGAATATGAAAATATAAAATAAAAAATGACTTATCAAAATCAACAAAATATGAAAAAAAAGATTCAACAAAATCAACAAAATATGAAAGAATTTTTTTTTAAAAGTGACCCAACAAAATCAACAGAATATAAAAAATATATAAAAATGTCTCAACAAAATCAATAGAATATGAAAACATAAAATTAAATAATGACTTAACAAAATCAGCAGAATATGAAAAAATAAAATAAAATAATGACAACAAAATCAGCAGAATATGAAAACATAAAATAAAAAAATTACTTAACAAAATCAGCAGAATATGAAAACATTAAATAAAAAGATTCAACAAAATCAACAACATATGAAAGAATTTTTTTTTTTAAAGTGACCCAACAAAATCAATAGAATATAAAAAATATATAAAAATGACTCAACAAAATCAACAGAATATAAAAATAAATATAAGAACAACTCTCAGGACAAACTAAAGTGCTGAACAAGTTTTTCTGGGCCATGCGAATGGAAAATAGTCAAACTTGAAGAACAAATACAAGAGAATGACCCCTTTATACAGGGGCCCCAATGTGCAGCGGTGTGATCGACGTTTCAGAGGAAGATATTCATCATTCAGCAGAGCGGCCGGGTCGGGATTGTGGTTTTGTGTTCTGCAAACCAAAAACTGACAGCAATGTGTTTTTTTTTTCTGCATCTGCGTGTTTGTAAAGAGGTCGCTGCGTCCCCACATCAAACCGCACTTCTGTCTGCAGAACAGAAGATTTGTCTAGATTACTGAGAGGGAACTTCACAACCGTCACTCTAATTATACCTTCCAGGGACAGGTGTGCGAGAAGAACGCCGAGGAACCGTCCACAGCAGCCAATAATATTCCTCTGTTTATTTCTCCACTGCAGACTGGATTGTCTGTATAAATCAGAGGTCTCCAAACCAATCCACGGGCTGCATGCGGAGCCTTCCACTGATACAATGCATCCGGAAAGTATTCACAACGCTTCACTTTTTCCACATTTTGTTATGTTACGGCCTTATTCCAAAATGGATTCAATTCATTATTTTCCTCCAAATTCTACAAACATTCCCCATAATGACAACGTGAGAGAAGTTTGATTGAAATCTTTGCAAATTTATTAAAATTAAAAAAGGAAAAAATCCCATGTACATAAGTATCACAGACTCCTCCCATGTACATACGTATCACAGGCTCCTCCCATGTACAAAAGTATCAAAGGCTCCTCCCATGTACATAAGTATTACAGGCTCCTCCCATGTACATAAGTATCACAGGCTCCTCCCATGTACATAACTATCACAGACCCCTCCCATGTACATAAGTATCACAGGCTCCTCCCATGTACATAAGTATTACAGGCTCCTCCCATGTACATAAGTATCACAGGCTCCTCCCATGTACATAACTATCACAGACCCCTCCCATGTACATAAGTATCACAGGCTCCTCCCATGTACATAAGTATCACAGGCTCCTCCCATGTACATAAGTATCACAGACTCCTCCCATGTACATAAGTATCACAGGCACCTCCCATGTACATAAGTATCACAGACTCCTCCCATGTACATAAGTATCACAGACTCCTCCCATGTACATAAGTATCACAGACTCCTCCCATGTACATAAGTATCACAGACTCCTCCCATGTACATAAGTATCACAGACTCCTCCCATGTACATAAGCATCACAGACTCCTCCCATGTACATAACTATCACAGACTCCTCCCATGTACATAAGTATCACAGACTCCTCCCATGTACATAAGTATCACAGGCTCCTCCCATGTACATAAGTATCACAGGCTCCTCCCATGTACATAAGTATCACAGACTCCTCCCATGTACATAAGTATCACAGGCTCCTCCCATGTACATAAGTATCACAGGCTCCTCCCATGTACATAACTATCACAGACTCCTCCCATGTACATAAGTATCACAGACTCCTCCCATGTACATAAGTATCACAGGCTCCTCCCATGTACATAAGTATCACAGGCTCCTCCCATGTACATAAGTATCACAGACTCCTCCCATGTACATAAGTATCACAGGCTCCTCCCATGTACATAAGTATCACAGGCTCCTCCCATGTACATGAGTATCACAGGCTCCTCCCATGTACATAAGTATCACAGACTCCTCCCATGTACATAAGTATCACAGACTCCTCCCATGTACATAAGTATTACAGGCTCCTCCCATGTACAGAAGTATCACAGACTCCTCCCCATGTACATAAGTATCACAGGCTCCTCCCATGTACATAAGTATCACAGGCTCCTCCCATGTACATAAGTATCACAGACTCCTCCCATGTACATAAGTATCACAGGCTCCTCCCATGTACATAAGTATCACAGGCTCCTCCCATGTACATGAGTATCACAGGCTCCTCCCATGTACATAAGTATCACAGACTCCTCCCATGTACATAAGTATCACAGACTCCTCCCATGTACATAAGTATCACAGCCTCAATACTTTGGTGAAGCTCCTTTGGCACCAATTAGGGCAGAGTCTTTTTGAGTATGATGCTACAAGCTTGGCACATCTATATGGAGACCCCTCGTTTAAATCTTTATGAAATCCCCCATAGGAAGAAGGGCATGAAGCTCTTGGTCATGTTCTGATACATGTAGTTGCTGAACAGTGTGGTTGAACAGTCCCCTCCCCCCCAACGCTGCCCAACCATGCTGATAGCGAGAAGAAGAATATTTAATAAAGGCTTTTTGGAAGTGCTTGTCTCTGGCCACAAGGGCATTCTGCAATGCCATCCTTCAGCATACCAGGGGGCAGGGGCAGCTCAGAAACAAGCTCAGTCAATGTTGTGGTGCAGCTGCAGATCTACCACACAACACTGCAGCACTGACGAGAAATTCATTAGTAAACAAATCCAATGGTTACATTACAGATCTTCATCGCCATAACCGGCATCGGCAGATCTATCTGTGCTGTATCTCCCCCTTACGAATGCCCATAAATTGGGCTTCTGCCTGGGGATGTGCTACATCTAGAACAAAACAAAAGTAAAATGGCATTTTAATGCACAAGGGGGCAACGGATCAGAACGGGACCAAGTGCCACATGCAGATGGTCTCCTGGGGGGCGATATTTGAAATATTAGGCGATATTACTTTCATTTAGACTGTCACTTTGGATAGATTTACTTCTGCGGGTCAGCGAGGCATTTCCCATGCTTCCCTTATTGTCGCTTTTGGGTGATACACGGGTCACGTTCACCCATACTGTTTTGCCTAAATGGCCAATAAAAAGATCAGTCAACCCAAAAGTGTTTTTTTTTGGTTATTGGTGGGGCCTTGGCCTCTTATATGACTTGGATACTCCAACAGTGAGAGCTCCTCATCATAAGTACGGGAAGAATTGTTCCCCCTGAATTGGTGGGGTTTTTAGGCAGCAATGTGTTTTAGAAATATGTAACAAAATAGGTAATGTTCAGTAGAAGACACAATTTATCGAAAAAAGTTTAAAGTATTTATTCATGTCACATAAATGACAGGTGGAGTAAAAAACATAAGCCCATACAGAGAAATAAATAAAACTACAGCTATACAGTACACACACACAGAAAACCAACAGGTAGCACCCAACACCTCAACTGATGAAACAGATGGGGTTAGTATAATACAACAAATCTGACGCGTTTCGACCCGTAATTGTATGGTCTTCTTCAGAGTGTTTTTGTCTGTTGGAATAAAAAAATAGACAGCATCGAAGCATTTATTAGATCAAATATTAGATATTGTCAAATATGTCGCATTTATATCTATGCATCGTAGCATAGAAGTAGCATAGCCATAGTGCGCATATTTACCGGAATATGTGTGGTGTTAGTAGAGCGATTTTTCTGCATGGGAACTCATTTAAAATCCCCTCAACTTCTCCAGGCGGTTCCCAAATGCGGCTCCCACGGGCAGACCACAGCAGGGTAGTCGTCTCCTTTTCCTCATCATAAGTACTGGCTCTGCTTCTGTCCTGTTTTTGGTGTTCCCACCCACCTTTGGGTGTTCCAGCTACTCCTGTTGTAGCACCCCAATGCTTTGGGTTGTTAAGCCAGGGGAGCCTTTCCTTCTAATGCCAAGCAGGTGGAACCCTCTCCACTAGGCCACAAGCAGCAACTGGCTGTGGAGACCCTCATAGCTGGCACAATAGGTGTGCGGACCAAAGGGCACGGCTCTCACCAACAGAGTCCCCAAAAGATGAATGTTTGTGGATGATCCTCAAGTGCGAAATCCTCCAGGTTGACACCCTTGACCCACCCGCTTGCCTAACCAAACAAGAAACACAGGCTTTTAAAAGCTCAGCCTTAATACCCCTATTAATTTGTCCATAAATGTCAAAGTAAAAGTTGAACAAAATCAAAGCTCAGAAATATATTGTAGGGAGTCGGGTACTCAGGGTGTCATCATAGAAGGTGCCTGGAGAAGACCAAGGCCAAACTACCCTATTGAAGATCAGAAGCTACAAAAATTGTGCTTACCCCGCTAAAATATGAAAGTATAATTGAGGATCCCAGGTGGAGGTTAGAATCTGTGGAGGCTAGCTAGGGCTGAGAGCCCCTGATGGTGGAGCGGGAATTTTGGGACCGTCACTCCTTTGGAAGGTCTTGCAAATGACAGCTAAGTAGACCAAGGAACAATAAAGGTTGCTAGGCTAGTGTGTGGGCGGGCAGTGACAATACCAAAGGATGAACCAGTTGGGGAGATTATTCAGAGGCTGTTGCCAAGGCTAATTATCATCACGCATCAAAGCCGGATCGCGGATCAAGAACCAGGGCAGAAGAAAAGAAGCATATTTAGTACAAAATGAGGTTAGCAACAAAGTTCAATCAAAAATTTGATAAAGATCCAACCATCAACTAAGCTCTATTAATGGCAAATTAAGAGTGAAGCAAGTTGCCCAGAAAAATATTACCCTATCCGGCCGCTCGGGCACAAATGCACAGCTGAAGACATGAATAGAATATTAAGGCACACCAAGCTATGCCATGGAATCACTTCCTTACAGGATGTCTCCAACTTACAAGTTGACCTCAATGTCTAATTTTGCAACTATGTGGCAAATGAGGTTTAATGCTGATAAATGTAAAGTTCTGCACTTGGGGGCTAAGACTATGCATACAGGGATGGACTGACAACTCATGGGGCCCCCGGGCAATAGGAGATTATGGGGCCCCCAGGCAATCAGAGATTATGGGGCCACACAGTATACACACTCAGTATACAATCGCACAGTATAAAAATACATGTATACACAGACATGTTTCTATTGGCTGAGAAGGTACTGGAGGGGCGGGGCAGCTATAATCTCGGGAAATTTAGACCAAAAGGATGTCGGTAAGGGACATTTCAGAAATGGATGTAAAAAAAACACAGATTTTTACATACTGTCCCTGGTCTTACTTAGGCTGGCAACCCTGATGGGGCCCCCTAGTGGCCCGGGGCCCTCGGGCAGTGCCCGAGTAGTCTAATGGTCAGTCCGCCCCTGTATGAATACATCATACATACTAGGGGGAGTACAACTGGGGGAGTCAATGGTGGAGAAGGATCTGGGGGATCTTTTTATCTGTAAGATAGCGCTACATTCATTTTGCATTGTCCGGATATTTACCTAAGGTAACTAAGACCTATATCTTTTCCACCCATTCTCTCTCCTTCCCCCTTTCATGTTCTTTTTCTTCCTCCTTTCCCTCCCCCCTCTCACTCTCCTTTTCTTCTTCTTGCTCTTTAGTCCCTCTTTGCTCCATTTGTTTTTGATTTTAGTTTTTTTAAGGTATTTCAGCAAGTTTTGGGGAGGGATTGACCCTCATTGCTGCATTGTTATACCTAATTTAGGATTGATCTCGTCTTCTTTGGTGCCCACCCTGCGGTCCCCATTGTTGGACTTGATTCTCCCCTTTTCTGAACAAACAGGACTTTGATCAATTTATTCATCACATACATGATAGGTGAGTTCCACCATTACTGTGGCAACATCCGACCGTGTGTACGCTCCATCGGACCAACTTTTTTAGTTTTCATCTGACTTTTGTTGGCTGTGCGAACGGACCAACTTTCTGCCAACAAAAGTCTGATGGAGCAAAGTCCGATCGTGTGTATAGAATACCATAGGACTTTTGTACAAAGTACAAACACGCATGCTCAGAACCAATGCAAAAGATCAGACAACAATACAGAAGTTGACCAAAGGTGGCGGTAAAGAGCAGAAAAAACACGTGATTTGGTGAAAGTTGGCTGAAAAAGTCCTGCTGTGTGTAAGCAATACAAGTTCAGGGCGGACGCCCTTTGTACAAAAATCCACGGGAAAGTTTGTACAAAGTCCGATCATGTGTATGAGGCTTTATAGTGTGTATGGGCCTTCAGACTAAAACTAAATTGAAATTTGCTGCCAAAATGAACACGGCTTGTGAGACCTGACTGATATATTCAGGGGTCCATTTCTTGAGGGGAGCTGCTAGAATTATCGTTGGTGGAGGTTGTCACTGAGTCACCTTATCTATCAATTTATATTCACTTCATTGGACACTTGTTGGTGCTTGCTGACCATCTCATGCGAACTAGACGTGTGCAATTTGTTTAGTTACGAATTCATTTTTCGTTAAAATTCGTAAGCATGCGAATGAGCGAACCGTTTAACCACTTTCAGCCCCGGACCAATTGGCAGCCAAAGGACCAGGCCCTTTTTGCGATTCGGCACTGCGTCGGTTTAACTGACAATTGCGCGGTCGTGCGACGTGGCTCCCAAACAAAATTGGCGTCCTTTATTTCCCATAAATAGAGCTTTCTTTTGGTGGTATTTGATCGCCCCTGCGGTTTTTTATTTTTTGCGCTATAAACAAAAATAGAGCGACAATTTTTGAAAAAAATGCATTATTGCATTTACTTTTTGCTATAATAAATATCCCCAAAAAATATATAAAAAACTTTTTTTTTCCTCAGTTTAGGCCGATACGTATTCTTCTACATATTTTTGGTAAAAAAAATCGCAATAAGCGATTATTGATCGGTTTGCGCAGAAGTTATAGCGTTTACAAAATAGGGGATAGTTTTATAGCATTTTTATTAATAATTTTTTTTTTATTAGTAATGTCGGCGATCAGCGATTTTTTTTGTGACTGCGACATTATGGCGGACACATCGGACATTTTTGACACATTTTTGGGACCATTGTCATTTTATACAGCAATCAGTGCTATTTAAATGCATTGATTCCTGTATAAATGACACTGGCAGTGAAGGGGTTAACCACAAGGGGGCAGTGTAAGGGTTAAGTATGCCTAGGGGTGTGTTTCTTACTGTGGGGGGGCGTGGCTGTCAGCTAGTGAATGCTGATCTCTGCTCCAATCACAGGGAGCAGAGATCGGCGTCACTAGTTGCTAGGCAGAACGGGGAGATGCTGTTTATCTCGGCATCTCCCCGTTCAGTCTTCCCGTGAGACGATCGCGGGGGTCCCCGCGGCGATCGAGTCCGAGGGGACCACGACCGGACTCACGGGGGTCCCGACCGGAAAAAATTGCAGCGCTCAAAAATAAGAAATCAGATGATTGCTCAATAACGTGCTCAATAACGCTCAACAGCGTGACGTCATCAGGTACCCCTGATGACGTCACGCTGTTGACGAAATGTTTGTCGGGTAGCCACGCCCACACTACTTGCGCATGCGCGATTTAAAACTCACATGTGGAGTTTTTTTCTTTGCTAGCTGCCTGTCAGTGTTATATACTGCTGGTCTTTTCATGATTGCTTCTAGTCCGTTTTTTATTGCTTGTTGAAGATTGTAATAAAACGTATCACACGATTTGGAGCCGTTTTTGACTATCTTTTTGGTGATACTCTGGGACACCTGCCGTGGAAAATCGTTCAGCCCCTGGCAGCAGGAGTTTCCTGATACAAAGAGATCGGCACCTGGATATCCTTGGATGGATCTGTGGCCTGACCTAATTCGCATTAACTGACCAGGGTTCCGGTAAGCCTCCATTTTTCATTAATATGTGGAGGTGATGGGATCAACGTGGACAAGTTGAATGCGATAATCCATGGAATTGCATCACTTTCAAAACGCACACCAAATGTTTTTTTCACTTTTTGAAGTTTTTATGCTTTTGATCGCGTTGTTCACGGTTTATACTTATATGGACATTCATTTGGACATTTGTGCACTTATCTATTGTGTTTGTATTTATTATTTAATTTTTATATTTTTCACCAAGCTCATGTTTTTTCCACTTATTTTGGAATCACATTATTAGGATTTTTCACCATATTTGTGTAATTGTTTGCTTCATTATTGAGCAATCATCTGATTTCTTATTTTTGAGCGCTGCACTTTTTTCCTTCTTTACAGTCCTTTTGCCCGGTATCTGGGTTATAGTGTTCAGCTGCCTATTTTGAGACTTACTGAGCGCAGATTCCTTCATCTTTATATTAAAGAGGAAGTAAAGCCTCTGTAAAAAAAAAAAAAAAAAAAAGACACCCTGCAAGGCAAAGGCATAATGAGCTAGTATGCATAGCATACTAGCTCATTATGAAAAACTTACCTGAAAACAAAGTCCCCGAAGCCGTCCTTATCTTCAATCTTCTTCGCCGCCATGCAGGGCCGGAGTGACTTCCGGGTCTCGCCGCTCCAGCGCTATCATTCGCTGGAGCGGCGATGACGTCACTCCCGCGCATGCGCACGAGATCGGCATACTCAGTGCGCCCTCAGTGCGCCTGCGCGCCGCTGTCTACGGCGCATGCGCTGTAGACAGCAATGCCTTTTCATCGCTAAATATCTCCTAAACCATGTAGGTTTAGGAGATATTTATTGGACCTACAGGTGAGCCTTAATCTAGGCCTTAATCTAGGCTTACCTGTAGGCCAAAGTCATGTGGAAGGGTTTACTTCCACTTTAATCCCTGTTGTATATTTGGGTGCCGTAATAGTCCTCACTATCCCCGTTGACCGAAGGGTACTACTTGGAGTAGCCCTTGGATCATCACCCCTCTTTGTCTCCTTTATATCATCATTTATTTACTAGACATGTGCAATTCGTTTCATTTTTTTTTCGTTTTTCGTTTTTTTTCGTTATTTTCGTTCGTTCGTTTTCGTACGAATGAACGAATCATTCGAAATCGTACGAATCCGAATAACGAACCGTAACGAATCGTTCGAATCGTATGAATCCGATTAACGAATCATTCGAATCGAACGAATCCGAAAAAACAACGAAAATCCAAAAAAAAAATTATTAGAAACAACGAATGTACTAATGAAGAAAATCCGAAAACGAAAACGAACGAAAAAATTCGTACATTCGTAATTTTTTTTTTTGTTGAATTGGTAATTTTCCGTGTCCCTTACAATGGTGCTGCTAAACGTGCTTCGAATGGATTGAACGAAAAAATTCGTACATTCGTAACTTTTTTTTTCAATTCGTAACTTTATTTTTTTTCGATTCGTAACTTTTTTTTTCGATTCGTAACTTTTTTTTTTTTTTTTTCGGTTTGTAATTTTCCGTGTCTCTATTGAACAAAAAAATTTGTACATTCGTAACTTTTTTTTTTTTTTTTTTTCGATTAGTAATTTTCCGTGTCTCTATTGAACAAAAAAATTCGTACATTCGTAACTTTTTTTTTTTCGATTCGTAACTTTTTTTTTTTCGATTCGTAACTTTTTTTTTTCGATTCGTAACTTTTTTTTTCGATTCGTAACTTTTTTTTTTTTTTTTTTTTCGGTTTGTAATTTTCCGTGTCTCTATTGAACAAAAAAATTTGTACATTCGTAACTTTTTTTTCGATTCGTAACTTTTTTTTTTCGATTGGTAACTTTTTTTTTTCGATTCGTAAATTATTAAAATGTAATAATAGCACACATTACATAAAATTATGAATTATGCTCCGATTACGAATCTACGAATGTTACGAATGTACGAATAAATACGAATGCGTCCGAAAATTAAACTAACGAAAAAACGAATCAACGAAAAAATAACTCTTACGAATGTACGAATCGTTACGAATCCGACGACTTACGAATGTACGAATAGTTGCGAATCCGAACACCGACGACTTACGAATGTACGAATCGTTACGAATCCGAACACCGACGACTTACGAATGTACGAATCGTTACGAATCCGAACACCGACGACTTACGAATGTACAAATCATTACGAATCAACGGAAACGAAAAAAACGAAACGAAAAAAAAACGTTTTTTTTTCGGAAGCGAAAAAAAAACGAAACGAAAATAAACAAATTTTTTGGTTGTGCACATGTCTATTATTTACTATTGTATTTAAATGTTTTGCGCTGCACTGCTTTTTTATATAGGACTCTTGTAGCCGCTGTCCAAGTTCAGAAATGACGCGCCGGGAACCGTCCGGGGAATTTCAGCACCCCCCTATCTGAGAGTTGGTGAGGAGGGTTAGAGTTTTTCCCCTTTTTTCACGCCCCTCCGATCGTATCATAACCATTATAATCAAGTAAAAACAGAACCATAAAACGATATATCTAAAAACACTCCGGCTCAGCACTCTACATCTACAACAACACCGCAATGCGAGTGGAAAACGGCAGTCAGTGAGTTTTGACGTTGATGGCGAGATGCTCACCGGCTGCCTGTAATATAAGTACAAAGAAAAAAACACCACATGCAGAAAAATAGATGAATTGTTATAATTTGCATCATCATTACTATAAATTACTGATTGTTTATAGAACAAAAATGGAAGAAAAACATGAAGAGAAAATGTAAAAAGTTGCTCAGTCAATATATATATATATATATAAACAACTTACAGGACAATTCTGACGCTTCTCTCATATATGTCAAAATCTGGGTTTTTTTGCTAGAAAATCACGTAGAACCCCAAACATTATATATTTTTTTTTTAGCAGAGACCCTAGAGAATAAAGTAGCGGTCCTTGCAAATTTTTATGTGACACGGCATTTGCACAGCGATTTACAATTTTTTATGAAAAAATACACTTTAACCACTTCCTTACTGGGCACTTAAACCCCCCTCCTATCCAGACCAATTTTCAGCTTTCAGCGCTGTCGCACTTTGAATGACAATTGCGCGGTCATACAACACTGTACCCAAATGACATTTTTATTATTTTTTCCCCCTAAATAGAGATTTCTTTTGGTGGTATTTGATCACCTCTGCGATTTTTATTTTTTGTTAAAAAAAATGTAAAAGACCAAATAAAAAAAAAAAAAAATGTTTTTTTTTTTATTTTGTTCAAATTTTTTTAAATGGGTAATTTTTGTCCGACATTGATGTACGCTGATGAGGCGGCAGTGACGGGCATCGATAGGTGGCAGTGATGGGCACTGATGGGATACACTGATAGGCAGCACTTTTAGGTTGGAACTGATTGGCAGCACTGGTGGGCATTGATAGGTGGCACTTGTGGGCATTGACAGAAGTCACTTGTGGGCATTACATGAGGCATAATTGCCTCTGACTTTTCGGGACCAATGTCACTTTAAGATGAGCCGGAGATCGGCTTTTTTTTTTCTCCTCCGCTGTCAGCGCGAGGAGAAAAAAAAAACGATCACAGAGCTTTTGTTTTGATCATGTGATCAGCTGTCATTGGCTGACAGCTGATCACATGGTAAGGGGCCGGGACCCGCCCCTTACTCGGATCGTTGATCGCCCGAGTCTCAGTGACTCGTGATCACAGCGCTCACAGGGAGCGTGCACAGGGGAGGACGTCATATGACGGCCTCCCGGGAATTGAGATCCGCGCCGAGGGCGTCATTTGGCCATAGTGCGGATGTCAAGTGGTTAATGAATTAAAAAAAAGAACAAAACACAATATACCCCATTTTTTTTTTGTAAAAAATAAAAATTATGCAGAGTAAATACATACCCAACATATTGCGCTTTAAAAATGCGGCCACTCGCGGAATGGCAACAAAAATGATACCCCGAGTAGCTTTAGTGGTGCTTCAAAGTGTCTTCAAAGCCTCCATAGAAGTCTATGGCAAAGCTCATTGAAGCACCTGCGGCTTTGAGAGGCTTTAATTCAGCTTTAGCTTCCTTTTGTTTTGGAGAAATTGCCGGTATGAGATATCCACACACACACAAAGCATCTGTCAAGCTTCAACAAAGCTTTAAAAGAGCATCACCAAAGCTTCATGGAAGAACCAGGAGGCATCAAAAACACATGATAAAAGCATGTTGAAGTGGTAGGCACTTTAATGTGTGTTGAAGCCAAGTGTAAGTGAGGCCTACAGCAACACGGGGGATCATTTCTGAAGCAAAGCCGAAGCAAAGCAACCACAAGGTGTAAACAGGGCTGTAAGCTCACCATTGTATTTAGTGACAGGAGCTTTGACTGGCGTTCAGAGAGCTTTAACAAAGCCCGTCCGAAGCTTAGTTCTGAAGCAACGTGTAAACTAATCCTAACTGACCACTAAAAGAATCCCTGGTGTCATGCCTGGTGTCATGCAGTTAGAACTACAAAGTGGCCCCAGAATTATGCCGGCACCACCAACTGAGAGGTCAATCAGCCATCGCTCGTGAACCTCTGGAGGAATCCTGGTTGAGAATGGCGGCCCTAGAAGCTGAAATTGCACGAGGCACAGCTAGTCCAATGATCTCCACGAGTTTCCAGGTCCTGTGGCTGCCCTTCACCATTGTGATCACAGGAGGTCGCCCACTCCGCATGGACACCATTCAGAGGACGCTTTGCTTTTTCCTCAATGAATACAAAGCACTTACTGATTGCAGCAAAAAATAATAATCAAAATATCCCTTTTACTTACCTGAATTTGTGGTCACGTGATGTGGCAAGTCCCACCTGAAGAGCGGAGGGTGGCAGAAAGATCTGACCGAAGAATCCCCCCCCCCCCCCCGTCAAAAATACCTCCTATCGACACAGTCACTATATGGCTACTACTTACCCCTCGGTCTAGAGCAGGGGGTCACCAAACTTTTCAAACAAAGGGCCACTTTATTGTCCTTCAGACTTTAGGAGGGCCGGATTGTGGCCAGCAGGGGGCAGAAAATGTCACGGGCCCGGCATCAGTGAGAATATATATGGCCCCAGGATTGGTGGTCAATAGGAGGAGTAGGAGGAATAGTATTCCATCATTCGTAGCGGTGGAAGATATAGTGCCCTATTGGTGTTGGTGTCAGTGAGAGAAATAGTGCCTCATATCAGTGGAAGGAATTGTGCCCCAAGGGCCGCATAAAGGCTAGCAAAGGGCCACCTCTGGCCCTCGGGCCGCAGTTTGGAGACCCCTATTCTAGTGGAATGTTGACTGCTGAGGTGCAATGGGCTTAGGTCCCACTTAACGTAACACCAAGGGATCAAATCCTCCACCACCCTTGCCCTTTACCCCATTAAATAAGACACTTACAACCATTAGGTTGGAAAGGGCAAGGCCACAGCTTTATTAAATTCCAACACAGAACATATTTAACCAGTGCCAGTTACAGTCGTACTGTGAGCACTCAACCAAAAGAGGGAAGTGGGGCCCGTCCTTACCATAAGTGCCGGACAGACAGCCAACTTCCAATTTTCCATCAAGGGCATAGCCCATTACAGCAACTTTAACTGCTGGCAAGGTCCAGAAAACCGCAGCCAGCTGTGACATACCCAACATAGGAAAAAAGGGGGCGGGAGGCAGGGCCGTTTTTTCCACTGGGCATGCTGGGCAGTTGCCCGGGGGCCCCACTTGTCTGGAGGGCCCCATCCAGGGCTGATCCTCAGTGCTGCCATCTGCTGCTTAAATTGACTGACTGCACTGGTTGCTCACTTCACCGGCCAGCATCTAGCTAGCAACCAGTGACGTCAATCAGAGGCCGCCCCAACATTCATAGTGCACCGGGGCTGCCCCAGTGGCTCCGCCCACCTCTGCCATGTTCTTCAGACAGCATGGAGAGGGAGCGGAGAGGAAAGACTGCCCTTGATAGCTGGCGCTGCCTTGCTGCTATGAGTGACACACTGTACTGCACCAGGCCGGTGGCCTCAAGTAAGTCTAACACTGTCTACTTAAGTAAGTTCAAGTTGTGCATCAAACACAGCCACTGTCTGTGACCCTCAAAAGCGGCCACTGTGCCCATCAAACACAGCCACTGTGCCCATCAAAGCTGCCACTGTGCCCATCAAAGCTGCCACTGTGCCCTTCAAACACAGCCACTGTGCCCATCAAAGCTGCCACTGTGCCCATCAAATGCTGCCACTGTGCCCATCAAAGCTGCCACTGTGCCCATAAAAAGCTGCCACTGTGCCCATAAAAAGCTGCCACTGTGCCCATCAAACGCTGCCACTGTGCCCATCAAACTCGTGTTATATTGTCCAAACATTGTGTTAATGTTTAAACACTGATTTTGTTGGAAGTACCAACAAATATTGCCTTATTGATAATTTGCATTTTTATTCTCGTGTGTGATCCTGTAGACAGGGCCCCAGTGCACTGTATTGCCCGGGGGCCTATAACGCTCTTAAGATGGCCCTGGCGGGAGGGTGGGCAGCTCTTCCAACGACTCTTCCGGAAGACCCAGAATTCCCTGGGGCACACGATTTCCTGAGCTCAGGCCCATCCCATCCCACATGTCCCAACCAATTGTTCCCCACCTAGCCATGCCCCTATCAGTCAAGGCTCCCTTTCCCTAGGGAGGGGCTCAAGAGGCCTTCATTCCGAGGACTGATTTGTCCACTGCACCGGGATCCTGGTGGCCGTCTCGACCGGACACAAAGCTCTCCTGAGAACTGGGCAGCCATCTTGGGCCCAGAGAGCCTGTATAGCTCCTGATGGGACAGACTTACCTGCAGGTAAGTGAGTCTCAGAATACGGAAAGAGTCCTGTGCTGGAGGGTCAGCTTATGGTGGTCCTGTAATCCCCAGGAAACGTCAATCCTGATAAGATGGAGCGCACATTGCCATGGAAACAACCCGGATCAAAGTCCCAAAATGTGGGAAGAGTCCCTCCTATTCATCGTAAAGTTGTGGAAAATCTTCTGTACTTCCTCAAATCTTCATTCTTGTTGTCACTCCAACCATTCAGTGCAATCTGTACCCTCACCTTCTTTTGTGGACCTCAAAATGAACCACCCCCCCCCCGCCCAGTTATAATGGTGATGGGACAAGAAGCGCCAATCCCAGGTCCGTTTTTTTAATGACATCGGGACTGAAGCGCCTAATAACAGCGATTAAACATTCATTCCCATGAAAAATCCCCCCCCCCCCAAAACGCAGACGCACCTTGGAAGAAATGGTCACGGAATAGGTAAAGAATAAACCCCCAGTTAAGTTTTGTGTCCCCCCCCCCCCCCCTGGGAAGATTTCTGTTCTCTTCCCGTCCCAAAGACAAAAGAAAAAGAGAGAGAGGGGAAAATCCCCAAAAGAGAAAAACGTGGGCGGGGGAGGGGAATCCTGTCAACGAATCAGGGGTCCCCAAAGACTAGTTTGAGGTTTTTCAAAAGCAGACAAAAGCCACAGGAAAATTAAAGTCAAAATCGAAAAAAAAAAAAACTGTTGATCACTTTGTCCCTCCGTTCACGTATACGAGAATTGGAAGCGTTGGGGGGGGGCACCTTGTCAAATTAAAAAAAATGAGATGTGCCCCCCCCCACCAAATACATACCAGGCGTGAGGGGGCCAGGATTGCAGACCCCCCACAACCACCGAGGAAGGGGCCCTTGTTCCCATCAACATGGGGACAAAGTGCTTTTGGGGGGCCAGAGCCCCCACCTGACCCAAAGCACCCCCCTCTATGTTGAGGGCATGTGGCCTGGTATGGTTCATTAGGGGGGCATTTTTCTTTTTAATTTTGATATGTGGTTCCCCTATAGATTGGAAGGGGAACTCCCCACCATTTTTTTTTCATCAATCATTTTTTTTACATTCTGCCGACAGCTGATAAATCATTGGTTGTTAAGGACGTGGCGGCCGGCTTCCCAGCCTGCTCCTTAGCAACCAGCTATTGTTAAAGACAAAAAAAAGTATTAACCATGGCGCAAGGGTTGAGTGTAAATGAATCCAAAGGGGAAAAAAATAAATCATTGGTATGTGAAGGGAAAAATACGTAATCTTTTTTTTTTTTTAATTCGTTACACATTTTATTTCTCTTTTTTGCTTTTTGTTTATTCTTTTATAATTAGTTTTATACATACTGTAATCAGAGTCGTTCAATGTCACCATAGCTACACTGTACTACTCTGGGGGGGTGATCACGGATTTTTTTTTTTTTACACTATGATTCAATGGTGGCTGGTGCTCAACTTAGGTGGGTGGCCTGTGGCCCCCCCAACCAGCCAGCCACCCCCCGTATAACACCCCCCCACTCGCTCTATCGATCGCCGCTTTCCCCCCATCGATTGATCGCTCACCCCTCGCCCGCCAGGCCCCTCCCCAGCCCCATACTTACCCCATCCAGGTCACTGCTTCTCCCTCCCCTGCATCCCCTCATGAGTCCCAGCGGTCGCTTCTACTCCCGGCCAATCAGGAGTTAGGACTTATGGCCAATAGCGTCTTAAGACTCCTGGCCAATTGGGTCTTAGGACATGCTTCCCGATTGGCCAGGAGGAGAAACAGGAAGACAATAGCAAATATTAATTCGCTAATGTCACACAACTGGGTGGGCTCGGGGGGCAGTGCTGTGCCCCCCAAGCCCACCAATTTTGAAGCCAATTTGAGCCTCAGTCCAGTGCCCCGCATGTAGATTAGAGGCCCGGAGCATGGATTAGGGGGGGGGGGGCGGCATCCCTCCACCCTACATGAGCGGCTGCCACTGCTTAGATTGCTTGTTACAGTGATGATCATTGTAACAGCGATTGAGGCTTTCATTCATGACTGCTTACTATTGTGATGCTGTGATTAGCCCACAGCTATCACATGGTACAGGGTCCATTGATTGGCCCAGGTACCTTGTGATCACTGCTGACCAATCACAGATCACACACATTAGTAAACAATGATGTCATGGCTGGATTCCATTCATGACTATTGTGTACTATGTGAGCGCACAGTGTTCCCGTGGTATCTGGGCCCCTCACAGTGGTCTCATACCAAGCACCGCATTCCGCTGTGTCTGTTGGAGACAGTGGTTGCAGAGCACACCGTTGTATGTGCCCCGCGGGGGGGGGGGGGGGCGCACAGTGCGCATGAGAACTGTATTGTACAGTAGAAGACTTTGTCAATTTATATTTTGGGGTAAATATTTGGCATGGTGCAAATTCCATAAAAATGTTTCCCTGTTCTACCGCGTAGGAAACCTAAGAAACAATATATTTACCCAAATATGCTACTGGATGAAGACCCCACCTATTCTATGTGATGGACCAACACAAAGTGTCACATAATTGTGAAGTGGAAGGAAAATGATAAATGATACAAATAAATATGTGAAAAGTGTGGGGGGGGAGGGGCATTTGTATTCAGCCCCCTTCACTCTGATAACTAAAATCTAGTGGAACCAATTGCCTTCAGAAGTCACCTAATTAGTAAATAGAGTCCCCCTGTGTGTCATGTCATCTCAGTATAAAAACAGCTGTTCTGTGAAGTCCTCAGATCTTTGTTAGAGAACCTTAGTGAACAAACAGCATCATGAAGGCCAAGGAACACACCAGACAGGTCAGGGATAAAGTTGTGGGGAAGTATAAAGCAGGGTTAGGTTATAAAATAATCTCCCAAGCTTTGACCATCTCACGGAGCTCTTGTCACGTACCTAGTGGCGAGTCTGGCTTGCAGTGGGAGACCTCTCTTACGTCCCAGACTTGCAGCCCCTGATAGTGGAGACAGGGGGCGCAGAAGTCAAAGGAGGCACGAGTGTCTGGCAGGATCAACCAGTTGCGGATGGATGAGCAGGACTTGACAAGGGATGACAGGAACCAGCAGACAACAGGTGACAGGAACCAGCAGACAGCAGGTGGCAGGAACCAGCAGACAACAGGAACCAGCAGACAACAGGTGGCAGGAACCAGCAGACAGCAGGTGGCAGGAACCAGCAGACAACAGGAACCAGCAGACAACAGGTGGCAGGAACCAGCAGACAGCAGGTGGCAGGAACCAGCAGACGACAGGTGACAGGAACCAGCAGACAACAGGAACCAGCAGACAACAGGAACTGGCAGGTAAGTGGTCACAGGAACTGGCAGGCAGCGGACTACAGGAACCAGCATGCAGCGGACAACAGGAACCAGCAGACAACAGGAACTGGCAGGTAAGTGGTCACAGGAACTGGCAGGCAGCGGACTACAGGAACCAGCATGCAGCGGACAACAGGAACCAGCAGACAACAGGAACTGGCAGGTAAGTGGTCACAGGAACTGGCAGGCAGCGGACTACAGGAACCAGCATGCAGCGGACAACAGGAACCAGCAGACAACAGGAGACACTTCAGGACAGGTGCACAGAATGGTCAGACAAGCCGGGTTTGGTAACTGTGGAGCACACTGCGGATAAGCCAAGGGGATAAGCAAGAGGATGGTCGTGGGCAAGCCGGGATCGGGGCGGGCAGACAGCAGAGCAGGTGAACAGACAAGCCGGGTCACAGGTGCAGAGACAGAGAAGTCCAGGGTTTAGCAAGCGGAACGCTGTAGATCAGGCAGCAAGGGTTGTATGGAGATGGCTGGTTTAAATAGCCCGCCCGGCGCCAATGACCGTGCGCGCGCCCGTCCGTGCCCGCGCACGCGCACCCGCTCGATTCCGCGCAGTAGCTCGCGCACCCGCTCGAACCCGCACACGCGATCGCAGTGGTGAGGAACTACTAGGCCCAGCAGGGCTTTCCTTACATTGCCCCCCCCCAAGGGGCAGCCTCCGGATGCCCAACTGGGACAGCTTTTCCGGGTGAGATCTCTTGAAGGCCTGGATCAGGTGTCTGGCATGTAAGTTGGCTTCGGGTTCCCATGAGTTTTCTTCTGAACCGTATCCCTTCCACTTGATGAGGTACTGTATCTGGTTATTCCTTTTCCGGCAGTCCACAATTGTTTCCACCTCAAATTCCTCTTCCCCATTAACCATTATAGGAGCTGGAGGATCTGTGGAACGTCCAGGGAAGGAATTGGGAACTGCTGGCTTCAGGAGCGAAACATGAAAAACCGGGTGTACCCGAAGTGATCCCGGCAACTCCAGCTCGTATGCCACCTCGTTGATCTTCCGCTTAACTGCGAAGGGGCCCAAGAATCTGGGGCCTAGCTTCCTAGAAGGGCAAGCAAGCCGGAGATTGATTGTGGACAACCATACTTTGTCTCCAGGTTCCAGGACCAGTTGCCCCCGTCTGTTCCTGTCGAAGACTTCCTTATTGAGGTCTTGCGCCCGGGTCATAGTTTCCTGCAACAACTTATTGTTAGACGAAAAGAAATCCACAGTCTCGAGAACAGCAGGGACGGAGCATTCTGGTACTGAGTTAGGCAGGAATGACGGATGGTAACCATAGTTGGCAAAAAACGGGGTCTGCTTGGTAGTGGAATGGGTAGAGTTGTTGTAGGCGAATTCCGCCAATGGCAACAGAGGGAGCCAGTCCTGTTGAGAGAAGGATGAGAAACAACGCAGGTATTGCTCAAGTGTCTGGTTCGTTCTTTCTGTCTGCCCGTTCGTCTGTGGATGGTATGCGGAGGATAAGGACAGTTCGATGCCAAGAGAATTGCAGAGAGCCTTCCAGAACCGGGATGTAAATTGGACGCCCCTGTCTGAGATGATGTTCGCTGGAACCCCGTGAAGTCTAACAATACCTTTAATGAAAGCTTGGGCTGTCTCTGGTGCCGAGGGAGTCCCTTTCATGGGAATGAAATGAGCCATTTTTGATAGCCGGTCCACTACCACGAAGATGGCCGTATGGCCTTCGGAGGGAGGAAGTTCCACAATGAAGTCCATGGTAATTAGTTTCCACGGCCTTTCCGGAGCAGGTAGGGGTTTGAGTAGCCCCCAAGACTTAGTTCTGCAGCTCTTGTTGCGGGTGCAAACAGTGCATGACTCCACATATTTTTGACAGTCCTTTGCCAGTTGGGGCCACCAGAATGTACGCTGGACCAGGTCTGTAGTTTTGGCAATGCCAAAGTGTCCCGCCAGTACATGGTCATGGCAGAGCCCAAGTATAGTGACCCGGAGACTTTCTGGAATGAAAATTTTACCATCGGACCAGAATAGACCATCTTTGGCTGAAACTCCCGACTTGGCAGGTGGCGGGTCCTCTCTGGACGCCTGCTTGATCCGGCTTAGTAAGTCTTCCTGAAGAAGAAGGAAATTCTCCGCATTTAGGATGGTGTCAGGTGGGTCAGGCTCCTTAGGGTCGATAAACATCCGTGACAGGGCATCGGGTTTGGTATTCTTGGAGCCCGGCCTATAGGTGACATGAAAAGCGAACCTGGAGAAGAACAGCGCCCACCTGGCCTGACGTGGTTTTAGCCTCTTTGCGGCCTTCAGGTACTCCAGGTTCTTGTGGTCTGTATATATGAGAATTGGGTGGGCCGCACCTTCCAACAGGTACCGCCATTCCTCCAATGCCGCCTTGATTGCTAGCAGTTCTCGATCGCCTACGTCGTAGTTCCGTTCGGGGGGCGTCAGCTTACGAGAGAAGAACCCGACAGGGAACAGAAGGGCCTTGGGGCCTTGTCTCTGAGACAGTATTGCCCCGACAGCAATTTCCGATGCGTCTACCTCCAAGACAAACGGGAGAGCCGGGTCTGGGTGCTTCAGGACGGAGGCAGAAGTGAAGAGCTTCTTGAGGGCGACAAAGGCGGCCTGGGCCTCGGTCGTCCACTGGAACCGAGTCCCTTGTCGGGTTAGTTGTGTGATGGGGGAAATGATGGCCGAGAAGCCCTTGATAAACTTCCGATAGAAATTGGAAAATCCCACGAACCGCTGTACCCCCTTTTTATCCACCGGTGCGGGCCAATCAAGGATAGCGGAGATTTTCTGGGGGTCCATCTTGATGCCTTCGATGGATATGATGAGCCCCAGAAACTGTATGCTCTGTTGCTCAAACTCGCATTTTTCGGGTTTAGCATACAGACCGTGTTGCCGCAGTCGCCCCAACACGCATTTGACGTGTTGACGGTGACTGTCAATAGAAGAGGAGAAGATCAGGATGTCATCTAGATAGATGATCACGAACAAGTCCAGGTAGTCTCGAAAAATGTCATTAATGAAATGTTGGAACGTGGCGGGGGCGTTGCAGAGTCCGAAAGGCATCACAAGATATTCGAAGTGCCCGAATCGCGTACGGAAGGCGGTCTTCCATTCGTCGCCCTTCCGGATGCGCACTAGGTTATACGCCCCGCGGAGGTCCAACTTGGTGAAGATGACTGCTGCCCCTAACCTCTGGAACAGTTCTGGGACTAACGGTAGGGGGTAGCGATTTTTAATAGTCACCTTGTTCAACTCCCTGTAATCGATACATGGCCGGAGGGTGTGGTCCTTTTTCTCTACGAAGAAAATGCCAGCTCCGGCAGGAGATGTGGATGAACGGATGAAGCCTTTTCGAAGATTGTCATCTATGTAGTCCTTAAGGGCGGAGAGCTCCAGTTCGGACAGGGGAAAGATCCTCCCAAAGGGTACTTCCGCTCCGGGGAGAAGCTCGATGGGGCAATCGTAAACCCGATGAGGAGGAAGGGTCTCTGCCCCTTTCTTGCTGAAAACGTCCATAAAGGAGTGATAGGCCCTGGGGACTAACTGACGGGTTTCGCTGTCCAGACACATTAAGGTGGTTGGCGGAGCATCAGTCCTGGGAAGGCAGTACTGGGAGCAGTAGTGGGAAGAAAAGGTAATCTCCTTGGTGGTCCAGTCAATGCAGGGGTTATGGGCGCGGAGCCAAGGCATGCCCAGAATGACTGGGAACAGTGGGGAAGAGATAATGTCCAGACACAAAAGTTCCTGGTGGAGTTGGTTTATGCATGCCGAGATAGGCTGGGTTTCTTGGGTAACCGGCCCAGACCGAATGGCAGAGCCATCGGCCAGGTGTATCCGCAGTCCCTGGGTCTTGGTTTGCAAGGGGATGCAATGAGCAGAAGCAAAGGCCGAGTCCATGAAACAGCTGCAGGCTCCTGAGTCAATAATGGCGGGGACCGAAATGTTCCTTCCAGGGAGCTGCAACAGAATAGAGAGGGCGAGGTGAGAAGAGGTGTCAGTAACAGCCATAATCTGGTCAACTGAAGGAAGGTGCCACTTACGGGTCTTAGCTGGACAGGATCGCACGTAGTGTCCTGGCTCCCCGCAATACAGACACAGATTGTCCCGACGGCGTCTCTGCCGTTCCTCAGGGGTGAGAGTAGGGCGAAGCATACCCAACTGCATGGGTTCAGTCCCCTCGGTGGAGGCAGAAGGTCGAGCCGACGGTGGCCCTCTGGGGAAGTAGGGCACCTTTGGCAACATCCAAGAGGGGCGAGACGGAGCCGAGGCCTTCTCGGACCGTCGCTCACGTAAGCGCCTGTCGATTTGTATGGCCTGGTTAATGAGCTCCTCAAGAGTTGGAGGGACCCCAACCCTAGCAAGTTCATCCTTCAGGGGGTCCGATAACCCCAACCGGAACTGGTAGCGGAGAGCCGCATCATTCCAGCTAGTGTCAGCACTCCATCTTCTGAATTCCGCAACATAGTCCTCTGCGGGCCTACGCCCCTGGAGTAGGGCATGGAGGGCAGTCTCTGCCGTGGCACAGAGCTGTGGGTCCTCATACATTCGGGCCATTGCGTCGAAGAAGGTGCTTAGATGGGCGAGTTCGGCGGCTTCCTGTTTAAGCAGACGGTGGGCCCAGAGTTGGGGGTCATTTTGGAGCAGGGAAATCACAAAGCCCACTTTGGTGGCCTCCAAGGAAAATGTTCGGGGTTGCAGGGCAAAGAACAGCTCACAGGCATTACGGAAAGTCCTGAACTTGCTACGCTCACCGGAGAACCTTTCAGGTGTGGGTACTCGAGGTTCCGGGGGTAGCATCACGACTGCCGGTGGAGTAGGCTGGCTGGCTGGAGCACCTGGAGATCCTTGTGCCAGAACATGCTTCTCAAGGCGTGTGTAGCCTTCCTGGAGGTTATTGACCGCTTGGGCCAAACCTGCTAGGTGTAGGCAGAGTTCTTCCATTGGAGAGGCTCCCTGCCCAGACTCGGTCATGGCTGCCTGATACTGTCACGTACCTAGTGGCGAGTCTGGCTTGCAGTGGGAGACCTCTCTTACGTCCCAGACTTGCAGCCCCTGATAGTGGAGACAGGGGGCGCAGAAGTCAAAGGAGGCACGAGTGTCTGGCAGGATCAACCAGTTGCGGATGGATGAGCAGGACTTGACAAGGGATGACAGGAACCAGCAGACAACAGGTGACAGGAACCAGCAGACAGCAGGTGGCAGGAACCAGCAGACAACAGGAACCAGCAGACAACAGGTGGCAGGAACCAGCAGACAGCAGGTGGCAGGAACCAGCAGACAACAGGAACCAGCAGACAACAGGTGGCAGGAACCAGCAGACAGCAGGTGGCAGGAACCAGCAGACGACAGGTGACAGGAACCAGCAGACAGCAGACAACAGGAACCAGCAGACAACAGGAACTGGCAGGTAAGTGGTCACAGGAACTGGCAGGCAGCGGACTACAGGAACCAGCATGCAGCGGACAACAGGAACCAGCAGACAACAGGAACTGGCAGGTAAGTGGTCACAGGAACTGGCAGGCAGCGGACTACAGGAACCAGCATGCAGCGGACAACAGGAACCAGCAGACAACAGGAGACACTTCAGGACAGGTGCACAGAATGGTCAGACAAGCCGGGTTTGGTAACTGTGGAGCACACTGCGGATAAGCCAAGGGGATAAGCAAGAGGATGGTCGTGGGCAAGCCGGGATCGGGGCGGGCAGACAGCAGAGCAGGTGAACAGACAAGCCGGGTCACAGGTGCAGAGACAGAGAAGTCCAGGGTTTAGCAAGCGGAACGCTGTAGATCAGGCAGCAAGGGTTGTATGGAGATGGCTGGTTTAAATAGCCCGCCCGGCGCCAATGACCGTGCGCGCGCCCGTCCGTGCCCGCGCACGCGCACCCGCTCGATTCCGCGCATGCGCAGTAGCTCGCGCACCCGCTCGAACCCGCACACGCGATCGCAGTGGTGAGGAACTACTAGGCCCAGCAGGGCTTTCCTTACAGCTCTGTTCAATCCATCATCGGAAAATGGAAAGAGTATGGCACAACTGCAAACCTACCAAGACATGGCCGTCCACCTAAACTGACCGGGCCGGGCAAGGAGAGCATTCATCAGAGAAGAGCCAAGAGGTCCATGGTAACTCTGGAGGAGCTGCAGAGATCCACAGCTCAGGGGGGAGAGTCTGTCCACAGGACAACTATTAGTCGTGTTCTCCACAAATCTGCCCTTTATGGAAGAGTGACAAGAAGAAAGACATTGGAGAAAGAAAGTCATAAGAAGTCCTGTTTGTAGTTTGTGAGAAGCCATGTGGGGGAGGGGAGCAAACATGTGGAAGAAGGTGATCTGCTCACATGACACCAAAATTCAACTTTTTGGCCTAAAAGTAAAACGCTATGTGTGGGGGAAACTAACACTGCCCATCCCCCTGAACACACCATCCCCACCGTGAGACATGGTGGTGGCAGCATCATGAGGTGGGGATGGTTTTCTTCAGCAGGGACAGGGAAGCTGGTCAGAGTTGATGGGAAGATGGATGGAGACAAATACAGGACAATCTTAGAAGAAAACCTGTTGGAGTCTACAAAAGACTTGAGACTGTGTCAGGACTGGGCTCAGCCCTTCCTTCTCTGAGCTGACCGCTCAGCTGTTGGCTAATTGCCAGCTCCCATCTCTCTCCACAGTGACTCACCTGTTGATGATATCCTGCTCGTCAGTCCTGCCTACTTAAGCTGTCCAGCCCAGATGATCTCTGCCTTTGACATGGTCAGCATCACAGAGACTATCTCCTGCTTCCTGTTAAAGACTTGCTTGGCTGACATTCCTTCTGGCTCCAGATCCTGCTTGCTGTTTCACTAGGCTGATCTCTGGCTTCCCGACTTTATGGCTTGTCTGACTATCCGTTCCGGTTACCGAACTTTGGCTATGTTTTGACTACGTTTGTTCTATTTACTTTTATTATTAAACAAGTGTGATTTATCTGTACTTCTGTCTTGGTCTGATTCATGGTTTCTGACAGACTGGGGGGGAGGTTCACCTTCCAGCAGGACAACAACCCTAAACATACAGCCAGAGCTACAATGGAATGGTTTAGATCAAAGCATATTCATGTGTTAGAATGGCCCAGTCACAGTCCAGACCTAAATCACATTGAGAATCTGTGGCAAGACTTGAAAATTGCTGATCACAGACTCTCTCCATCCAATCTGACAGAGCTTGAGATATTTTAAAAAGAAGAAGAATGGGCAGAAATGTCCTCTCTAGATGGGCAAAGCTGGTAGAGACACCCCCAAAAAGACTTGTAGAGAAAGGGGGTTCTACAAAGTATTGACTCCGGGGGGCGCCATACAAATGCCCCCCCCCCCCCCCCCACACTTTTCACATATTTATTTGTATAATTTTCCTTCCACTTCACAATTATGTGACACTTTGTGTTGGTCCATCACATAAAATCCCAATAAAATACATTTACGTTTTTGGTTGGAACATTTCAAGGGGTATGAATACTTTTTCAAGGCTCTGTAACTTAATTTATGAGCGTATTTGTTTTATTGTCTTTGTGTGTATGGATTGGATGGGTCGTTACCTTTTGGGTTAACACCTTTTACCAATAGATTTACCTAGAAAAATGGTGACGTCTTTAATACTTATTTTACCCCGTTGTATATATATATATATAGTTGGATAGACTACAAAAGCTAAAAGATACAGAACTGAACATCAGGAGAAAAAAAACCTCTTTGGGACTGAAGTGGTTAAATGTCATGGAGAATATCTGGAGTCCTCGGTGCTCTAATGGGACGGATCTGTAATAACGAGCTGCTATTTCTGAGCTCTTCAGAAGCTTCCCTCTAGAAGACGTCTTCCATGCCCGGCTCTGTGCCCGGACTTTCATCGTATTGGACAAAAGATCTGCTTAAAACGAGGCCGGCTGAGCAAAGTGCATCCAGCAAAGCGTTCCTTCCCGGGACTAGATACCGAATCTTTCTTTTGTTAAAAAGAAATTCAACAGAACCCAGACGGGTTATTAATCTGCGGGTTATTATTTCCGACAGGACTCAGCAGAAATAATGATGCCGACGTGTTTTATTACTCACACCGGCAGATTCACCGTCACGGCGCTCTGTGTGATCATTTCAGAACTACACAAAGCCGTACTTCTTATTCACAATCCAGATGTCACCATAGATAAGGTCACTGGGAGAGGTAACATTGGGTTCAGATCAATGTGTGACCCCCCCTCCCCTCCCCCCATGTACATTGAAAGGACAAAAAACTCTGCGCTTAGGTGCAAAGAAAACAAGCAGCCGACAGGCTTCGTGTACAATTGCACGTGATTTACCACGGCCAAAATTTCAGATTTTGCTGCGGTGTGTGTTTTCCCGCCATCGCCGGTCAAAACATTCCCGTTCTTCCACGATCAGGAGAGGAAGGTTGAGTTCCGTCCATTTGCAGTGCTTTTTGCACACGCGATTTTACCGCGATTTTTGTTTTGCATTTTTTTATGCTTTTTTTTTTTTTGACCCAATTTGTTGTTGGGCAGAACGCAAGTTGCGGCAAAATCGCAGCCAACACACACTACTAAATGCTTTTCTGCAGCTTCTCCATTGAAGTCTATTGAACCAAAAAACGCCCCTGTTTTGCATTTTAAAAAGTCCCTGACCCTTTCCAAAAAACGCAGCAGCTGAAAAAAGGCACAGATGTGAACGTGTCCCATAGGCAACCATGTTAAATGCATTTCTGCAAAAAGCACCAAAAAAAACGCATAGGTGTGAACCAGGCCTAACCGCAGCAGCTCCTAACCCCTGATACAAGCCTACAGTATTTATTCGTAAAAAAAATGTGAAAAGCATTTACCATTTTCCTTCCACTTCACAAGTATGTGCCACTTTGTGTTGGTCTATCACATATAATCACCATTTACATTTTTGGTTGTAACATAACAAAAAAATGTCAAGGGGTATGAATACTTTTTCAAGGCACTGTATACAGTCTATATACAGTCTCCTTTACTCTCCTGCTTTACAACATTTGCTGAATCACTTGTTAGATAATCTGACAGGCTTCCAGTTGGATTTAGCAATAGCCCCTTACAGGCAGGAACTCATTGCCCCTTCATGTGTAGCAAAAAAGGTAGTGAAACAGCTTGTAACTCCTCCTGTGGTCACTGATCCCAGAACCACCTCTCCAGGCACTGCCAACCCATCTGCAGCTGCCCCTTTCACCAGCCCACCCAACTGACTCTTCACCAGTCTACTCAACTGACTCTTCACCAGCCCACCCAACTGAATCTTCACCAGCCCACCCGGCTGACTCTTCACCAGCCCACCCGGCTGACTCTTCACTAGTCTATCCGACTGACTCTTCACCAACCCACCCAACTGACTCTTCACCATTCCACCCAGCTGACTCTTCACCAGCCCACCCAACTCTTCACCAATCCACCCGGCTGACTCTTCACCAGCCCACCCAACTGACTCTTCACTAGTCTATCCGACTGACTCTTCACCAACCCACCCAACTGACTCTTCACCATTCCACCCGGCTGACTCTTCACCAGCCCACCCGGCTGACTCTTCACCAATCCACCCGGCTGACTCTTCACCAGTCTACTCAACTGACTCTTCATCAGTCTCCTCAAATGACTCTTCACCAGCCCACCTGCCTGACTCTTCACCAGCCCACCCAACTGACTCTTCACCAGCCCACCTGCCTTACTCTTCACCAGCCCACCCAACTGACTCTTCACCAGCCCACCCAACTGACTCTTCACCAGCCCACCCAACTGACTCTTCACCAATCCACCCGGCTGACTCTTCACCAGCCCACCCAACTGACTCTTCACCAGCCCACCCAACTGACTCTTCACCAGCCCACCCAACTGACTCTTCACCAGCCCACCCAACTGACTCTTCACCAGCCCACCCAACTGACTCTTCACCAATCCACCCGGCTGACTCTTCACCAACCCACCCAACTGACTCTTCACCAATCCACCCGGCTGACTCTTCACCAGCCCACCCGCCTGACTCTTCACCAGCCCACCCAACTGACTCTTCACTAGTCTATCCGACTGACTCTTCACCAGTCTACATAGTTAGTGAGGTTAAATAAAGACACCAGTCCATCCAGTTCAACCTGAGTGAGTGTGGGTGCATGTCTACAATTATCCCTATTTTTTTAAGGTACCCAAATAGCGCTGTCAAGTTATGCAGCGCTCCACACATATATCGCACACTCACATTGGTCCCTACCCTCAAGGAGCCCACAATCCAAGGTCCCCAACTCACATTCATATAATAGGGCCCATTTTTGGACAGAAGCCAATTAACCTACCAGCAATGTCTTTGGAGTGTGGGAGGAAACCAGAGTACCCGGAGGAAACCCACGCAGACACAGGGAGAACATGCAAACTCCAGGCAGGTAGTGTCGTGGTTGGGATTTGAACCAGCGACCCTTTTTACTGCTAGGTGAGAGTGCTAACCACTACACCACTGTGTCCGCCCCACTACACCACTGTGCAGCCACAAATACCCGAATGACTCTTCACCAGTCTACTCAATTGACTCTTCACCAATCCACCCGACTGACTCTTCACCAGCCCACCCAACTGACTCTTCACCAGTCTATTCGACTGACTCTTCACCAGTCCACCCAAATGACTCTTCTTCACCAGTCCACCCAGCTGACTCTACACCAGCCCACCCAACTGACTCTTCACCAATCCCCCCAGCTGACTCTTCATCAGTCCACCCAGCTAACTCTTCACCACCTCTTTAGGCACTGCCAACCCACCTATCTGCAGTTGCCCCTTTCACCAGCCCACCCAACAGACTCTTCAGCAGTCTACCTAACTGACTCTTCACCAGTCTACCCAACTGACTCTTCACCAGTCTACCCAACTGACTCTTCACCAGTCTACCCAACTTACTCTTCACCAGTCTACCCAACTTACTCTTCACCAGTCTACCCAACTTACTCTTCACCAGTCTACCCGGCTGACCCTTCACCAGTCTATCCAATTGACTCTTCACCAGTCTACCCAACTTACTCTTCACCAGTCTACCCGGCTGACTCTTCACCAGTCTACCCGGCTGACTCCTCACCAGTCTACCCGGCTGACTCTTCACCAGTCTACCCGGCTGACTCTTCACCAGTCTACCCGGCTGACTCCTCACCAGTCTACCCGGCTGACTCCTCACCAGTCTACCCGGCTGACTCTTCACCAGTCTACCCGGCTGACCCTTCACAAGTCTATCCAATTGACTCTTCACCTGCCCATTTAACTGACTCTTCACCAGTCCACCCGGCTGACTCTTCACCAGTCTACCCTGCTGACCCTTCAACAGTCTACCCGGCTGACTCTTCACCAGTCTACCTGGCTGAATGTTCACCAGTCTACCTGGCTGACTCTTCACCAGTTTACCCAAATGACTCTTCACCAGTCTATCCAATTGACTCTTTACCAGCCCACCCGACTGACTCTTCACCAGTCCACCTGACTGACTCTCAGCAGATCTCTCTGGGAAAGGCTGAAGATTTAAGCACACCGCTGTCTTCAAGGCCGACTGGCCCACTAATTCTAGAAGATTCTCCAACCTTCTAGACCAGGGGGAGGCACCAGAGAGCTTCCAGAAGGAGTCACCCAGCCCTGAACTTCAATGAACCCTGACTCAGATTACATAGCCCAGGCTTAGTCCTAAGCTAAATTATGTATTACCTATTCTAATCTATAACACACACTATACTACTTCTGGAATACACTAGAGCAGGGATATGCAATTAGCGGACCTCCAGTTGTTGCAGAACTACAAGTCCAATGAGGCATATCAGGACTCTGACAGCCACAAGCAAGACACCCAGAGGCAGAGGCATGATGGGACTTGTAGTTTTGCAACAGCTGGAGGTCCGCTAATTTCATATCCCTGCACTAGAGGGTGCTACACAATATTGATACTCAGCATGTGTCAGTGGGCACTGTAATAACTCCCAACATTGGTGTCAGTGGACGCCATAATATCCCCCAACCACCCAACAATAATAGTCCTCAGCATTGGTGTCAGTGGAAACAGTAATATTCCACAACCACCCAACAATAATAGTCCTCAGCATTGGTGTCAGTGGCAGAGACATCAACCCCTCCCTTGCCCCATTGTCTGCAATGTCTTTGCGTAATGTGGCATCAACTGCACCTTCACTGAAAACACCTGAACTCCATCATTTGGAGGGGTGTCACCATACTTTTGGTTATATCGTGTACATGAAGATCTCCTAGGTCTCATTTATTAAAGTGTAACTAAAGAATTACCTTCACTTCCTGTCCCAGAGCCAACACAGGAAGTGAGAGGCAATCCCTCCGAAAAGAGAGTGTCCTCTAGAGTGTCCCGGTTGGAAGATTTCCCCTCTATTCCTTTTCTGGGGAGTGAGATTTTGTTTTACTTTCACTGATATCAGAAAACTGGAGAAATAGAGATGATGAATCTCCCTAACAGGGGTACAGACAGCAATAAAAACCTGACAGGGGATCTAATCCATCTCCACCTTTGTCAAGATAGCAACCAATCAGATTCTTCCATTTGGTACTTTTAGGGTTTGCACTGCTCCTCTTTTAGGTTTGTGATATTAGTATATTCTTAGTGTTTCTGTTGCCTTTATTAGCCTGTGCTTTGTATATATATATATATATATATATATATATATATATATATATATAGTGTATGTCTCACTGAAGCACACGGAAAATATGTCTCTGTTTCGGCTCATAGCCTCCATATTTGACACCTTAGTCAAAGGGACGTTTTTCCAGCCCGCCCTCGCAATTCAAGCGCGATTTTTCTCGGTTTATGTTTTTGTTACACTCTTGTTATGTATCTTTCAATATCTTGTGGTTTTCTTCTGAAAACTCTTCTATATCATGTGGTTTTCTTCTGAAAGCCGTTTTGTATCTTGAAAACTCTTTTTAAAAAAAAAATTTTGGGACAATAAAGCCGACGTGTGCCGAATCCAAGAACCTTTGTCCTTCTAAGCCGACGAAACTCTGAATGGCTGCTAAAGCTTTAGTGAGATCCATGGACCTTCCAACTATGGGAGCCCATAAATGGTGACCCTCCATGTACAGAATCTTGTACCCACGGCTGATCGAGCACAGGTCTCCGCAATGTCCTGTATGAGGGCCACAGTATATTATGATAAAGAATACACCAGTGGCGGCTGGTGCTCAAATTTTTTGGGGGGGCGCAAAACAAACAGCCTCACTGTGCCATCAAACGCTGCCACTGTGCCCCAAACGCTGCCACTGTGCCCAAACGCTGCCACTGTGCCCATTAAATGCTGCCACTGTGCCCATCTAACGCTGCCACTGTGCCCATCTAACGCTGCCACTGTGCCCATCAAACGCTGCCACTGTGCCCATTAAATGCTGCCACTGTGCCCAAACGCTGCCACTGTGCCCATTAAATGCTGCTACTGTGCCCATTAAATGCTGCCCCTGTGCCCATTAAATGCTGCCACTGTGCCCATCAAACTCTGCCACTGTGCCCATTAAATGCTGCTACTGTGCCCATTAAATGCTGCCACTGTGCTCATCTAACGCTGCCACTGTGCCCATCTAACGCTGTCACTGTGCCCCAAGTGCTGCCATTGTGCCTCAAATGCTGCCACTGTGCCCATCTAACGCTGCCACTGTGCCCATGTAAAGCTGCCACCGTGCCCCAAGTGCTGCCACTGTGCCTATCTAACGCTGTCACTGTGCCCATTAAATGCTGCCAATGTGCCCATTAAATGCTGCCAATGTGCCGGCACTTACCTTGTCAGGCGGCGAGCGGTGTCTCCTCATCGACCCGACATCTTCTCCCGCGCTCCTCCTGTCTTCTGCTATGATTGGACGCCTAGGCGTCCAATCACAGCGCCTGTGACTTCAGCCAATCAGGGGACCGGTAACACAGACCGGCAACCTGATTGGCTGAGAGGCGGGTCTGTGTTAGGGAAGCGATGTATTCGCTTCCCTAACACAATACTGTGTAAGCAGCGAACGCAAAGCATTGCGCCCACTGTTTACACTTATGGAAGCCTATTAGAGCCCACCGCTCTAATCAGGTCGCTGACAGCTCTAATAGGGCGCTTCCAGAAACACCCCCCCCCCCCCCGCTGTATATCTGATGCCCGGCGCCCGACAAGGGGCCGGACACCTGAATAGGGGGCGGCAGCGGTGACAATAAATTGATTTATGCAATGCATGAATCTATCTATTGGTGATAGAGCGGTGCAGGAGAGGGGGGGCGGCGCTCCTGCGCCCTCTATGCACGCGCCGCCACTGGAATACACCCTAAAGCCCAGAAGTAAAGCACTTTCCTCTCCTCGAAAGTAAAACATACAGATAAAAGAAGACGCCCATAGCGTAGTATTTTAAATAGAAACTGTATCGGCGGGGTTTTTTTTTCGGTGATCTTTATGCCCCGTACACGCGATCGGATATTCCGACGGGAAATGTTGGATGTGAGCTTGTTGGCTGAAAGTCCGACCGTGTGTACGCTCCATCGAACATTTGTTGTCGGATTTTCCGCCAACAAATGTTGGCTAGCAGGTTCTCAAATTTTCCGCCAACAAAACTTTGTTGTCGGAATTTCCGATCGTGTGTACACAAGTCCATCGCACAAAAGTCCACGCATGCTCGGAATCAAGCAGAAGGAGCCGCACTGGCTATTGAACTTCCTTTTTCTCGGCTCGTCGTACGTCTTGTACGTCACCGCGTTCCCGCGTTCGGAATTGTTGGCCAACATTTGTGAGACAAGTTGGACCAACATCCTGCGAACAAAAATCTGCGGTTTTGTTGTCGGAAAGTCCGATCGTGTGTACGGGGCATTAACACAGGACTTTCGTTTACTACCAGCTGGAGGAGCGAAAGGAAGGTAAGTATAACACAAGGATCGAGCTGTCATAGACAACGCTCAGTCCGGGATAGACATGTGCAATTCGTTTCGTTTTTTTTTTTTCGTTTTTTTTTTCGTTATTTTCGTTCATTCGTTATCGTACGAATGAACGAACGATTCGCTAAAAATTTTAACGAATAACGAATCGTTCGAATCGAACGAATCCGAAAATAACGAAAATCCGAAAAAAACAAATTAGAAACAAATGAATGTACGAATGAAGAAAATCCGAAAAACGAAAACAGGAACAACGAAAATGAAAATGAACGAAAAAATTCGTACATTCGTAACTTTTTTTTTTGAATTGGTAATTTTCCGTGTCTCTTACAATGGCGCTGCTTAACGTGCTTCGAGTGGATTGAACGAAAAAATTCGTACATTCGTAACTTTTTTTTTTGATTTGTAATTTTCCGTGTCTCTTAAAATGTAATAATAGCATACACATTACATAAAATTATGAATTATGCTCCGATTACGAATCTACGAATGTTACGAATGTTAAGAATGTTACGAATAAATACGAATGCGTCCGAATTTCGAATAAACGAATAAACGAAAATTAAACTAACGGAAAAACGAATCAACGAAAAAAGAACTCTTACAAAAATACGAATCGTTACGAATCAACGGAAATGAAAAAAACGAAACGAAAATAAACAATTTTTTTTGTTGTGCACATGTCTAGTCTGGGATAAAGATCGGTAGGCAGCGGGATCGGCTCCTGATCATGTGACCACTGTGAACCTTTCTGCCCCCCCCAGAAGAATTTCCGAACTGTGTAAAGGGACACTGGGTCGGATGGGAAGGGGTTAAAGAGTTCTGAAATAAATGTAGCCCGATGCTGTATTTGGCATGATTCACCTACAAATAATCGAATTAAAAATAGTACAGCCAGTGAATCATACAAATGTCATTGCAACTTAATGATTCACATGGTGTCAGAAACCATGAAATCAGACAGAGACAGAAGTACAGATAAATCACACTTGTTTAATAATTAAAGTAAAAAGAACAAACGTACTCAAAACATAGCCAAAGTTCAGTAACCGGAACAGATAGCCAGCCAAGCCAGGAGTCAGGGATCAGCGTAGTGGAACAGCAAGCAGGATCTGGAGCCAGAAGGGATGTCAGCAAAGCAAGTCTTGAACAGGATCGCAGGAGAAAGTTTCTTGTGATGTTGACCAAGGTGAAGGCAGAGATCCTCTGGGCTGGGCGGCTTAAGTTGTCAGAACTGACGAGCAGGATATCATCAACAGCTGAGTCACTGTGGAGAGATAGGAGCTGGCAATTAGCCGACAGCTGAGTGGCAGCTCAGAGAAGGAAGGGCTGAGCCCTGACACATGGCCACACATGTATATTGCCATCATCCCTTAAATAGTATATAGAGTAAACCTCAGGAAATGTGGGATTTTATAGGCAATCGAAGAAAAAAAGTATTATATTGATAAAATAATATATTTTATTATAGTAAATTACAAATAAAATTCCCAAATTGGAAAATGCAACACATTGCAACAATAATAGTACCGACTATACAAAAAGCTGTGTCAGACATAAAGCGGCAGTCCCCACTACTTGCTGTTCCTTTCATCGGTAGAATACAGAGGAATACAGTAGAAGGGGATGTCCAACGCGTTTCAAATTGTACTGTTATAGACAAATCTTCTTCAGGGAATAATACCACTTCTGAAAAACAGTGTCAGTTAATGAACAATTAGTATATAACCATGTATGGTAATGTGTATAAAATACATATAAACATAGAATCCATGTACACATACACAATTACAATGTAAAAGCTTATATAGCAGGAACTCTCCTCTAGATGGAGAAAAAAACATCAACAAAAAGATATTACCGTATTTATCGGCATAAAAAAACACGCACTTTTTTCCCCCTTGAAATCAGGGGGAAATCGTGGGTGCGTGTCATACGCCGATCCCCACCGATCTCCGCTGATTGTGAGCAGAGAGGAGCGAGCGCACCGACATACACAAAGCCGAGTACACTCGGCTAGTCTCGGCTCCGCTCACAGTCACGTGGGCGGGACTGCGAGAGTACACTCGGCTTTGTTTATGTCAGCGGCGCTCGCTCCACTCCCAATCAGCGGAGATCGGCGCCAATTTTAAATTCCTGCAATGAAGCTGCAAAGAGACACAGGGCTGCAAAGAGACACAGGGCTGCAAAGAGATACAGGGCTGCAAAGAGACACAGGGCTGCAAAGAGACAAGGGGCTGGTAAGAGACACAGGGCTGCAAAGAGACACAGGGCGGCAAAGAGACACAGGGCTGCTAAGAGATACAGGGCTGCAAAGAGACACAGGGCTGCAAAGAGACATGGGGCTGCAAAGAGACAAGGGGCTGCTAAGAGACACAGGGCTGCAAAGAGATACGGGGCTGCAAAGAGACACGGGACTGCTAAGAGACACAGGGCTGCTAAGAGACACGGGGCTGCAAAGAGACATAGGGCTGCAAAAAGACACAGGGCTGCAAAGAGACACGGGGCTGCAAAGAGACACAGGGCTGCAAAAAGACACAGGGCTGCTAAGAGACACAGGGCTGCAAATAGACACAGGGCTGCAAAGAGACACAGGGCTGCTAAGAGACACATGGCTGCTAAGAGACACAGGGCTGCAAAGAGACACAGGGCTGCAAAGAGACACAAGGCTGCAAAGAGACACAGGGCTGCAAAGAGACACAGGGCTGCTAAGAGACACGGGGCTGCAAAGAGATACAGGGCTGCTAAGAGACACAGGGCTGCAAAGAGACACAGGGCTGCAAAGAGACACAGGGCTGCAAAGAGACACAGGGCTGCAAAGAGACACAGGGCTGCAAAGAGACAAGGGGCTGCAAAGAGACACGGGGCTGCTAAGAGACACAGGGCTGCAAAGAGACACAGGGCTGCAAAGAGACACAGGGCTGCTAAGAGACACGGGGCTGCAAAGAGATACAGGGCTGCTAAGAGACACGGGGCTGCAAAGAGACACGGGGCTGCAAAGAGATACAGGGCTGCAAAGAGACACAGGGCTGCAAAGAGACACGGGGCTGCAAAGAGACACAGGGCTGCAAAGAGACACAGGGCTGCAAAGAGATAAAGGGCTGCAAAGAGACACAGGGCTGCAAAGAGATAAAGGGCTGCAAAGAGACACGGGGCTGCAAAGAGACACAGGGCTGCAAAGAGACACGGGGCTGCAAAGAGACACAGGGCTGCAGATGAACACTGGGCAAGGCTGCATTGATGTAAGTTTTTTTTTTCCTTAAACTTCCCTCCTAAAAGTTTTTTCCTTAAAATTCCCTCTTAAACTTGGGGTGCGTGTTATACACCAATAAATACGGTAAATCCCTGGGAAGATAATTAGTGTCTATTCCAAGGGATAGTGAGTCAACCTGGATGATATTCACTGAAAGGCTGGCCCAGGAGCTGCCTGAATTCAAAGAATAATGAATGAACTTACTTGCAAAGAACCAATTTTGTCCAATCTTGTGTTTTATATGATGAATTTGAATTGTGAATATCAGCTGTAGGACGTGGCCGAGTCCCAAAGCGCTGGTAGGATGTTTGGATTGTTGCTATTACCCAGGTGGCTCTTGAGGAGATGCCTCGTATCTTTTTGTTGTTGTTGGAGCAGCCTACCATCTATTATTTTTGGACACAGGCGGGTCTTGGGGAGCAGCCTACCATCTATTATTTTTTGGACACAGGCGGGTCTTGGGGAGCAGCCTACCATCTATTATTGCTAGGACACAGGCGGGTCTTGGGGAGCAGCCTACCATCTATTATTTTTTGGACACAGGCGGGTCTTGGGGAGCAGCCTACCATCTATTATTGCTAGGACACAGGCGGGTCTTGAGGAGCAGCCTACCATCTATTATTTTTTGGACACAGGCGGGTCTTGGGGAGCAGCCTACCATCTATTATTGCTAGGACACAGGCTGGTCTTAGGGAGCAGCCTACCATCTATTATTGCTAGGACACAGGCGGGTCTTGAGGAGCAGCCTACCATCTATTATTGCTAGGACACAGGCGGGTCTTGGGGAGCAGCCGTCCATCTATTATTGCTAGGACACAGGCGGGACTTGGGGAGCAGCCTACGATCTATTATTGCTAGGACACAGGCGGGTCTTGGGGAGCAGCCGTCCATCTATTATTGCTAGGACACAGGCGGGTCTTGGAGAGCAGCCTACCATCTATTATTGCTAGGACACAGGCGGGACTTGGGGAGCAGCCTTCCATCTATTATTGCTAGGACACAGGCGGGTCTTGGGGAGCAGCCGTCCATCTATTATTGCTAGGACACAGGCGGGTCTTGGGGAGCAGCCTACCATCTATTATTGCTAGGACACAGGCGGGACTTGGGGAGCAGCCTTCCATCTATTATTGCTAGGACACAGGCGGGTCTTGGGGAGCAGCCGTCCATCTATTATTGCTAGGACACAGGCGGGTCTTGAGGAGCAGCCTACCATCTATTATTGCTAGGACACAGGCGGGACTTGGGGAGCAGCCTTCCATCTATTATTGCTAGGACACAGGCGGGTCTTGGGGAGCAGCCTTCCATCTATTATTGCTAGGACACAGGAGGGACTTGAGGAGCAGCCTACCATCTATTATTGCTAGGACACAGGCTGGTCTTAGGGAGCAGCCTACCATCTATTATTGCTAGGACACAGGCGGGTTTTGGGGAGCAGCCTACCATCTATTATTGCTAGGAAACAGGCGGGTCTTGGGGAGCAGCCTAGCATCTATTATTGCTAGGACACAGGCGGGTCTTGAGGAGCAGCCTACCATCTATTATTGCTAGGACACAGGCGGGTCTTGTGGAGCAGCCTAGCATCTATTATTGCTAGGATACAGGCGGGTCTTGGGGAGCAGCCTACCATCTATTATTGCTAGGACACAGACGGGTCTTGGAGAGCAGCCTTCCATCTATTATTGCTAGGAAACAGGCGGGTCTTGGGGAGCAGCCTACCATCTATTATTGCTAGGACACAGGCGGGTCTTGAGGAGCAGCCTACCATCTATTATTGCTAGGACACAGGCGGTTCTTGGGGAGCAGCCTACCATCTATTATTGGTAGGACACAGGCGGGTCTTGTGGAGCAGCCTACCATTTATTATTGCTAGGACACAGGCGGGTCTTGGGGAGCAGCCTATCATCTATGATTGCTAGGACACAGGCGGGTCTTGAGGAGCAGCCTACCATCTATTATTGCTAGGACACAGGCGGGTCTTGGAGAGCAGCCTACCATCTATTATTGCTAGGACACAGGCGGGTCTTGGGGAGCAGCCTACCATCTATTATTGCTAGGACACAGGCGGGTCTTGAGGAGCAGCCTACCATCTATTATTGCTAGGACACAGGCGGGTCTTGGGGAGCAGCCTACCATCTATTATTGCTAGGACACAGGCGGGTCTTGGGGTGCAGCCTACCAACTATTATTGCTAGGACACAGGCGGGTCTTGAGGAGCAGCCTACCATCTATTATTGCTAGGACACAGGCGGGTCTTGGGGTGCAGCCTACCATCTATTATTGCTAGGACACAGGCGGGTCTTGGGGTTCAGCCTGCCATCTATTATTGCTAGGACACAGGCGGGTCTTGGGGTGCAGCCTACCAACTATTATTGCTAGGACACAGGAGGGTCTTGGGGAGCAGCCTACCATCTATTATTGCTAGGACACAGGCGGGTCTTGGGGTGCAGCCTACCATCTATTATTGCTAGGACACAGGCGGGTCTTGGGGTGCAGCCTACCATCTATTATTGCTAGGACACAGGCGGGTCTTGGGGAGCAGCCTACCACCTATTATTGCTAGGACACAGGCGGGTCTTGGGGTGCAGCCTACCATCTATGATTGCTAGGACACAGGCGGGTCTTGAGGACCAGCCTACAATCTATGATTGCTAGGACACAGGCGGGTCTTGAGGAGCAGCCTACCATCTATTATTGCTAGGACACAGGCGGGTCTTGAGGAGCAGCCTACCATTTATGATTGCTTGGACATAGGCGGGTCTTGAGCTATCTTTGGCCTGGAAAGTTCTCATTAGACTGGACAAGGCCAGAGACAAAAAAAAAAGATGTGTATCGTATTGTGTTTGTGTGCACTAAAGTACATTTTTGTGTATTTGTTTCCTGGAAATTTGCCTTTCATAAACGGCTGCTAAAATATCGTGTGAAATAAAAAATGTCAACAGCCACCATTTTATTCTCCAGGGCCTCTCATTTCAGAAAATACATTTGTGGGTTCTCAGTACATTTTTTTTTACCAAAAATTGCTGATTTGTAACATGTGCAAATCATTTTTAAAATTCCTCGGACAGCAAGTGGTTAAAGAAGCTGCGAACTCCGATTATCGCTGTGCGATCGGCTTCTTGTCGGAATTGTATGACTGGATTTATCATCAAAGTAATGACTGTGGTTAATACAGAATTTGATCTTTTGTTTTTTTGTATTTTTTGCACGTTCTAATACAGCAAAGATTTTTTTCCACCACACCACAAGCCACATTCAAAACAAACATCATTTCATCTCAGATCTCAGACTGATATTTGTTTCTTACAATGGAAAAAATGTTACATTTCATCAATGTTCAGATTTCAATTCACAATCCTGTAATCTAAATGATATGTTGTATTTTTTTTTGTATTTTGTTTTCCAATAGAGAAACATTGTTGCACATAATATCCAGAATATCACTAAGACCCAACCAGAGTTACCGCTCATCCTCAACAGAGCAAACTCATTTTTCTGGACTCTGGCACCACCTAGGGGTTACTTCATATAATTGCTCGGGGGTTCTAACAACTGGTTTTAAATGAAATGTAGCAAACAAGATTTTTGAACTTGTACAAAAATATTTTTTTAAATATTATTTGTTGTTACAAGCTAGCTAACAGATCTCTTTATTTAACCACTTTAGTGCCAGCCTGTATATCCCCCTTCATTACCAGACTATCATTCAGTTTTTAGTTCTGTGATAGTTTGACTGACAGTTACCAGACATAAGAACCCTGTACCCAAATTGTGGGCTTCAATCATGATACCCCATCTGATAATAAAGTATGGAAGTGAATGGACTTTTACTTTGACTCAAGGATTTAAAAAAATATTATTTTTTGTTCTGTTGATTAAAAAAAGACGTAAAAAAAGATTAAAAGTCTATTGATCACCCAAGAAGAACCTGTATACAATCACCACCTGGCACGCTTACCCCTAACGCAGGTGGTCAGACACTATAGCTGGCTACTGTGTTCTTCACATATAGCAGCCCCCTTTCCCTTAAGGTAAGCAGGCCTACCGGTACTCAGTTGCCCCCAGGACTTATACACAATGCTATAGTGCCTGGCCACCATGCCAGGGCAGGCACAAACTGAGCAAAGCAAACAGGTACTTGCGGTTGGCAGACAGGCAGAGAGGTCCAATGACAGTCCGGGTACAAGGCAGGCAGAGTTCAGAGAATAGTCTGATATCCAATCCGAGGTCACACACAGGGAAATCCAATTGAGCAGAGCAGGGCAGGCAGACAGGGGAGTTTTATCAGATATTACACAAGTAGTCAATCTATCTCAAGCCTGAGACTGCAGACTTGGCTGGCTTAAATCGGGACTGGTCTCCACCCAGAGTCTGGCCATGTTAATCACCTTGCAGGTGGACAGACAGACAAGGAGCATGCCACAGCCAAAACCAGGATGCTGGAATAAGGAGCAGGAGTGCTAGACGCCCCTGACATCCCCCCCCCCCCCGGAGCAGGTTTTGTCAGGATACTGGAGATGGAAGTTCTGTACAAGTCTGTTAGTGTGAACAGATGCAGCTGGGACCCAAGAATTTTCTTCAGGACCAAAGCTCTTCTAGGCCACCAGATACTGAACAGAATTCCCTACTTTCCTGGAGTCCACAATACGTTGTACCTCATGTCTGTTGACCATGAGCGGGGGCTGAGATGAAACAATGGTATCCTTCTGAAGAGGTTTTAGAAGAATAACATGGAAGATATTAGGGATCCTCATATAGGCAGGACGTGGTAATCTAAAGGATATCGGGTTAACCTGGCAAATAACTTTGTAAGGCCCAATAAACCTAGGGGCCAGGTTCTGTGAGGAAACTTTGAGAGACTTGTGGACTTTGGTTTCTTGTGGACAGCCAGACCTGATCCCCGACCTTAATCTGAGGAGCCTGAGAGCGGAGGCGATCTGCAAAGCGTTTTTGGGTAGAGGAGATAGAGGACAAGTTAGCCTGGGCTTTGCTCCAAATCTGAGAAAATGTGTGAATTGTGGTGTTAGCATCGGGAATGTCAGAAGAAATGTCGGAGAACTAACAGGATTTAGGATAGAAACCATAAACGCAATAGTAAGGAGAAATTCCAGTAGAAGAATGAGGCCAGTTTTTATAGGCAAATTCAGCCTAAGGTTAGGGGGTTAGGGTTAGAGGGTTAGGGTTATGGTTAGGGGGTTTAGGTATGGGGTTAGGGGGTTAGGATTAGGGGGTTAGAGTTAGGGTTAGAGGGTTAGGGTTAGAGGTTTAGGGCTATGGTTAGGGGGCTAGGGTTAGGCGGTTAGAGGGTTAGAGGTTAGGATTAGGGTTAGAAGGTTAGGGTTAGAGGGTTAGGCTTAGGGTTAGAGGGTTAGGGTTAGGGGGTTAGGGTTAGAGGGTTAGAGTTAGAGTGTTAGGGTTAGAGGGTTAGGGTTAGGCTTAGAGGGTTAGAGGGTTAGGGTTAGAGGGTTAGGGTTAGAGGTTAGGGTTAGAGGGTTAGGGTTAGAGGGTTGGGGTTTGAGGGTTAAGGTTAGGGTTAGAGGGTTAGGGTTATGGTTAGGGGGTTAGGGATAGGATTAGGGGGTTAAGGGGTTAGGTTTAGGGGGTTAGGATTAGAGGGTTAGAGGATTAGGGTTAGGGTTTAAGGGTTAGGGTTAGGGGTTAGGGTTAGAGGGTTAGGGTTAGCATTAGAGGGTTAGGGTAAGAGGTTAGGGTTAGCGGGTTAGGGTTAGAGGTTAGGGATAGGATTTGAGGGTTAAGGTTATAGTTTGGAGGCTAGGGTTAGGCTGTTAGGGTTAGGGGGTTAGGGTTAGCGTTAGAGGGTTAGGGTAAGAGGTTAGGGTTAGGGTTAGAGGGTTAGGGTTAGGGTTAGAGGGTTAGGTTTAGAGGGTTAAAGGGTTAAAGGGTTAGGGTTAGAGGGTCAGGGTTAGAGGTTAGGGTTAGAGGGTTAGGTTTAGGGTTAGGGTTTGAGGGTTGGGGTTAAAGGTTAGGGTTAGGGTTAGGGGGTTAGGGTTAAGGTTTAGAGGGTTAGAGGGTTAGAAGGCTAGGGTTAGAGGGTTAAGGTTAGGGTTATTGGGTTAGGGTTAGAGGGTTAGGATTAGGGTTAGAGAGTTAGGGTTAGAAGTTAGGGTTAGGGTTAGAGGGTTACAGTTAGACGGTTAGGGTTAGAGGGTTAAGGTTAGGGTTAGAGGGTTAGGGTTATGGTTAGGGGATTGGGGTTAGGGTTAGAGGGTAAGGGTTAGGTTTAGAGGGTTAGTGTTAGAGGGTTAGGGTTAGAGGTTAGGGTTAGGGTTAAAGGGTTAAGGTTAGAGGTTAGGGTTAGAGGGTTAGGGTTAGAGGGCTAGGGTTAGAGGGTATGGGTTAGGGTTAGAGGGTTGGGGTTAGAGGGTTAAGGTTAGGGTTAGGGTTAGAGGGTTAGGATTATGGTTAGGGGGTTAGAGGATTAGAGGGTTAGAGGGTTAGGGTTAGAGGGTTAAGGTTAGAGGGTTAGGGTTATGGTTAGGGTTAGAGGGTTAAGGTTAGAGGGTTAGGGTTATAGTTAGGGGGCTAGGGTTAGGGGGTTAGGGTTAGAGGTTAGGATTAGGGTTAGAGGGTTAAGGTTAGGGTTAGGGTTAGAGGGTTAGGGTTAGAGGGTTAGGGTTTGAGGGTTAAAGTTAGGGTTAGAGGGTTAGGGTTATAGTTAGGGGGTTAGGGGTAGGCTTAGGGGGTTAGGGTTAGGGGGTTAGGATTAGAGGGTTAGGATTAGAGTGTTAGGGTTTAAGAGTTAGGGTTAGAGGGTTAGGGTTAGAGGGTTAGAGGGTTGGGGTTATAGGGTTAAGGTTAGGGTTAGAGGTTTGGGGTTAGAGGGTTAAGGTTAGGGTTAGAGGGTTAGGGTTAGGGTTAGAGGGTTAGGGTTAGGGTTAGAGGTTAGGGTTAGAGGGTTAGGGTTAGGGTTAGAGGGTTGGGGTTAGAGGGTTAAGGTTAGGGTTAGAGGGTTAGGGTTATGGTAAGGGGGTTAGGGTTAGGGGGTTAATGTTAGGATTAGAGGGTTAGGGTTAGAGGATTAGGGTTAGAGGGTTAGGATTAGGGTTAAAGGATTAGGGTTAGAGGGTTAGAGGTTAGGGTTAGAGGTTAGGGTTAGAGGGTTAGGGTTAGATGGTTGGGGTTAGAGGGTTAAGGTTAGTGTTCGGGTTAGGGTTATGGTTTATGGTTAGGGTTATGGATAGGGTAAGGGTTAGGGTTAGAGGGTTAGGGTTAGTGTTAGAGGGTTAGAGGTTAGAGGTTAGGGTTAGAGGGTAAGGGTTAGGGTTAGAGGGCTAGGATTATGGTTAGGGGGTTAGAGGGTTAGGGTTAGAGGGTTAGGTTAAGGGTTAGGGTTAGAGGGTTAGGGTTAGAGTGTTAGGGTTAGAGGGTTAGGGTTAGAGGTTAGGGTTAGAGGGTTAGGGTTAGAGGGTTATGGTTAGAGGGTTGAGGTTAGAGGGTTAAGGTTAGGGTTAGAGGGTTAGGGTTATGGTTAAGGGGTTATGGTTAGAGGTTTGGGGTTAGAAGGCTAGGGTTATAGGGTTAGGGATAGGGTTAGGGTTAGAGGGTTGGGATTAGAGGGTTAAGGTTATGGTTAGGGGGTTAGGGATAGGGTTAGGGAGTTAAGGTTAGAGTTAGAGAGTTAGGGTTAGGGGGTTAGGGTTAGAGAGTTAGGGTTAGAGGGTTAGGGTTATTGTTAGGGTTAGGGGGTTAGGGGGTTAGGGTTAGAGAGTTAGGGTTACAGGGTTAAGGCTTCCCCTAGAAGAATAAGGTTAGGACTCAGGGATTTGAATAGGGACCTCCCCCAAAGGTTAAAGGTCAGCAGGCGTGTCCCCCAGAGGTCACAGGTCAAGAGGTCTGGCTGACCCACCCCCACCAAAGTGTTCCGCCTACCCCAACTAAGTCGGGGAATGAACAAGTCGGGTTAAACGCTTTGCGCGATGTCACAGTCCCGCTAAAATTCACCGATCACCGCCATTACTAGTAAAAAACAAATGAATAATAAAAATGCCAGAAATATTTCCCCTATTTTGTAGACGCGATAACTTTTGCACAATTCAATCAATAAATGCTTATTGTGATTTTTTTTTCTTTACCAAAGATAGGTAGAAGAATAAATATCGGCCTAAACTGAGGAAGACATTTTTTTGGGGGATATTTATTATAGCAAACAGTAAATAATATATATTTTTAAAAATTTTTGCTCTTTTTTTGCTTAAAGCGCAAAAAATAAAAACCGCAGATGTGATCAAATACCACCAAAAGAAATCTCTATTTGTGGGGAAAAAAAGGATGTCGATTTCGTTTGGGTACAACGTCACACGACCGCGCAATTGTCAGTTAACCACTTCAGCCCCGGACCAATTTGCAGCCAATGGACAAGGCCCCTTTTTGCGATTCGGCACTGCGTCGCTTTAAATGACAATTGCGCGGCCGTGCGATGTGGCTCCCAAACAAAATTGGCGTCCTTTTTTCCCCACAAATAGAGCTTTCTTTTGGTGGTATTTGATCACCTCTGTAGTTTTTATTTTTTGCGCTATAAACAAAAATAGAGCGACAATTTTGAAAAAAATGCAATATTTTTTAATTTTTGCTATAATAAATATCCCCCAAAAAATATTAAAAAATACATTTTTTTTTCCTCAGTTTAGACTGATCAGTGCTATACAAATGCACTGATTCCTGTGTAAATGACACTGGCAGTGAAGGGGTTAAGTGGTTAAATCTATGCAAATAATGGCCTGGTCATTAACCACTTACGGACCGCCCACCGTCGTTTTACATCGCTACTTTGAAGAGGAATATCGTTGTTATGGCAGCAGCTACCATCACCCCGGTATCCTCTTCTTCAGCGGCCGGTCCGCTTTCAGATAATAGTGGTCTCTGCGTCAGATTCACCACAAGATAACTTTTATCAGCGGCGGGAGAGGCCCCCTCCCACGCGCTCCGGTGCCCACCGCCGGTTTACAGAGCCGTCGGTAGCGGTGGAGAGGCGATCGGTTCCTTCTTAATGTTAGGCATGGAGACGAGTGAGGAGAAGATGGCTCCCGCCCGTCTCCATATCATTGCAGGGCGATAGGGGGCTCCCGCCGCCAGCCACCCGTCTCCATATCATTGCAGGGCTATAGGAGGCGCCCGCCGCCAACCACCCGTCTCCATATCATTGCAGGGCGATAGGGGGCGCCCGCCGCCAGCCACCCGTCTCCATATCATTGCAGGGCGATAGGAGGCGCCCGCCGCCAGCCACCCGTCTCCATATCATTGCAGGGCGATAGGAGGCGCCCGCCGCCAGCCACCCGTCTCCATATCATTGCAGGGCGATAGGAGGCGCCCGCCGCCGGCCATCTGTCTCCATATCATTAGAAAAAAGAGGGGTGAATACTGCGCTGTGTGTAAAATTAAATGAAGAAAGCTGCTAGCATTGCCGAGAGATTATCGGTTGTAAGGAAATTGTGTGTAAATTAATGCAGCGCTAGAAAACTACCGTGTTTCCCCGAAAGTAAGACAGTGTCTTACTTTCTTTTTATCCCTAAAAGCCCCACTATGTCTTACTTTCGGGGTATGTCTTATATTGGGAAAAAAATTTCGAATTTTTTGTTTTAACCATAAAATTAACATTTATTAACAACCTGAACAGTATTGTATTCACCACAAAACAGGTTAATAAAAGGAAGTGCCAAGAATGTCTTGTTACAACATTGCATAACATGTAAAACAATGAAAAATGGTAAGAACGAACAGTGGAATACTGGAAGATAAAACAGATTTATTCCATGACAACCATGTCATCATTCTCAGGAATATCATCATAAACATCCGCACTCTTAGGTTCCTGTGGATTTTCTTGGGACTCTCGGGACGACATTTCTTGCCGAATCATTGGCCCATATTTCTCATGGGTAGCAACGGCACTGTCCTGAAATGAGCAGGCTTTGTCCAGGTAGCCAGCTCGCAGTGCATTTGCAACGCAGGTGTTAGTGATCTTATTCCAAGAATTCTTTACCCAGTTAACAATCTCTGGCAGTCTGGGCTTCACAAAGTTCCCACGTACATTTCTCTCCATTCGGTTTTCAATGTAGTCATTGATTTCCACACGCAGATAGTCCTTGAACGGCTTGTTAATGGCGATATCGAGAGTCTGAAGATAAGCCGTCATCCCTGCAGGAATCATGATTTGGTCAATTCTCCGCTCATGAAGGAAGTTTTTCATGGTTTTGGCGCGGTGTGTGCTGGCTGCATCCCAGATCAGCATCCCTCTTTTGTTCCCGCGCATTACAAGCGGCAGCATTAAATCAAGCCACTTTCTTATAACATCTTGTGTGGCCCAGGCTTTTTCAGTTTCCAGCACATAAATGCCAGAAACCCGCTCAATCTTCTCCTTCTTGCCCTTTGCAATGAGTAGCGGTGTTGCTTTAGTGCCATCCAGACGAATCGTCAAAATGCAGGTGACACGTGCACTTTCATAAGCGGTGGAGGGAACGTACACTGAGGAGGTACCTCGTTGATCAATGGTGGTTTGAGCCGCTTGGCCCATGAACACGGCAGTTTCATCCATGGCGATCATGTTGCAAAGACTGTATTTAGAGAAGTCAATGTCATCCACAAACTTCTTGTAGGCTAATGCACGTTTAACAATCTCAGCATCTTCCAATCTAAAGAGGGTTGTGGATCTTCTCAAAGACAGGTCATTGCGTTCAAGAAAGTTATCCACCCAGTGCTGTGATGCCTTGAATTGTTCAGGAGAAATGTCAAACTGTGGCAACACTGCAAGGGCATATTCCTGAATCTGAGCCCTGGTCACCACCAATGTCTTTGCTCTCCTGTCTGCAACCCACTCAGAGACCAGGCTTTCCAGCTCTGTATACATTGGTTGCCGACCACATCCAATCTTGCGCTTTTTAGCCATTCCGCTCTCCACTTTTTCACTCAGGTTAGTGTGTTCTGCACGCCATTTTTGGACCAGTCGGTGATCCAACATTTTCTCCTTGCAGAACTGCACTACATTTTTGCCCCAAGATTCTTCAACAATCGCTTTTTTATACTCCACGGTGTAACTCTTCCTTTTACCACTGGAACCGGAAGCGCTCATGTCTAGGGGCTAAAATATAAAACATATGGTATAAGCACTGCTTGTGGTTCCGTATCACAGTCTCCCATAAGGTTACAGCCCCATACAGTATCCCACACAGCGTGTTTTGTATGTTGTCCATGGTCCTGATGGACCACGGAAAACATTATTGCTGCTCCCGCGGCCTCCACATCCCTCCGCTCATCCCGCTCTAACCGTCCGCATCCCGCAGTTAAAGGGGCACTGACAGCTAAAAAACTGTAAGCCCACACAGCCCGGTATGTTGGGACTTGTAGTCCTCCTCGGCTGCACATAGCACATCAGGGCATGGGGCACATCAGGGCACATCGGGGCACATTATGGGGCACATAGCACATTATGGGGCAGATAGCACATCAGGGCACATCATGGGGCACATACGGTAGCAGATCAGGGCACATTATGGCACATTATGGGGCATATAGCACATCAGGGCACATTATGGGGCACATAGCACATCTGGGCACATTATGGGGCACATAGCACATCTGGGCACATTATGGGGCACATAGCACATCTGGGCACATTATGGGGCATGGGGCACATTAGGGCATCAGGGCATGGGGCACATTAGGGCATCAGGGCATGGGGCACATTAGGGCATCAGGGCATGGGGCACATTACAGGGCACATCTGGGGATCTTACTTGCGAGCATGCAGAGTAGCGCAGGAAGCGTCTATCTGTCATATGTTTTCTCTCATGTCACGCTGCTCGCTCCCTGGCGGCCCCTCCTCTCTTCTCGTCTATCCCAGATGATGTCTCAAGCCAATGGGGATTGACGAGAAGAGAGGAGGGGCCGCCGGGGAGCGAGCAGCGCTGAGTGACATGAGAGACAACGTATGACAGATAGACGCTTCCTGCGCTACTCTGCATGCATCTCATTCGGCTCTGGCGGCGGCTCTGGTCTCTGGAGGCAAATCCCCCGTGTTTCCCCGATAGTAAGACATATGTCTTACTTTCGGGGTACGGCTTACATTAGCTGTCCCCTCTGACACTCCCGATACGTCTTACTATCGGGGGTGTCTTACTATCGGGGAAACACGGTAGTACTCTTGAAAGGGAAGTACTAATTGTGGTGAGTTTTGAAATGTAAAGATAAAGGAGAATATTATGGCGTGATGCCTATCTCTAATACCTTAAATGTGTAAACATATAAAGCGCAAAACCTTACATATAAAACACATATAAAACACATAAAATCAACATAAATATAATGTTTTCAATAAAATTCTCAATAAAATGGTGAAAAGAGTCCAAGTGATTTAAGTTTGGTGAGAATAAAAGGATGGTTTGATACCGTGAAAAATATTGTGATAGATAAAATATATAAAAATATATAAAATATATAAAACTCAATGTCTTATTAAAATCGTGGGTGCTGGGTGAGAAAAAACTATACATATAAGTGTATAGAAGTGAAGTCCATAACATTGATTGGTGTCCAAGTGAGATAACACTGTGGCGACGGGTGATTCTGTTTGGTGGGATGGTGACAGTTGTCTGCTGGCTCTCGGGCCTAATGAAATAAGGCTTACCAGATGGATTGGACCTGAAAAGGCTTACGCCTCACAAGTCGCAAAAGCTTTAAACTTTGGAGACTGGCCAGTCTCTACTCCTCGTGGTGATTCCGAAACTTTCTCTGGTACCACATGGGTTGGTGGTTCACAGGTGGGTAGGTATCAGATGGGAAAAAGGGGCATCGGAGATCCACGTTCAGAATTTTCATTCATTGCTTCCGATTTGCTGTAAAACGACGAGGAAAAATCGGACGATCGTTCACCTGATTTTCTTATAGTGTGTACCACACTTTAGTTTTTAAGTGGTTAAACTGATCTCAGTTGCACATCCAAGTTCATCCCTTTGATCCCTCTCCTCCGCTTCTTCCCGACATATGAATATGTCTCCATATCATTGCAGGGCGATAGGAGGCGCCCGCCGCCAGCCACCCGTCTCCATATCATTGCAGGGCAATAGGAGGCGCCCGCCGCCAGCCACCCGTCTCCATATCATTGCAGGGCGATAGGAGGCGCCCGCCGCCAGCCACCCGTCTCCATATCATTGCAGGGCGATAGGAGGCGCCCGCCGCCAGCCACCCGTCTCCATATCATTGCAGGGCTACAGGAGGCGCCCGCCGCCGGCCACCCATCTCCATATCATTGCAGGGCGATAGGAGGCGCCCGCCGCCAGCCACCCGTCTCCATATCATTGCAGGGCGATAGGAGGCGCCCGCCGCCGGCCACCCGTCTCCATATCATTGCAGGGCGGAAGCAACGTCATAACGTCACTTCCACCCAATGCTCTTAAAGGGCTTTTTTTTTTTTCTTTTTTTTTTTTTAAATGACATTACATTTATTTTATTTTTTTATTGCATTTTAGTGTAAATATGAGATGTGATGTCTTTTTGACCCCCCTAAAAAATAAAAAAAGTAAAATAAATAATAAAAAAAACATTTTATTTTTAAATGCGCCGCGTCCCGCCGAGCTCGCGTGCAGAAGCGAACGCATATGTGAGCAGCGCCCGCATATGAAAGCGGCGTTCAAAGCACACATGTGAGGTATAATAATAATAATTCTAGCCCTAGACCTCCTCTGTAATGCAAAACATGCAACCTGTAGAATTTTTTAAGCGTTGCCTATGGAGATTTTGTCGCCATTCCACAAGCGGGCGCAATTTTGAAGCGTGACATGTTGGGTATGAATTTGCTCGGGCCTAACATTATCTTTCACAATATAAAAATAAAATAGTTGGGCTAACTTTACTGCTGTCTTATTTTTTAATTTAAAAAAAAGTGTATTTTTTCCCAAAAAAAATGTGCTTGTAAGAACGCTGCGCAAATATACATAAAGTATTGAAACGACCGCCATTTTATTCTCTAGGGTGTTAGAAAAAAAATGTATAATGTTTGGGGTGTTCTAAGTAATTTTCTTGGAAAAAAACTGTTTTTAACTTGTAAACACCAAATCTCAGAAAGAGGCTCGGTCCTTACGTGGTTAAGGGGGCAAATCCTTCCGGTCCTCAAGTGGTTAAAAGACTAAAATAGATATTTGTAGTCGACACGGAGGACGGGGAATGTGACGGCGCTCTATAAATTGCGCTGACGGCGTGTTTTGTTTTGGAAGGGCTTTAGACATGTTTTATAAATGTGATTCTGATGTGTTTAGAAAAGTTTTGTAATAAATAATGCAGAGCCCATTTAGGCCGAGTGATTTCTGCGATCGCTCGGCTCCTAATGGCTTGTCTTGGCTCATCACAGAAACATATTTTTTTGGTTCATTTTGGCGGGTTGCTGACAATTGGAGAACATTTACATGTCCCGTCGACATCGTTTTCCATCTTTATTTCTTCTGTATTTCTATTTCTCACTGCCAGGGCAGCCGAGGCAAATTCAGGGGCCACTGAAAACACCCCCTTGCCCCAGATAAGAGCAATAAAATTCCTTTAAACATTTATTTAACCACTTTCAGCCCCGGAACCATTTTGCTGGCTTAAGACCAGAGCACTTTTTGCGATTCGGCACTGCGTCGCTTTAACTGACAATTGCGCGGTCGTGCGGCGTGGCTCCCAAACAAAACTGATGTCCTTTTTTCCCCACAAATAGAGCTTTCTTTTGGTGGTATTTGATCACCTCTGCGGTTTTTATTTTTTGCGTTATAAACAAAAAAAGAGCGCCAATTTTGAAAAAAAACGCATTATTTTTGCTATAATAATCGGAATAGGCATTTATTCCTCCTTAAAGTGAGGATGTATATCGGCATTTGAAGGGGTTAATAAGAAAAGCAGAAAAGTTTCCAATACTTCATCAAACAACCAAAACAAGAAATAAAGCGTATACGTAATAGCAGTGGGGGGGACACCGGGAACACCCCCCATCCTCCCCCCCTCCTCGTCAGGAGACGAACATGAATGTGGGGGGGACACCGGGAACACCCCCCATCCTCCCCCCTCCTCGTCAGGAGACGGACATGAATGTGGGGGGGACACCGGGAACACCCCCATCCTCCCCCCCTCCTCGTCAGGAGACGGACATGAAAGTGGGGGGGACACCGGGAACACCCCCCATCCTCCCCCCCTCCTCGTCAGGAGACGGACATGAATGTGGGGGGGACACCGGGAACACCCCCCATCCTCCCCCCCTCCTCGTCAGGAGACAGACATGAATGTGGGGGGACACCGGGAACACCCCCCATCCTCCCCCCCTCCTCGTCAGGAGACGGACATGAATGTGGGGGGGACACCGGGAACACCCCCCATCCTCCCCCCCTCCTCGTCAGGAGACAGACATGAATGTGGGGGGGACACCGGGAACACCCCCATCCTCCCCCCTCCTCGTCAGGAGACGGACATGAATGTGGGGGGGACAAAGGGAACACCCCCCATCCTCCCCCCTTCTCATCAGGAGACGGACATGAATGTGGGGGGGGACCTTGGGAACACCCCCCATTCTCCCCCCTTCTCGGCAGGAGACGGACATGAATGTGGGGGAGACACCGGGAACACCCCCCATCCTCCCCCCCTCCTCGTCAGGAGACGGACATGAATGTGGGGGGGACACCGGGAACACCCCCCATCCTCCCCCCCTCCTCGTCAGGAGACGGTCATGAATGTGGGGGGGACACCTGGAACACCCCCCATCCTCCCCCCTCCTCGTCAGGAGATGGACATGAATGTGGGGGAGACCCCGGGAACACCCCCCATCCTCCCCCCCTCCTCGTCAGGAGACGGACATGAATGTGGGGGGGACACCGGGAACACCCCCCATCCTCCCCCCTCCTCGTCAGGAGATGGACATGAATGTGGGGGGGACACCGGGAACACCCCCCATCCTCCCCCCCTCCTCGTCAGGAGACGGACATGAATGTGGGGGGGACACCGGGAACACCCCCCATCCTCCCCCCCTCCTCGTCAGGAGATGGACATGAATGTGGGGGGGACACCGGGAACACCCCCATCCTCCCCCCCTCCTCGTCAGGAGACGGTCATGAATGTGGGGGGGACACCTGGAACACCCCCCATCCTCCCCCCCTCCTCGTCAGGAGACGGTCATGAATGTGGGGGGGACACCTGGAACACCCCCCATCCTCCCCCCCTCCTCGTCAGGAGATGGACATGAATGTGGGGGAGACACCGGGAACACCCCCCATCCTCCCCCCCTCCTCGTCAGGAGACGGACATGAATGTGGGGGGACACCGGGAACACCCCCCATCCTCCCCCCTCCTCGTCAGGAGACGGACATGAATGTGGGGGGGACACCGGGAACACCCCCCATCCTCCCCCCCCTCCTCGTCAGGAGATGGACATGAAAGTGGGGGGGACACCGGGAACACCCCCATCCTCCCCCCCTCCCCGTCAGGAGACGGACATGAATGTGGGGGGACACCGGGAACACCCCCATCCTCCCCCCCCTCCTCGTCAGGAGATGGACATGAAAGTGGGGGGGACACCGGGAACACCCCCCATCCTCCCCCCCCCCTCCTCGTCAGGAGACGGACATGAATGTGGGGGGACACCGGGAACACCCCCCATCCTCCCCCCTCCTCGTCAGGAGACGGACATGAATGTGGGGGGGACACCGGGAACACCCCCCATCCTCCCCCCCTCCTCGTCAGGAGACGGACATGACTGCAGGGAGGGTGGGGAACACCCCTCACCTCCCCCCCCCTCCCGCCAGCCTTAGGAGGCAAATCTCCTGCCCCGGGGTGACTCCGATCTCCTCTCCTCCTCCCTCCCCTCTCCGAACTGGGGGGGTGCTGGATGGCTGAGCCGCTGCAGGGGGGAGCCATCCCTGAAGTCACAATGGCGGTTGGTGGGTCTTCCTCACTTCTCCTCCTGCCATGCGTCTCCTCCCTCCTCCCCCCTGGCCAATAAGATCGCTTCTCCTTTCGGCCAATCAGGAAACGGGCCGCACGACCTGCTTCCTGATTGGCTGGGAGGAGAATCAGTGCGTCGATACCCATTCATTCGCTATGGTCACACAACTAGGTGGGCTCAGGGGGTGCAGTGTGATGGCCCCCCAAGCCCCTCCTTTTCTGAAGCCTATTAAAGCCTCCGACTCTAATTACGTGCTTCAAAATAAAAGCACCCTCCCCCAGGGGGGCTGGCGCAGGGATAGGGGGCAGCACCCCTGCGCCCTGTATGGACGAGCTGCCACTGCATAATAGTAAGTACATTCCACTATCCTAAAACCATAGAAGAATAGAAAAAAAAAAGGGGGGGGGGGGGTTCTTTTTTTTTTTTATTAATTTTCGAAAATTCAACATAAAAAAGAGAAACCAAAAAAAATGTGGATAATATATTGGGGGAGATTTACCAAAACTGGAGAGTGCAAAATCTGGTGCGGCTCTGCATGGGAGCCAATCCGCTTCCAGGTTTCATTTTGTCCAAGCTTCATGGAACAAGCTGAAGTCAGAAGCTGATTGGCTGCCGTGTAGAGCCGCATACCAGAGGTGGGGCAGCTATAATCTTAGGATTTTTAGGCCAAAATGATGTCGGTAAGGGACATTTCAGAGACAGATGTAAAAAAAACACAGATTTTTACATACTGTCCCTGGTTTTACTGAGGCTGGCAACCCTGATGGGGCCCTCTAGTGGCCCGGGGCCCTCGGGCAGTGCCCGAGTGGCCGAATGGTAAGTCCGCCCCTGCACAGACTAGATTGTAACTGAAGATAAGTAGGAACCTCTCACAGTCCCCGGATCTCTCAGCCTTCTTGGCGATACTGTGAGAAGTGTGGATTCTCTAGTGTCCATACATCTCAGTTCCCAGCCTCTTTTCGAGCAGCCAGCTTCTTGGCCCTCCTCCGAAGAGTCCTCCCCCGGTCACTTGTACGAGTTGCCGTGTCCCTCCAATCCCGAGAGCAACCGGGACACCTCCGAATCCTCCTTCAGTTACTGGGCCTCGAACTAGCCAGTTCAGAGACTCGGGAACAGACGGATCCCCACCCCCGACCATGAGGGCCTCTGGGGCTGGTCAGGGTGACCATGCTCACAGGGGGCAGCAGACACTCCTGGGCCCGGGGCCGGTCCGGACCGGAACCAGGAATCAAAGTGCAGGCCGAACCCTGAACATGTGACTTCAGCATCTTAAATACCCCTTCCCAGAATACACAGCGGGGCCAGACGCGGGGGAAAGATTGGTACCCAACACGTCCAACCAGGCTCGGTTCTTAGCCTGTCACAGGAGCCTCACTGCACCTATGACCAGGCGGAACCTCAGTACAGCCAGACTGATGCCAAAGTAAAAGACCTAAACAATTAACCCCCAGAACTCCACTTCAGTTCTGAGAAAAACTAAATTTACATATATATTTTACTTTCTTGCAATTTATTGCAATATGTATTCTGCTACACGTTTTTAGTAGTAATGGCGGCGATTAGCGATTTTCAGCGGGGACTGCGACATTGCAGCGAAAAAATTGGACACCTAACTGAAAAAAAATTTGGAGACCAGCGACATCATTACAGTGATCAGTGCTAAAAATATGTACTGTCCCTGTACTAATGACACTGGCGGGAGGGGTTAACACCAGGGGAGATCAAAGGGGTTAAAGGTGTGCCTAGGGGGGTGCATGCCAACTGTGTGGGGGTGGGGGGAGATTGACTGACTGGAGGAACACAGAAATTGGCAAGAACAGAAGATCTCTGTGTCCTCCCCCTGACAGAACGGTGATCCGCCTCTCTGGGGAACGATCGATGGGTGGCCGGCGGAGCCGCTGATTGGCTCCCTCTCTGTCCAATGCCCCCCCCCCCCCAGTATCTATTGCACAAATAACGTACAGGTAGGTGATTTCATGTAAAATCGAGCCGCCCTGCCGCAGTGCCGGGACAGGGTCATCTAGTGCCCAGGGCAAAGGTGCCAAACTGCGCCCCCCTTTCCCTTAGGGTTAGGCTCAGAGTGCCCCCTACCCCTGCAATATACCATTGCGCCAGGGGCAGCCGCCCCTCCTGCCCACCCCTTGTCCCGGCCCTGCCCTGCCGCATGTATATATATGAGGTAAGTGGTCTTTAAGTGGTTAATCAGTAAAGCCGATGAGATTATCAGACGAATGATTATATGTTTTTTTTTTGCATACTAGTCTCCATGTCGAAAACAAATAGGTTACTAAAGTACCAAAATTCTCGTAGGACAGAATATAAATTGGGAAGTGATGTTTTGTACTTCTATTGTATTTTTGGATGAAAACTGTACTGATTAAAACCAGACATGTGCACTGAAAAAAAATGTGTTCGTTTTCATTTCAAAAATACATACGTTTCAAAATTCGGAAATTCAAAAATTTGGAATTCCGAAATTCGGATTTTCAAATTTCCGAATTTTCAAATTTTCAGAATTTTTCACATTTCTGAATTTCAAATTTTTGAATTCTGAAATTCCAAATTTCCAAATTTTTCGGAATTCGGAAATTCAAAAATTCGAAAATCTGAAAAAAAGAAAAAAAATCAGTAAAATTCTAAATAATAACTATTAAATTATAGGTATTGGAATTTCCTTTCAAATTTGGTTGTTTGTGAAGGTAATGAATACGAATTTATCCGAAGTTACAAATTATCCGAAATAACGAATGCCGCATCTAAAGAAATGGAATGGAACAAATTAATAATAAATAATAATAATAATAAAAAGGTTTTATTATAACTATTGTTATTTATTATTATTAGATAATTACATTCTATTCGTTTAGATTCGGCATTCGTTATTTCGGATAATTTGTAACTTCGGATAAATTCGTCTTCGTTACATTCACTATCAGCCACATTTGAAAGGAAATCCCAATACCTATAATTTAATATTTATTATTAGTTAGTTATTATTTCAGATTTTTGGGTTTTAGAATTTTCAGATTTTCATTCTTTTGAATTTTCAGATTTTCATTCTTATTTTTGGATTTTCAAATTTCCAAATTTTAGAATTTTCAAATTTATAAAATTTTGAATTTTCAAATTTATGAAATTTTGAATTTTCAAATTTATGAAATTTTGAATTTTCAAATTTATGAAATTTTGAATTTCCGAACCTCAGAATTTCCGAAATTTTGAATTTATGAAATCGAATTTCCGAATTTCCAGATTTCTAATTATCCAAAATTCCGGATTTCTAATTTCCGAAATTTAGAATTTCAGACATTTCGAAATTTTCCAATTTCAGAAATTTTGAATTTGCAAATACCGAATTTTCGAAATTCCGAAATTTAGAATTTCAGAAATTTAGAATTTTTCAATTTCAGAAATTTAGAATTTTTCAATTTCAGAAATTTAGAATTTTTCAATTTCAGAAATTTAGAATTTGCGAATACCGAATTTTCGAAATTCCGAAATTTAGAATTTTCAGAAACTTGAAAATTCGAAAATTTGAAAATTCAGAAATTCGTAATACAGAAATTCGGAAAGTCAAAATTTCGGAAATTCAAATATTCGGAAATTCGGAAATTTCAGAATTAACTAATTTGTCAAAATCCGTTAAAAAACGAATTTGTAACTAAACAAATTAAAACCACTGACCAGCCGCCTTCCCTACCAGTGACATACAGTAATCAATGCATATTTATAGCTCTGATCGCTGTTTAAATGACAATGGTCCCAAAAATGTGTCAAAAGTGTCCGATGTGTCCGCCATAATGTTGCAGTCCTGCTAAAAAAAATTGCAGATCACAGTCATTACTAGTCAATAAAAAAATAATAAAAATGCCATAAATCTTTCCCCTATTTTGTAAATGCTATAACTTTTGCGCAAACTAATCAATAAACGCTAATTGCAATTTTTTTCTACCAAAAATATGTAGAAGAATACGTATCGGCCTAAACTGAGGAAAACATATATTTATTATAGCAAAAAGTAAAAAATATTGTGTTTTTTCCAAAATTGTCGCTCTTTTTTTGTTTATAGCGCAAAAAATAAAAACCGCAGGGGCGATCAAAAACCACCAAAAGAAAGCTCTATTTGTGGGAAAAAAAGGACGTCAATATTGTTTGTGTACAACGTCACACGACCGCGCAATTGTCAGTTAAAGCGACAGATGACCGAATCGCAAAAAATGGCCTGGGGCCTTATCCGGGGCCTCATTAACAACTTCAGCCCTGGAAGATTTGGCTGCTGAATGACCAGGCCATTTTTACGATTCGGCACTGCATCACTTTAACCACTTCCCGACCGGCGCACGGCGATGTACGTCGGCAGAATGGCACGGACAGGCAAAAGGGCGTACAGGTACGTCCCCTTTAAGATTGCTGCCGTGCCATCACGTGTGCGCCGGTCGGGACCCCCGTGAGTCCGGTCGCGGGTCATGAGGACTCGATCGCCGCTGGGATACCCGCAATCGTCTCACGGGAAGGCTGAACGGGGAGATGCGGAAGTAAACGGCATCTCACCGTTCTGCCTAACAACAAGTGAAACTGATCTCTGCTCCCTGTGACAGTGTTCACTAACACACAGCCACGCCCCCCACAGTTAGTAACACGCCCCTAGGAACACTTAATCCCTACACTGCCCCCTAGTGGTTAACCCCTTCACTGCCAGTGTCATTTACACAGGAATCAGTGCATTTAAATAGCACTGATTGCTGTATAAATGACAATGGTCCCAAAAATGTGTCAAAAATGTCCGATGTGTCCGCCGTAATTTCGCAGTCACAATAAAAATCGCTGATCGCCGCCATTACTAGTAAAAAAAAATTATTAATAAAAAATGCTATAAAAAATAATCCCCTATTTTGTAAACGCTATAAATTTTGCGCAAACCAATCAATAAACGCTTATTGCGATTTTTTTAACCAAAAATATGTAGAAGAATACGTATCGCCCTAAACTGAGGAAAAAAAATGTTTTTTTTTATATATTTTTTGCTGGATATTTATTATAGCAAAAAGTAAAAAATATTGCATTTTTTTTCAAAATTGTCGCTATATTTTTGTTTATAGCGCAAAAAATAAAAACCACAGAGGTGATCAAATACCACCAAAAGAAATCTCTATTTGTGGGAAAAAAGGACCTCAATTTTGTTTGTGTACAACGTCGCACGACCGCACAATTGTCAGTTAAAGTGACGCAGTGCCGAATCGCAAAAAGTGGTCTGGGGCCTCATTAACCACTTCAGACCTGGAAGATTCGGCACTGCATCACTTTAATTGACAATTGCGCGGTCGTGCGACGTTGTACATAAACAAAATTGACGTCCTGTTTTTCCCTTAAATAGAGCTTTCTTTTGGTGGTATTTGATCACCTCTGCGTTTTTATTTTTTTGCGCTATAGATGAAAAAAGAGCGTCAATTTAGGAAAAAAAAGAAATATTTTTTACTTTCTGCTGTAATAAATATCCCCCAAAAAATATAAAAAAAAAGTCTTCCTCAGTTTAGGCTGATTCCGTATTCTTCTACATGTTTTTGGTAATAAAAATCAGAATAAGTGTTTATTGATTGGTTTGCGCAAAAGTTATAGCGTTTACAAAATAGGGGATAGATTTATGTCATTTTTATTATTAAATATTTTTTTTACTAGTAATGGCGGCGGCCGGTCATGAGCATCGGCACCCCCTGCTGTGCAGTGGGCACTCGCGCGCCTGCTATCCCGCTTAAAGGGACCGACGTACAGCTAGGACGGTTCGCGGGATCGACCTGCCGACCTGCCGCAGTATAATGATGAGTGGGTAAAATAAAATTTGTTACTTTTACTCTACATGATATCGTTTTTTTTTCATTGTTTCAGGCAAAAGTCCCCTCATTGCATTTCCCATTTTCTCCAATTGATTTGGGATGTGGGGACTTCCTCCACCTGTCATTGGCTGATTCACTTTACTACACAAAATATTATCATCAATGTATTGATTATTGTTACAGAACCCAATACTTCATAATAAGAGGAGGAATATCATCAGACACTAATCTAAGCGCTGAGCGTTTTATACTGACGGAAAGATTAATATATAATGACAGCCCACAGGGTGGCGCCACATCACAATATTACCAGACGCAACGCGTTCGCTGACATAACATTGTATTATATAAGATGTCATTGTATCCAAACCCATCATTACATCTCATGAGAGCTACAAAGACCCACAGAGAGAAAAAAGATTGTATTCCGGTACCGGTACAGAGTTTACATGTCATGTAATCATAGTATATAGTATAACCATATAGGGGAATATACAGTACATATACACAGCCCTGTATACAGTATATATACACAGCCCTGTATACAGTATATATACACAGCCCTGTATACAGTATATATACACACCCCTGTATACAGTATGTATACACAGCCCTGTATACAGTATATATACACAGCCTAGTATACAGTATATATACACAGCCCAGTATACAGTATATATACACAGCCCTGTATACAGTATATATACACAGCCCTGTATACAGTAAATATACACAGACCTGTGTACAGCATATATACACAGACCTGTATACAGTATATATACACAGCCCTGTATACAGTAAATATACACAGACCTGTGTACAGCATATATACACAGACCTGTATACAGTATATATACACAGCCCTGTATACAGTATATATACACAGCCCTGTATACAGTAAATATACACAGACCTGTGTACAGTATATATACACAGCCCTGTATACAGTAAATATACACAGACCTGTATACAGTATATATACACAGCCCAGTATACAGTATATATACACACCCCTGTATACAGTATATATACACAGCCCTGTATACAGTATATATACACAGCCTAGTATACAGTATATATACACAGCCCTGTATACAGTATATATACACAGCCCAGTATACAGTATATATACACAGCCCTGTATACAGTATATATACACAGACATGTATATAGTATATATACACAGCCCAGTATACAGTATATATACACACCCCTGTATACAGCATATATACACAGCCCTGTATACAGCATATATACTGTCTAGACATGTGCGCTGACAAAAAAATTGTTTGTTTTCGTTTCATTTGTTTTTTTCAGAAATTTGGAAATTCGAAAATCCGAATTTCTAATTTTTGGATTTTCGAATTCTGAATTTCCGAATTTTCAAATTTTCGGAAATTAAAAAATTAGAAAATCAGATTTTGAAAGTAAATTCCAACACCTATAATTTAATATTTATTATTAGTTAGTTATTATTTCAGATTTTCGCGTTTTTGCATTTTTAGATTTTCATTCTTTTCAATTTTCAGATTTTCTAATTTCTAATTTCCAAAATTTCTAATTTCCAAAATGTCCAATGTCCAATTTCGAAAATTTGAAATGTCCGAAATTTCCAATTTCGAAAATTTCGAAATTTTCGAAATTTCGAAATTTTTGAGATTTCGAAATTTTTGAGATTTCGACATTTTCGAAATTTCGAAATTTCGAAATTTTCAAATTTTCAAATTGTCTAAATTTTCAAATTTTCTAAATTTTCGAAATTTCAAATTTCGGAAGTTCGGAAATGTCCAATTTCAGAAATTGAAAAAAATTGGAAATTTCCGAAATTCTGAGATTTCAGAATTCGGAATTAACGAATTTGACAAGATTGGGAAAAAAATCGGAACTAAACAAATTGCACATGTCTGGCTCTGTCAACACCTGCCATGGTCTTGTTGTGGTCTATCACTACTTGTGGCTTCATGATGTCTTTCCCACCTTTTGCGTATACCGTGACATTGGCGGTATTATGGACTGTACTCATTACGGCACACATCTTTTTTGTCACGCCATCACAGGGCCATCATTTTGCCTTTCTGCCAGGCAACCATTTCTCCTGTCTTGAGCTTCTTATTGCCAAAGGTTGGTGGCATATCACGCCAGTTAGCCCAAACGGTTCCATAGGCATCTGTTTTGTTCTGCAGAAGGAACTCATAAAGTTCAGGAGACGTGTAAAAGTTGTCTGTAGTTACACAACAGCCCTGATTTAGAAATGGCTCAATCAGTAATAGAATAGAAGATGCTGCCATTCCATAGTTGCTGTATTTTGGGTTGAATTTGGTTCCCTTCACAGAGTTTAGGACAGAATTCCAAATGTAACCACCAGAGCTCGATACACATGAAGGATTTGATGCCAAATCGTCTTCTCTTTGATGGCCTGTATTGTCTCCAGCTGAGCCTTCCCTTGTAGGCCATTGGACTTTCATCTAATGTCTCTATCGGCACAAACCTCCATTGGAAATTCTTCTGAGACATTTGATGTACTTCTCAAATTTTGTTGTGTTTTGGTGCTGGATGAGAAGTTTCATCAAATTCTTCAATGTTTTCAAAATGCAAATATTTCGTTATCGGGGAAAATCTGTACTGTGACATGACCGTGCCCAAGATTGGAGTGGCAAGTCATTTATTGGGGGTTCTGCGGGGGTTTCCCCGCCACTCCCTGAAGTATTATTAGGCCCAGAAATTTCCACATCTTTGGTCGCTGGTTCCCACTTTCTGCTCCTTGAAAACCTCCGATACGTAGCGACTTGTTGCTTTTGGTACCGGTTTGTCTCTGTAACAATTTTTTCGATAACCTCATCGGTCAAAAATAGTTGTAGGTATGCCAAGGGGCTGTCATCTTCAACATCCACCTTCATACCAGGAGCTCCAGTGAATGGGAATCTTGGGGGCGCTGCCCGATCCGTACCGCAGACAATAGAGCACCAAGTCCGCACATCACTGAGCGAAGTCGCAGGATCCTCCCTGAAATCACTTCCTGTGTCTGATGACGAATTCCCCCACCAATCGCTGTCATTCGATTCTGCAAGTGATTCTGTATCGATATCGGTGTTTCCAGCAGGTCATAAACCGCTTTTGATGTAGAGGCGCACTTCTTGGATGCCATGGTTGTTCTCCAGTCTCCAGGCAGAAAAAAACAGTAAAACTGGAGGGGGGAGTGCCCAGTAAGGGGGAGGGAAGTGTCCGGTATTGAAGGGGGAGGGGAGTGTCCGGTATTGAAGGGGGAGGGAAGTGTCCGGTATTGAAGGGGGAGGGGAGTGTCCGGTGTTAAAGGGGGAGGGGAGTGTCCGGTATTGAAGGGGGAGGGGAGTGTCCAGTATTGAAGGGGGAGGGAAGTGTCCGGTATTAAAGGGGGAGGGGAGTGTCCAGTATTGAAGGGGGAGGGAAGTGTCCGGTATTGAAGGGGGAGGGAAGTGTCCGGTATTGAAGGGGGAGGGGAGTGTCCGGTATAGAAGGGGGAGGGGAGCGTCCAGTATTGAAGGGGAGGGAAGTGTCCGGTATTGAAGGGGGAGGGAAGTGTCCGGTATTGAAGGGGGAGGGGAGTGTCTGGTATTGAAGGGGGAGGGGAGTGTCTGGTATTGAAGGGGGAGGGGAGTGTCCGGTATTGAAGGGGGAGGGGAGTGTCCGGTATTGAAGGGGGAGGGGAGTGTCCGGTATTGAAGGGGGAGGGGAGTGTCCGGTATTGAAGGGGGAGGGGAGTGTCCGGTATTGAAGGGGGAGGGAAGTGTCCGGTATTGAAGGGGGAGGGGAGTGTCCGGTATAGAAGGGGGAGGGAAGTGTCCGGTATAGAAGGGGGAGGGAAGTGTCCGGTATTGAAGGGGGAGGGAAGTGTCCGGTATTGAAGGGGGAGGGGAGTGTCCGGTAATGAAGGGGGAGGGGAGTGTCTGCTATTGAAGGGGGAGGGGAGTGTCCGGTATTTAAGGGGGAGGGGAGTGTCCGGTATTGAAGGGGGAGGGGAGTGTCCGGTATTGAAGGGGGAGGGGAGTGTCCGGTATTGAAGGGGGAGGGAAGTGTCCATATTGAAGGGGAGGGGAGTGTCCGGTATTGAAGGGGGAGGGAAGTGTCCGGTATTGAAGGGGGAGGGAAGTGTCTGGTATTGAAGGGGGAGGGAAGTGTCCGGTATTGAAGGGGGAGGGAAGTGTCCGGTATTGAAGGGGGAGGGAAGTGTCCGGTATTGAAGGGGGAGGGAAGTGTCCATATTGAAGGGGAGGGGAGTGTCCGGTATTGAAGGGGGAGGGAAGTGTCCGGTATTGAAGGGGGAGGGAAGTGTCTGGTATTGAAGGGGGAGGGGGGTGCCCAGTAAGGGGGAGGGAAGTGTCCGGTATTGAAGGGGGAGGGAAGTGTCCGGTATTGAAGGGGTAGGGGAGTGTCCGGTATTGAAGGGGGAGGGGAGTGTCCGGTATTGAAGGGGGAGGGGAGTGTCCGGTGTTGAAGGGGGAGGGAAGTGTCCATATTGAAGGGGGAGGGGAGTGTCCGGTATTGAAGGGGGAGGGAAGTGTCTGGTATTGAAGGGGGAGGGGGGGGGAGTGCCCGGTATTGAAGGGGGAGGGGAGTGTCCGGTATTGAAGGGGGAGGGAAGTGTCCGGTATTGAAGGGGGAGGGAAGTGTCCGGTATTGAAGGGGGAGGGAAGTGTCCGGTATTGAAGGGGGAGGGAAGTGTCCGGTATTGAAGGGGAGGGAAGTGTCCGGTATTGAAGGGGGAGGGAAGTGTCCGGTATTGAAGGGGGGGGGGGTGCCCAGTAAGGGGGAGGGAAGTGTCCGGTATAGAAGGGGGAGGGAAGTGTCCGGTATAGAAGGGGTAGGGGAGTGTCCGGTATTGAAGGGGGAGGGGAGTGTCCGGTATTGAAGGGGGAGGGGAGTGTCCGGTATTGAAGGGGGAGGGAAGTGTCCATATTGAAGGGGGAGGGGAGTGTCCGGTATTGAAGGGGGAGGGAAGTGTCCGGTATTGAAGGGGGAGGGGAGGGGAGTGTCCGGTATTGAAGGGGGAGGGAAGTGTCCGGTATAGAAGGGGGAGGGAAGTGTCCGGTATTGAAGGGGGAGGGGAGTGTCCGGTATTGAAGGGGAGGGAAGTGTCCGGTATTGAAGGGGGAGGGAAGTGTCCGTATTGAAGGGGGAGGGGAGTGTCCGGTATTGAAGGGGGAGGGAAGTGTCCGGTATTGAAGGGGAGGGAAGTGTCCGGTATTGAAGGGGGGGGGAGGGGGAGTGCCCGGTATTGAAGGGGGAGGGGAGTGTCCAGTATTGAAGGGGGAGGGAAGTGTCCGGTATTGAAGGGGAGGGAAGTGTCCGGTATTGAAGGGGGGGGGGAAGTGTCCGGTATAGAAGGGGGAGGGAAGTGTCCGGTATTGAAGGGGGAGGGGAGTGTCCCGTATTGAAGGGGGAGGGGAGTGTCCGGTATTGAAGGGGGAGGGAAGTGTCCGGGGGGGGGGAAGTGTCCGGTATTGAAGGGGGAGGGGAGTGTCCGGTATTGAAGGGGGAGGGAAGTGTTCCGGTATTGAAGGGGGAGGGATTGCCCAGTGTGCCCAGTATTGAAGGGTATTGAAGGGGGAGGGAAGTGTCCGGTAGTGTCCGGTATTGAAGGGGGAGGGAAGTGTCCGGTATTGAAGGGGGAGGGAAGTGTCCGGTATAGAAAGGGGAGGGAAGTGTCCGGTATAGAAGGGGGAGGGGAGTGTCCGGTATTGAAGGGGGAGGGAAGTGTCCGCGTATGAAGGGGGAGGGAAGGGGGAGGGGGGAGTGCCCGGTATTGAAGGGGAGGGAGTGGGAAGGGGAGTGTCCGGTATAGAAGGGGGGAGGGAAGTGTCCGGTATTGAAGGGGGAGGGAAGTGTCCGGTATGAAGGGGGAAGTGCCCGGTATTGAAGGGGGAGGGAGTGTCCGGTATTGAAGGGGAGGGGAAGTGTCCGGTATTGAAGGGGGAGGGAAGTGTCCGGTATTGAAGGGGGAGGGAAGTGTCCGGTATTGAAGGGGGAGGGAAGTGTCCGGTATTGAAGGGGGAGGGAAGTGTCCGTATTGAAGGGGGAGGGGAGTGTCCGGTATTGAAGGGGGAGGGGAGTGCCCGGTATTGAAGGGGGGGGGGAGGGGAGTGTCCGGTATTGAAGGGGGAGGGAAGTGTCCGGTATTGAAGGGGGAGGGAAGTGTCCGGTATAGAAGGGGAGGGAGTGTCCGGTATTGAAGGGGGAGGGAAGTGCCCGGTATTGAAGGGGGAGGGGAGTGTCCGGTATTGAAGGGGGAGGGGAGTGCCCGGTATTGAAGGGGAGGGAAGTGTCCGGTATTGAAGGGGGAGGGAAGTGTCCGGTATTGAAGGGGAGGGGAGTGTCCGGTATTGAAGGGGAGGGAAGTGTCCGGTATTGAAGGGGAGGGAAGTGTCCGGTATTGAAGGGGGAGGGGAGTGTCCGGTATTGAAGGGGGAGGGAGTGGTCCGTATTGAAGGGGGAGGGGGAGTGCCCGGTATTGAAGGGGGAGGGGAGTGTCCGGTATTGAAGGGGGAGGGGAGTGTCCGGTATTGAAGGGGGAGGGAGTGTCCGGTATTGAAGGGGGAGGGGAGTGTCCGGTATTGAAGGGGGAGGGAAGTGTCCGGTATTGAAGGGGAGGGAAGTGTCCGGTATTGAAGGGGGAGGGAAGTGTCCGGTATTGAAGGGGGAGGGAAGTGTCCGGTATTGAAGGGGGGGGAGTGCCCGGTATAGAAGGGGAGGGGAGTGTCCGGTATTGAAGGGGGAGGGGAGTGTCCGGTATTGAAGGGGGAGGGAGTGTCCGGTATTGAAGGGGGAGGGGAGTGTCCGGTATTGAAGGGGAGGGAAGTGTCCGGTATTGAAGGGGGAGGGAAGTGTCCGGTATTGAAGGGGGAGGGAAGTGCCCGGTATTGAAGGGGGAGGGGAGTGTCCGGTATTGAAGGGGGAGTGTGTTGGTTGAAGGGGAGGGGAGTGTCCGGTATTGAAGGGGAGGGGAGTGTCCGGTATTGAAGGGGGAGGGAAGTGTCCGGTATTGAAGGGGGAGGGGAGTGTCCGGTATTGAAGGGGGGGGGAGTGTCCGGTATAGAAGGGGGAGGGAAGTGTCCGGTATTGAAGGGGGAGGGAAGTGTCCGGTATAGAAGGGGGGGAGTGTCCGGTATTGAAGGGGGAGGGAAGTGTCCGGTATTGAAGGGGGAGGGAAGTGTCCGGTATTTAAGGGGGAGGGGAGTGTCCGGTATTGAAGGGGGAGGGAAGTGTCCGGTATTGAAGGGGGGAGGGGAGTGTCCGGTATTGAAGGGGGAGGGAAGTGTCCGGTATTGAAGGGGGAGGGGAGTGTCCGGTATTGAAGGGGGAGGGGAGTGTCCGGTATTGAAGGGGGAGGGGAGTGTCCGGTATTGAAGGGGGAGGGGAGTGTCCGTATTGAAGGGGGAGGGAAGTGTCCGGTATAGAAGGGGGAGGGAAGTGTCCGTATTGAAGGGGGAGGGAGTGTCCGGTATTGAAGGGGGAGGGGAGTGTCCGGTATTGAAGGGGGAGGGATGTCCGGTATTGAAGGGGGAGGGGAGTGTCCGGTATTGAAGGGGGAGGGAAAGTGTCCGGTATTGAAGGGGAGGGAAGTGTCCGGTATTGAAGGGGGAGGGAAGTGTCCGGTATTGAAGGGGGAGGGAAGTGTCCGGTATTGAAGGGGGAGGGAAGTGTCCGGTATTGAAGGGGGAGGGAAGTGTCCGGTATAGAAGGGGGAGGGAAGTGTCCGGTATTGAAGGGGGAGGGGGGGAGTGTCCGGTATTGAAGGGGGAGGGGAGTGTCCGGTATTGAAGGGGAGGGAAGTGTCCGGTATTGAAGGGGGAGGGAAGTGTCCGGTATTGAAGGGGGAGGGGAGTGTCCGGTATTGAAGGGGGAGGGAAGTGTCCGGTATTGAAGGGGGAGGGGAGTGTCCGGTATTGAAGGGGGAGGGAAGTGTCCGGTATTGAAGGGGGAGGGAAGTGTCCGGTATTGAAGGGGGAGGGAAGTGTCCCGTATTGAAGGGGGAGGGGAGTGTCCGGTATTGAAGGGGGAGGGAAGTGTCCGGTATTGAAGGGGGGGGGGAAGTGTCCGGTATTGAAGGGGGAGGGAAGTGTCCCGTATAGAAGGGGGAGGGAAGTGTCCGGTATTGAAGGTGGAGGGGAGTGTCCGGTATTGAAGGGGGAGGGGAAGGTGTCCGGTATTGAAGGGGGAGGGAAGTGTCCGGTATTGAAGGGGGAGGGGAGTGTCCGGTATTGAAGGGGGAGGGAAGTGTCCGGTATTGAAGGGGGAGGGGAGTGTCCGGTATTGAAGGGGGAGGGAAGTGTCCGGTATAGAAGGGGGAGGGAAGTGTCCGGTATTGAAGGGGGAGGGAAGTGCCCGGTATAGAAGGGGGAGGGAAGTGTCCGTATTGAAGGGGGAGGGGAAGTGCCCGGTATTGAAGGGGGAGGGGAGTGTCCAGTATAGAAGGGAAGTGTCCGGTATTGAAGGGGGAGGGAAGTGTCCGGTATTGAAGGGGGAGGGGGGTGTCCAGTAAGGGGGAGGGAAGTGTCCGGTATAGAAGGGGGAGGGAAGTGTCCGGTATTGAAGGGGAGGGAAGTGTCCGGTATTGAAGGGGGAGGGAGTGCCCGGTATTGAAGGGGAGGGAAGTGTCCGGTATTGAAGGGGGAGGGAAGTGTCCGGTATTGAAGGGGGAGGGAAGTGTCCGGTATTGAAGGTGGAGGGGAGTGCCCGGTATTGAAGGGGGAGGGAAGTGTCCGGTATTGAAGGGGGAGGGGAGTGCCCGGTATTGAAGGGGGAGGGAAGTGTCCGGTATAGAAGGGGGAGGGAAGTGTCCGGTATTGAAGGGGGAGGGGAAGTGCCCGGTATTGAAGGGGGAGGGAAGTGTCCGGTATAGAAGGGGGAGGGGAGTGCCCGGTATTGGGGGTAGTGCCCGGTATTGAAGGGGGAGGGAAGTGTCCGGTACTGAAGGGGGAGGGGAGTGCCCGGTATTGAAGGGGGAGGGAAGTGTCCGGTATTGAAGGGGTAGGGGAGTGCCCGGTATTGAAGGGGGAGGGGGGATTGCCCAGTATTGAAGGGGGAGGGGGGATTGCCCAGTATTGAAGGGGGAGGGGAGTGCCCGGTATTGAAGGGGAGGGAAGTGTCCGGTATTGAAGGGGGAGGGAAGTGTCCGGTATAGAAGGGGGAGGGGAGTGCCCGGTATTGAAGGAGGAGGGAAGTGTCCGGTATAGAAGGGGTAGGGGAGTGTCCGGTATTGAAGGGGGAGGGAAGTGTCCGGTATTGAAGGGGGAGTGTCCGGTATTGAAGGGGGAGGGGAGTGCCCGGTATTGAAGGGGGAGGGAAGTGTCCGGTATTGAAGGGGGAGGGGAGTGCCCGGTATTGAAGGGGGAGGGAAGTGTCCGGTATAGAAGGGGGAGGGAAGTGTCCGGTATAGAAGGGGTAGGGGAGTGTCCGGTATTGAAGGGGGAGGGAAGTGTCCGGTATTGAAGGGGGAGGGAAGTGTCCGGTATTGAAGGGGGAGGGGAGTGTCCGGTATTGAAGGGGGAGGGAAGTGTCCGGTATAGAAGGGGGAGGGGAGTGTCCGGTATTGAAGGGGGAGGGGAGTGCCCGATATTGAAGGGGGAGGGAAGTGTCCGGTATAGAAGGGGGAGGGAAGTGTCCGGTATTGAAGGGGGAGGGGAGTGCCCGGTATTGAAGGGGGAGGGAAGTGTCCGGTATTGAAGGGGGAGGGGGAGGGGAGTGCCCGGTATTGAAGGGGGAGGGAAGTGTCTGGTATTGAAGGGGGAGGGGAGTGCCCGGTATAGAAGGGGGAGGGGAGTGCCCGGTATAGAAGGGGGAGGGGAGTGCCCGGTATTGAAGGGGGAGGGGAGTGTCCGGTATTGAAGGGGGAGGGAAGTGTCCGGTATAGAAGGGGGAGGGGAGTGCCCGGTATTGAAGGGGGAGGGGAGTGTCCGGTATTGAAGGGGGAGGGGAGTGTCCGGTATTGAAGGGGGAGGGAAGTGTCCGGTATTGAAGGGGGAGGGGAGTGCCCGGTATTGAAGGGGGAGGGGAGTGTCTGGTATTGAAGGGGGAGGGGAGTGTCCGGTATTGAAGGGGGAGGGAAGTGTCCGGTATTGAAGGGGGAGGGGAGTGCCCGGTATTGAAGGGGGAGGGGAGTGTCCAGTATTGAAGGGGGAGGGAAGTGTCCGGTATAGAAGGGGGAGGGAAGTGTCCGGTATTGAAGGGGGAGGGGAGTGCCCGGTATTGAAGGGGGAGGGAAGTGTCCGGTATTGAAGGGGGAGGGGAGTGCCCGGTATAGAAGGGGGAGGGAAGTGTCCGGTATAGAAGGGGGAGGGAAGTGTCCGGTATAGAAGGGGGAGGGGAGTGTCCGGTATAGAAGGGGGAGGGGAGTGTCCGGTATTGAAGGGGGAGGGGAGTGTCCAGTATTGAAGGGGGAGGGAAGTGTCCGGTATAGAAGGGGGAGGGAAGTGTCCGGTATTGAAGGGGGAGGGGAGTGCCCGGTATTGAAGGGGGAGGGAAGTGTCCGGTATTGAAGGGGGAGGGAAGTGTCCGGTATTGAAGGGGTAGGGGAGTGTCCGGTATTGAAGGGGGAGGGGAGTGCCCGGTATAGAAGGGGGAGGGGAGTGCCCGGTATTGAAGGGGAGGGGAGTGTCCGGTATTGAAGGGGGAGGGGAGTGTCCGGTATTGAAGGGGGAGGGAAGTGTCCGGTATAGAAGGGGTAGGGGAGTGTCCGGTATTGAAGGGGGAGGGGAGTGTCCGGTATTGAAGGGGGAGGGGAGTGTCCGGTATTGAAGGGGGAGGGGAGTGTCCGGTATTGAAGGGGGAGGGAAGTGTCCGGTATTGAAGGGGGAGGGGGGATTGCCCAGTATTGAAGGGGGAGGGGGGATTGCCCAGTATTGAAGGGGGAGGGGAGTGCCCGGTATTGAAGGGGGAGGGAAGTGTCCGGTATAGAAGGGGGAGGGGAGTGCCCGGTATTGAAGGAGGAGGGAAGTGTCCGGTATAGAAGGGGGAGGGAAGTGTCCGGTATAGAAGGGGGAGGGAAGTGTCCGGTATAGAAGGGGGAGGGAAGTGTCCGGTATAGAAGGGGGAGGGAAGTGTCCGGTATTGAAGGGGTAGGGGAGTGTCCGGTATTGAAGGGGGAGGGAAGTGTCCGGTATTGAAGGGGGAGGGGAGTGTCCGGTATTGAAGGGGGAGGGGAGTGCCCGGTATTGAAGGGGGAGGGAAGTGTCCGGTATAGAAGGGGGAGGGAAGTGTCCGGTATTGAAGGGGGAGGGGAGTGCCCGGTATTGAAGGGGGAGGGAAGTGTCCGGTATTGAAGGGGGAGGGGTGTGCCCGGTATTGAAGGGGGAGGGAAGTGTCCGGTATAGAAGGGGGAGGGAAGTGTCCGGTATAGAAGGGGGAGGGAAGTGTCCGGTATAGAAGGGGGAGGGGAGTGTCCGGTATAGAAGGGGGAGGGGAGTGTCCGGTATTGAAGGGGGAGGGGAGTGTCCAGTATTGAAGGGGGAGGGAAGTGTCCGGTATAGAAGGGGGAGGGAAGTGTCCGGTATTGAAGGGGGAGGGGAGTGCCCGGTATTGAAGGGGGAGGGAAGTGTCCGGTATTGAAGGGGGAGGGAAGTGTCCGGTATTGAAGGGGTAGGGGAGTGTCCGGTATTGAAGGGGGAGGGGAGTGCCCGGTATAGAAGGGGGAGGGGAGTGCCCGGTATTGAAGGGGGAGGGGAGTGTCCGGTATTGAAGGGGGAGGGGAGTGTCCGGTATTGAAGGGGGAGGGAAGTGTCCGGTATAGAAGGGGTAGGGGAGTGTCCGGTATTGAAGGGGGAGGGGAGTGTCCGGTATTGAAGGGGGAGGGGAGTGTCCGGTATTGAAGGGGGAGGGAAGTGTCCGGTATTGAAGGGGGAGGGGGGATTGCCCAGTATTGAAGGGGGAGGGGGGATTGCCCAGTATTGAAGGGGGAGGGGAGTGCCCGGTATTGAAGGGGGAGGGAAGTGTCCGGTATTGAAGGGGGAGGGAAGTGTCCGGTATAGAAGGGGGAGGGGAGTGCCCGGTATTGAAGGGGTAGGGAAGTGTCCGGTATAGAAGGGGGAGGGAAGTGTCCGGTATAGAAGGGGGAGGGAAGTGTCCGGTATAGAAGGGGGAGGGAAGTGTCCGGTATTGAAGGGGGAGGGAAGTGTCCGGTATAGAAGGGGGAGGGGAGTGTCCGGTATTGAAGGGGGGGGGAGTGTCCGGTATTGAAGGGGGAGGGAAGTGTCCGGTATTGAAGGGGGAGGGGAGTGTCCGGTATTGAAGGGGGGGGGGGAGTGTCCGGTATTGAAGGGGGAGGGAAGTGTCCGGTATTGAAGGGGGAGGGAAGTGTCCGGTATATAAGGGGGAGGGAAGTGTCCGGTATTGAAGGGGGAGGGAAGTGTCCGGTATAGAAGGGGGAGGGAAGTGTCCGGTATTGAAGGGGTAGGGGAGTGTCCGGTATTGAAGGGGAGGGAAGTGTCCGGTATTGAAGGGGGAGGGGAGTGTCCGGTATTGAAGGGGGAGGGGAGTGCCCGGTATTGAAGGGGAGGGAAGTGTCCGGTATAGAAGGGGGAGGGAAGTGTCCGGTATTGAAGGGGGAGGGGAGTGCCCGGTATTGAAGGGGGAGGGAAGTGTCCGGTATTGAAGGGGGAGGGGAGTGCCCGGTATTGAAGGGGGAGGGAAGTGTCCGGTATAGAAGGGGGAGGGAAGTGTCCGGTATTGAAGGGGGAGGGGGGATTGCCCAGTATTGAAGGGGGAGGGGGGATTGCCCAGTATTGAAGGGGGAGGGGAGTGCCCGGTATTGAAGGGGGAGGGAAGTGTCCGGTATTGAAGGGGGAGGGAAGTGTCCGGTATAGAAGGGGGAGGGGAGTGCCCGGTATTGAAGGAGGAGGGAAGTGTCCGGTATAGAAGGGGGAGGGAAGTGTCCGGTATAGAAGGGGGAGGGAAGTGTCCGGTATAGAAGGGGGAGGGGAGTGTCCGGTATTGAAGGGGGAGGGAAGTGTCCGGTATAGAAGGGGGAGGGAAGTGTCCGGTATTGAAGGGGGAGGGGAGTGCCCGGTATTGAAGGGGGAGGGAAGTGTCCGGTATTGAAGGGGGAGGGGAGTGCCCGGTATTGAAGGGGGAGGGGAGTGTCCGGTATTGAAGGGGGAGGGAAGTGTCCGGTATAGAAGGGGGAGGGGAGTGCCCGGTATTGAAGGGGTAGGGGAGTGCCCGGTATTGAAGGGGGAGGGAAGTGTCCGGTATTGAAGGGGGAGGGAAGTGTCCGGTATTGAAGGGGTAGGGGAGTGCCCGGTATTGAAGGGGGAGGGAAGTGTCCGGTATTGAAGGGGGAGGGGAGTGCCCGGTATTGAAGGGGGAGGGAAGTGTCCGGTATTGAAGGGGGAGTGCCCGGTATAGAAGGGGGAGGGGAGTGCCCGGTATTGAAGGGGGAGGGAAGTGTCCGGTATAGAAGGGGGAGGGGAGTGTCCGGTATTGAAGGGGGAGGGGAGTGTCCGGTATAGAAGGGGGAGGGGAGTGTCCGGTATTGAAGGGGGAGGGAAGTGTCCGGTATATAAGGGGGAGGGAAGTGTCCGGTATTGAAGGGGTAGGGGAGTGTCCGGTATAGAAGGGGGAGGGAAGTGTCCGGTAAAGAAGGGGGAGGGGAGTGTCCGGTATTGAAGGGGGAGGGGAGTGTCTGGTATTGAAGGGGGAGGGGAGTGTCCGGGATTTAAGGGGGAGGGGAGTGTCCGGTATTGAAGGGGGAGGGGAGTGTCCGGTATTGAAGGGGGAGGGGAGTGTCCGGTATTGAAGGGGGAGGGGAGTGTCCGGTATTGAAGGGGGAGGGAAGTGTCCGTATTGAAGGGGGAGGGGAGTGTCCGGTATAGAAGGGGGAGGGAAGTGTCCGGTATTGAAGGGGGAGGGAAGTGTCCGGTATAGAAGGGGGAGGGAAGTGTCCGGTATAGAAGGGGGAGGGAAGTGTCCGGTATTGAAGGGGGAGAGAAGTGTCCGGTATTGAAGGGGGAGGGGAGTGTCCGGTATTGAAGGGGGAGGGGAGTGTCTGGTATTGAAGGGGGAGGGGAGTGTCCGGGATTTAAGGGGGAGGGGAGTGTCCGGTATTGAAGGGGGAGGGGAGTGTCCGGTATTGAAGGGGGAGGGGAGTGTCCGGTATTGAAGGGGGAGGGGAGTGTCTGGTATTGAAGGGGGAGGGGGGTGCCCAGTAAGGGGGAGGGAAGTGTCCGGTATTGAAGGGGGAGGGGGGTGCCCAGTAAGGGGGAGGGAAGTGTCCGGTATTGAAGGGGGAGGGAAGTGTCCGGTATAGAAGGGGTAGGGGAGTGTCCGGTATTGAAGGGGGAGGGGAGTGTCCGGTATTGAAGGGGGAGGGGAGTGTCCGGTATTGAAGGGGGAGGGAAGTGTCCATATTGAAGGGGGAGGGGAGTGTCCGGTATTGAAGGGGGAGGGAAGTGTCCGGTATTGAAGGGGGAGGGAAGTGTCCGGTATTGAAGGGGGAGGGAAGTGTCCGGTATAGAAGGGGGAGGGAAGTGTCCGGTATTGAAGGGGGAGGGGAGTGTCCGGTATTGAAGGGGGAGGGAAGTGTCCGGTATAGAAGGGGGAGGGAAGTGTCCGCTATTGAAGGGGGAGGGGGGTGCCCAGTAAGGGGTAGGGGAGTGTCCGGTATAGAAGGGGGAGGGAAGTGTCCAGTATAGAAGGGGGAGGGAAGTGTCCGGTATTGAAGGGGGAGGGGAGTGCCCGGTATTGAAGGGGGAGGGAAGTGTCCGGTATTGAAGGGGGAGGGGAGTGCCCGGTATTGAAGGGGGAGGGAAGTGTCCGGTATAGAAGGGGGAGGGAAGTGTCCGGTATTGAAGGGGGAGGGGAGTGCCCGGTATTGAAGGGGGAGGGGAGTGTCCGGTATTGAAGGGTGAGGGGAGTGTCCGGTATTGAAGGGGGAGGGAAGTGTCCGGTATAGAAGGGGGAGGGAAGTGTCCGGTATTGAAGGGGGAGGGGAGTGCCCGGTATTGAAGGGGGAGGGAAGTGTCCGGTATTGAAGGGGGAGGGAAGTGTCCGGTATTGAAGGGGTAGGGGAGTGTCCGGTATAGAAGGGGGAGGGAAGTGTCCGGTATTGAAGGGGGAGGGAAGTGTCCGGGATTGAAGGGGGAGGGGGGATTGCCCAGTATTGAAGGGGGAGGGGAGTGCCCGGTATTGAAGGGGGAGGGAAGTGTCCGGTATTGAAGGGGGAGGGAAGTGTCCGGTATAGAAGGGGGAGGGGAGTGCCCGGTATTGAAGGAGGAGGGAAGTGTCCGGTATAGAAGGGGTAGGGGAGTGTCCGGTATTGAAGGGGGAGGGAAGTGTCCGGTATTGAAGGGGGAGGGGAGTGTCCGGTATTGAAGGGGGAGGGGAGTGCCCGGTATTGAAGGGGGAGGGAAGTGTCCGGTATTGAAGGGGGAGGGGAGTGCCCGGTATTGAAGGGGGAGGGGAGTGCCCGGTATTGAAGGGGAGGGAAGTGTCCGGTATAGAAGGGGGAGGGAAGTGTCCGGTATAGAAGGGGTAGGGGAGTGTCCGGTATTGAAGGGGGAGGGAAGTGTCCGGTATAGAAGGGGGAGGGAAGTGTCCGGTATTGAAGGGGGAGGGGAGTGTCCGGTATTGAAGGGGGAGGGAAGTGTCCGGTATAGAAGGGGGAGGGGAGTGTCCGGTATAGAAGGGGGAGGGAAGTGTCCGGTATTGAAGGGGGAGGGAAGTGACCGGTATTGAAGGGGGAGGGGAGTGACCGGTATTGAAGGGGGAGGGAAGTGTCCGGTATAGAAGGGGGAGGGGAGTGTCCGGTATTGAAGGGGGAGGGGAGTGCCCGGTATTGAAGGGGGAGGGGAGTGCCCGGTATTGAAGGGGGAGGGAAGTGTCCGGTATTGAAGGGGGAGGGGAGTGTCTGGTATTGAAGGGGGAGGGGAGTGCCCGGTATAGAAGGGGGAGGGGAGTGCCCGGTATAGAAGGGGGAGGGGAGTGCCCGGTATTGAAGGGGGAGGGAAGTGTCCGGTATAGAAGGGGTAGGGGAGTGTCCGGTATTGAAGGGGGAGGGGAGTGTCCGGTATTGAAGGGGGAGGGGAGTGTCCGGTATTGAAGGGGAGGGAAGTGTCCGGTATTGAAGGGGTAGGGGAGTGTCCGGTATAGAAGGGGGAGGGAAGTGTCCGGTATTGAAGGGGGAGGGGAGTGCCCGGTATTGAAGGGGGAGGGAAGTGCCCGGTATAGAAGCGGGAGGGAAGTGTCCGGTATTGAAGGGGGAGGGGAGTGTCCGGTATTGAAGGGGGAGGGAAGTGTCCGGTATTGAAGGGGGAGGGGAGTGTCCGGTATAGAAGGGGGAGGGGAGCGTCCGGTATTGAAGGGGGAGGGAAGTGTCCGGTATTGAAGGGGGAGGGAAGTGTCCGGTATTGAAGGGGGAGGGGAGTGTCCGGTATTGAAGGGGGAGGGGAGTGTCCGGTATTGAAGGGGGAGGGGAGTGTCCGGTATTGAAGGGGGAGGGGAGTGTCCGGTATTTAAGGGGGAGGGGAGTGTCCGGTATTGAAGGGGGAGGGGAGTGTCCGGTATTGAAGGGGGAGGGGAGTGTCCGGTATTGAAGGGGGAGGGGAGTGTCCGGTATTGAAGGGGGAGGGGAGTGTCCGGTATTGAAGGGGGAGGGGAGTGTCCGGTATTGAAGGGGGAGGGAAGTGTCCATATTGAAGGGGGAGGGGAGTGTCCGGTATTGAAGGGGGAGGGAAGTGTCCGGTATTGAAGGGGGAGGGAAGTGTCCGGTATTGAAGGGGGAGGGAAGTGTCCATATTGAAGGGGGAGGGGAGTGTCCGGTATTGAAGGGGGAGGGAAGTGTCCGGTATTGAAGGGGGAGGGAAGTGTCCGGTATTGAAGGGGGGGGGAGTGTCCGGTATTGAAGGGGGGGGGGAGTGTCCGGTATTTAAGGGGGAGGGAAGTGTCCGGTATTGAAGGGGGAGGGGAGTGTCCGGTATTGAAGGGGGAGGGAAGTGTCCGGTATTGAAGGGGGAGGGAAGTGTCCGGTATTGAAGGGGGAGGGAAGTGTCCGGTATAGAAGGGGGAGGGAAGTGTCCGGTATAGAAGGGGGAGGGAAGTGTCCGGTATTGAAGGGGGAGGGAAGTGTCCGGTATAGAAGGGGGAGGGAAGTGTCCGGTATTGAAGGGGGAGGGAAGTGTCCGGTATTGAAGGGGGAGGGGGGTGCCCAGTAAGGGGGAGGGAAGTGTCCGGTATAGAAGGGGGAGGGAAGTGTCCGGTATAGAAGGGGGAGGGAAGTGTCCGGTATAGAAGGGGGAGGGGAGTGCCCGGTATTGAAGGGGGAGGGGAGTGCCCGGTATTGAAGGGGGAGGGAAGTGTCCGGTATAGAAGGGGGAGGGAAGTGTCCGGTATAGAAGGGGGAGGGAAGTGTCCGGTATTGAAGGGGGAGGGAAGTGTCCGGTATAGAAGGGGGAGGGGAGTGCCCGGTATTGAAGGGGGAGGGAAGTGTCCGGTATTGAAGGGGGATGGAAGTGTCCGGTATTGAAGGGGGAGGGGAGTGTCCGGTATTGAAGGGGGAGGGAAGTGTCCGGTATAGAAGGGGGAGGGAAGTGTCCGGTATAGAAGGGGGAGGGAAGTGTCCGGTATAGAAGGGGGAGGGGAGTGCCCGGTATTGAAGGGGGAGGGAAGTGTCCGGTATTGAAGGGGGATGGAAGTGTCCGGTATTGAAGGGGGAGGGGAGTGTCCGGTATTGAAGGGGGAGGGGAGTGCCCGGTATTGAAGGGGGAGGGAAGTGTCCGGTATAGAAGGGGGAGGGAAGTGTCCGGTATTGAAGGGGGAGGGAAGAGTCCGGTATTGAAGGGGGAGGGGGGATTGCCCAGTATTGAAGGGGGAGGGGGGATTGCCCAGTATTGAAGGGGGAGTGCCCGGTATTGAAGGGGGAGGGGGAGTGCCCGGTATTGAAGGGGGAGGGGGAGTGCCCGGTATTGAAGGGGGAGGGGGGAGTGCCCGGTATTGAAGGGGGAGTGCCCGGTATTGAAGGGGGGGGGGGAGTGCCTGGTATTGAAGGGGGAGGGGGAGTGCCCTGTATTGAAGGGGGAGGGGGAGTGCCCGATATTGAAGGGGGAGGGGGGAGTGCCCGGTATTGAAGGGGGAGTGCCCGGTATTGAAGGGGGAGGGGGGAGTGCCTGGTATTGAAGGGGGAGGGGGAGTGCCCGGTATTGAAGGGGGAGGGGAGTGCCCGGTATTGTAGGGGGAGGGGAGTGCCCGGTATTGAAGGGGGAGGGGAGTGCCCGGTATTGAAGGGGGAGGGGAGTGCCCGGTATTGAAGGGGGAGGGGGAGTGCCCTGTATTGAAGGGGGAGGGGGAGTGCCCGGTATTGAAGGGGGAGGGGAGTGCCCGGTATTGTAGGGGAGGGGAGTGCCCGGTATTGAAGGGGGAGGGGAGTGCCCGGTATTGAAGGGGGAGGGGAGTGCCCGGTATTGAAGGGGGAGGGGGGGGGGAGTGCCCGGTATTGAAGGGGGAGGGGAGTGCCCGGTATTGTAGGGGTTGTTGATTATTTGCATTATTCCATGATTCTCGGGTATAATGGTTTATAGGAAAATAATGTCTCTTTTTGTATTTTAGTGGAACACTTTTCATTTACAATGGAGCTCCTCAGTCTGAAGCTTCTCCTTTATCTGTGGGGAGAGACCTGTAGGTGATACTGAACTGCAGCAGTGAAAATCAGGTCTCCTTTCCTTTTCTGACGGGGCTGTGTGGCAGAGCTGGGTATATCTCAGGACTGGATGGACAGAAAAATAAAAATACTTTGGCAGGTAAAACAGCCTCTTATATTTGTATTTGGAGTTCGGCTTTAAAGGAAGGCTGACGCGCTATGACTCCCCGCAATCCGGGCGGTAAAATCTAGGTCAGTAAAACTGCTCCCATAGAGGCTGTCATGTCACATCCTCGTCTCCGAGACGCCGGCAGATGTTCCACCATCAGATGGACGTCCCAGAAGGGTTCATCTCAGTGCGCAGAAGGAAAACACAATGAAGATTACTTCTCCATGTTACTGAAGTCAGAGCGGAGAAGATCTGTCACCACCATCCAGAAGTAGGACGCCCCGCCGCCACCAGAGGCGCCCCGCCAACACGTACCCAGCAATATGGAACAAGCAAGTCTGTTATTTCAGGATATATTTTCTGCTGCCCTCAAATCTTTGGTTCATTAAAGGCAAACTCTACTTATAGGACCGTGGTCACCTCCCCCGACCCCTTCACCCCTAAAGTGGAACTCCGCTCTCCTAATCAACACGGACTATTTTTATTCCGTATGATGCTATCCTTAGTAAATAGATAGAAAAGTGTATTTATATAGCTAATTCCTCCATTCATCGATCCTGAATGCTGCTCACCCACCTTACCAACCATTCAGTGTCTGCTACTCCTCTCTGCCAATCCCTCCACTGGTCTCCACTCAATGCCCTCCACCCCTCTGTGCCAATCGCTCAACTGGCCTCCATTCAGTGCCCTCCACCCCTCTCTGCCAATCCCTCCACTGACCCCCATTCAGTGTCCTCCATCCCTCTCTGCCAATCCCTCCACTGACCTCCACTCAGTGTCCTCCATCCCTCTCTACCAATCCCTCAACTGGCCTCCATTCAGTGTCTTCCACCCCTATCTGCCAATCCCTCCACTGGTCTCCATTCAGTGTCCTCCATCCCTCTTTACCAATCCCTCCACTGACCCCCATTCAGTGTCCTCCATCCCTCTCTGCCAATCCCTCCACTGACCTCCACTCAGTGTCCTCCATCCCTCTCTACCAATCCCTCAACTGGCCTCCATTCAGTGTCTTCCACCCCTATCTGCCAATCCCTCCACTGACCTCCATTCAGTGTCCTCCATCCCTCTCTACCAATCCCTCCACTGACCTCCATTCAGTGTCCTCCACCCCTCTCTACCAATCCCTCCACTGGTCTCCATTCAGTGTCCTCCACCCCTCTCTACCAATCCCTCCACTGGTCTCCATTCAGTGTCCTCCACCCCTCTCTGTCAATCCCTCCATTGACCTCCTTTCAGTGCCCTCCACCCCTCTCTGCCAATCCCTCCACTGACCTCCATTCAGGGTCCTCTACCCCTCTCTGCCAATCCCTCTACTGACCTCCATTCAGGGTCCTCTACCCCTCTCTACCAATCCCTACACTGACCTCCATTCAGTGTCCTCCATCCCTCTCTACCAATCCCTCCACTGGTCTCCATTCAGTGTCCTCCATCCCTCTCTACCAATCCCTCCACTGGTCTCCATTCAGTGTCCTCCACCCCTCTCTGTCAATCCCTCCATTGACCTCCATTCAGTGCCCTCCACCCCTCTCTGCCAATCCCTCCACTGACCTCCATTCAGGGTCCTCTACCCCTCTCTGCCAATCCCTACACTGACCTCCATTCAGTGTCCTCCATCCCTCTCTACCAATCCCTCCACTGGTCTCCATTCAGTGTCCTCCATCCCTCTCTGCCAATCCCTCCACTGGCTTCCATTCAGTGTCCTCCACCCCTCTCTGTCAATCCCTCCATTGACCTCCATTTAGTGTCCTCCATCCCTCTCTACCAATCCCTCCACTGGTCTCCATTCAGTGCCCTCCACCCCTCTCTGCCACCCTTCACTGGTCTCCAATTAGTCTGCTCCACCTCTCTCTGCCAATCCCTCCACTGGCCTCCCTTCTGTGTCCTCCACCCCTCTCTACCAATCCCTCCACTGGCCATCATTCAGTGTCCTCCACCCCTCTCTACCAATCCCTCCACTGGCTTCCAATCAATGTCTTCCACCCCTTTCTGCCAATCACTCCACTGACTTCCATTCAGTGTCCTCCATCCCTCTCTACCAATCTTTCCATTGGCCTCCATTCAGTGTCCTCCACCCCTCTCTGCCAATCCCTCCACTGGTCTCAATTCAGAGTACTCCACCCCTCTCCACCAATCCCTCCACTGGCTTCTGCTCACCCAACAAATAAAATTCAAGATACTAACAATAACTTACAAATCCATCCACAATTCTGCCCCCAGCTACATCACTAACCTTGTCTCAAAATACCAACCAAACCACTCTCTTTGTTCCTCCCAAGACCTTCTGCTCTCTTGATCCCTTGTCTTTTCCTCCAATGCTCACCTCCAGGACTTCCCCAGAGCCTCTAAAATCCTCTGGAACTCTCTACCCCAATTTGTCCAACTATCTCCTACTCTATCAATCTTCAGGTGGGCCATGAAAACCCATTTCTTCAGAGAAGCCTATCTAGACCCCACCTAACTGTACATTTATTTTCTCCATCATCCCATCCCCCACAATTCCCTTTTGTATTTCTTCCCTCTTCCTCCCTCCTAGATAGTAAGCTCCAATGAGCAAGGCCCTCTGATTCCTTCTGTATTAAATTGTATTGTAACTGTACTGTCTGCCCTCAACTGTTGGCGCAATATAAATCCTGTATAATAATATTATCCACTTGACCCCCCCCCCCCCCCCAGGCCTTTTCACAAAATTAATTTGACACCCCTGTCACACAGTTGCGGAAAAATTGGTCTTTGGGTGTTGTTGGTGCCTTTACCCTGTAACCTTCCAGAGGTACTCTTGATGAAAGCAAGAATTGGCCTTGCTGTAAAAAAAATTAGTTTGACACTCTTGTCACACAGTTGCAGAAAAATTGGTCTTTGGGTGTTGTTGGTGTCTTCACACCGTAACCTTCTAGAGGTAGACTTGATGAAAGCAAAAATTGGACTTGCTGTAAAAAATTTAATTTGATGCTCCCGTCAAACAGGGGCAGAAAAATTGGTCCTGGGGTGTTAATTGTGCCCATAAAACTTACACCAAACTTACAAAAATTACTTCAATATAAAATCAACACCCACTAAGCTAGGCAGCCTAGACAAAGATTTGTGATCCCAATAACACTTAATTAGCAACATTGGCATCAGGGGCTTGATCGCTGCTGCTAATTCAGGACTGATTCATTTTTACAAATGTCAGCCGGTCAACGGAGTCTGTGGACAGAAGTTCCCTTTTTTATCTGTCACAAAACCTCCGGCAGCACTGAATGCCCGTTCAGAAGGCACGCTGGATGCAGGGCAGGGCAGCAGCTCAATTACATACTGGGCAAGTTCTGGCCAGTGGTCTCTTCTCATGACCCAGTAACCCAGTGGATCATCAACTAGAAAGCTCTCCATCTCAGTTTTTTCCCCTAGATAATCTTTCACCCTTTGATACAGACACTGCCGATGGGATTTTGAAGCTGATAACCCTGGGCGGGGAGGACTAAAATAATTTTGAAATGCATCACTGAGGCGGCCCCCTTCTCCACTGCTCCTCCTTTGACCAAAAGATGCCTCAAAACTAGCTTTTCCATGGGACTGTAACCTACCAGAGTCTGGCAAGGCACTACATAAACTCCTCTTTAAGGTATACTCAAGATATTTCATCCTCTGATCCTCTGTGAGGATGGGATGAGTTCTGAAACTTTCTCCTTGTATCAGTGGTCAAGGAGGGTTGCCAACCAATAGTGATCCTTCTCCCTGATGCCACTAATTCTAGGGTCCTTTTACTGGCTTCTCGCACTGCAAGTTTTCAGAGGCAGAGTCCTCAGGGTCACCGAGGATTACATTATCTGGAACTGCCTCTTCCCAGCCATGTACTACTCCCAAGGGTTCTGGGGATGGAAAACCATCTGTTAAGGGTAGACGTATGTCTTGCTCTGCTTTAATGCCTCAAAAACTGCCAGAATCCTCCTCTTCCTCCTCCTACCTCTTCTCTTGTATGTTGTGTGGCATCGCAAGAATGGTGTCTGCATAAAGCTGCCTTGAGAAGAAAGAAAGTCCTTCTCCTACTCCCGCTGCATTGCCTCGAAATGTGCCCTATCCATAATGCCATGCACAGTCTATTCCAGCAGGAATACAACAGGGATTGTGTCACTGATGCATGCATTGTCCCGGCTCACCATCCTTGTGGCCTCCTCAAATGGTGACAGTACAGTGCATGCATCCTTCATCAACAGCCATTGGCGTGGGGAAAAAAAGCTGAGCCAGCCAGAGCCTGTCCTTGTGCCATACTCACACAGGTATTCGTTGACGGCCCTCTGATGCATGTGCAGCCGCTGCAGCATTGCCAATGTTGAGTTCCACCTGGTGGGCATATCACAAATCAGGCGGTTTATGGGTAGGTTGAATTCCCGCTGAACTTCAGCCAATTGAGCACTGGCTGTGTATGACCGCCTGAAATGGCTACAGACTCTTCTGGCCTGCTTTAGCAGATCTTCCAACCCTGGGTACCTGTTTGGGCACCACCAAAATGAGGACATGTGCCAGGTCTCAACTTTCCCTGTTGAAGGGTGAACAGAAGGTTAATTCCATTATCGCACACCACCATTCCTGGCTCAAGCTGCAGTGGTGTGAACCACCTCTGGGCCTGCCCATGTAGAGCTGTAAGACTCTCTGCCCCGGTCTGGTTCCTGTCCCCTAGACACACCAGCTGAAGCGCTGCATGGCATCTTTTAGCCTGATTTGTTGAATGGTCCCTTGAACGCTTAGTGGGTACTGGTGGTTCATAGGACAATTCAGCAGAGGAGGGCATGGAGGAAGAGAAGGGGGTGGAGCTGACAGATCTCACATTATTACCACCAGCTGTATGGAGATGGGGCAGCAAAACAAGCTGTAACACTGAGCCCTGTCCTGCATCCTTCCGAGTTGCAAGCAGAGTTACCCAGTGTGCTGTGAAGGAAATATATTGTCCCTGCCCATGCTTGCTGGCCCATGTGTCAGCAGTAACGTGGACCTTGCAGCTGACTGCTTTGTTCAACGATGCCACAACATTGCCTTCCACGTGATGGTACAGAGCTGGAATGGCCTTACGTGCAAAGAAATAGCAACTGGGAACCTGCCATTGTGGTACATTGGGTGTTCGTTTGTTCGTAGAACATATGGGCGTTCGTGAAAATTCGAGCGCTGTGCAGCAACCCCATAATGGGAATATAACACCAACTACCCAGGGCCCTCTTCTCCTCCCCCAACCACCTTGGGGCCCTCTTCTTCTCCTCCAAACACCCATGTGCCCTCTGCTTCTCCCACAGCCACCCAGGGGTCCTCTCCTTCTCCCCCAGCCACTCAGGGGTCCTCTCTTCCTCCACCAACCATCCTGGGGCCTCTCACCCCCTTTCCTCAGTAGACACCACAAATATGTAACCAGGCTGCAGAGTGACCAATCAGGGGTGTGGTTACCTGCATGTTCCCAGGCCAGGGCGGAGATCTCCTCCCGGGACAAGGTGTATTGTGCAGTGTGCACGGATCAGAGCCAGCAGGATCTCGATCACCCCCACCAGTGCGGCGGCCCTTACAGCCCCAGGACTGACTCCCTACAGCCAATCACGGCAGAGTGAGCTGACAGACCGGGCAGCCACTTCCTTCCTACTGATGCGGGGATACGCCCATCGCCTGACTTCTCCACATCCTCAGTGTTCTCCCCGCGGCCCCCTCACCTGCCTCTGCCGCTCTACCCGGCTCTCCTCCGGCCATCTTCTACCGTCATACCTCTGGCTGAGAAAGCCACATCCGCCCTGAACACTTCCGGCACCATTGGCTCTGCTCTCCTCCCCAGAGCTCCATGCTCCACAAGCCCAGCTGCGGCGGCGGCCGCCACCTCCACTCATCAGTTGCAGCGCCAGAATGGACAGGCCAAGCCGCCCTTCACCTCCGGCCTTGGCCCCCCATGTCCCCGCCAACATTTGCGCACAGTGTGGCTCCTCGCGGCCATTACGATGAATGTGACAAGGGGGAGGAGCCGCGATTACGTCAGCGCACATCGTGATTCAGCTGCTCTCTTCATCGATGCATGAATCGACCAAGGCCAAATCGCGATGCATTGATGCGCCGATTATATTCAGCACCTCTAGTGCCTTTGGCCAATCATAGCGCCGGGGGCTCAAGTCCACACCCCACACTATATAAGGCTGCTTACATGGCGGCCGTGTATAGTGTGAAATGTGCATTAATGGAGAGGGATTGAGAACTTTAGCTAGATTAGGCAGGTTAGTTAGTGGCATGCAGGCAGTTTAGTATATATATATATATATATATATATATATATATATATATATATATATATATATATATATATATATATATATATATATATACACAGTGCATTCAGTGCAGAGTATATAATAGTGCATTGATGTGGTTAAGGGGAACCCTATGACAGAATTAAGAAGAAAACAGCATGGTGCCCCCCAAAAAAATCCATACCAGGCCCTTTGGGTCTGGTATAGATTTTAAGGGGAACTCCATGCCAAAATGTAAAAAATAAATTGGCGTGGGGTCCCCCCCCCAAAATCCATACCAGATCCTTATCCGAGCAAGCAGCCAAAATAGCAGAAAAAATGGGGGCAGTGTGACAGGTGGGGGGACAGTGTAACAGGTGGGGGGCTGTGTGATAAGATGGGGCAGTGTGACAGGTGGGAGGGTAGTGTGATAGGTAGGGGGGCAGTGTGACAGGTGGGAGGGCAGTGTGACAGGTGGGGGGGGGCAGTGTGACAGGTGGGGGGCAGTGTGACAGGTGGGGGCAGTGTGACAGGTGGGGGCAGTGTGACAGGTGGGAGGGCAGTGTGACAGGTGGGGGGGGGGCAGTGTGCCAGGTGGTGGGGCAGTGTGACAGGTGGGGGCGGTGTGACAGGTGGGGGGCGGTGTGATAAGATGGGGCAGTGTGACAGGTGGGAGGGTAGTGTGATAGGTAGGGGGAGCAGTGTGACAGGTGGGGGGGCCATGTGACAGGTGGGAGGGCAATGTGACAGGTGGGGGAGGGCAATGTGACAGGTGGGGGAGGGCAGTGTGACAGGTGGGGGGGCAGTGTGACAGGTGGGGGGGCAGTGTGACAGGTGGGGGGCAGTGTGACGGGTGGGGTGGCAGTGTGACAGGTGGGGGGGCAGTGTGATAGGTGGTGGATCAGTCAGACAGGTTGGGGGAAAGTGTAATAAGTGTGGGTCAGTGTGACCGGTGGGGGGGGGCCATGTGATAAGAGGGGGCAGTGTGACAGGTGGGCATTGTTATAGTAAGACACACAGCATGCTCCGGTGCCGGGCTTACCTTACAGGAGAATTCTCGATGCAAGAAGCAGCAGCCATTGTACATACTGCTTCCCTGTGATGTCCGCGGGATGTCCCATACGGCTAGCAGTTCACTTCCCGAGTGTATACAGTGGAGAGGGGACGGGCCTCTGACCCAGGCGGGTATCAGCAAGAGTGTACAAGCAGAGTGACTCACCTGTGCACTGAATCTGGTGCCTGCCCCTCTTATGACACTGCCCCCACCTATAACACTACCCCTCCACCTGTCACACTGCCCCCTCTTATGACACTGCCCCCCCACCTGTCAAACTGCCCCCTCTTATGACACTGTCCCCCCACCTGTCCCACTGCCCCCCCACATGTCACACTGCCCCCCCACCCCACATGTCACACTGTCCCCCCACCCAAGAGCTCCTGATAGCCCCCTCCACTGTATAGTTAGCTGCCAGATGGAGGTACAGGGGAGATGCTGGGTCTTGGGGTCCCCCCAAAGTGGCAGAACGCCAGGACCCGGTCGCAAGTGAGACTGCTGCGACCCTGGTAGTTCCGCCACTGGGGTGGGACTTCCAAGGTACTAAGATATTAAAGCTAGCCATATGCTATGTAAATTTTGGCTGGATCCCGAGGAACTGGCCGAAATTCGCTATGTGGTTGGCTCCCTCCCACCCAAAGTTCTTCAACTGAAAAATGAAAGGAGCCAGGCAGACAAGTGTCAGAATAGGATTGCCCAGCGTGGGGGATTGGTCTATACTTGCTGTTAGTGGGGATTGAGAAATCTGTTAAATATAAAACATGTATGGTCAGCTTTAGAGTAGACATATTTAGTGCCCGGTATGGATAGGAGAGGTTTTATGTTTTGCATCCCATCCCATAAATCAAATGAAAAAATATACATCGAAAATGGCACTTTAAGCGTACGTAATTGCAACACAAGAATACGTGTGTAGGCTCCATCGGACTTTTGCTCGCGGAATTTCCGCCAGCAAAAGATTGAGAGCAGGATAGACATGTGCACTGACAAAAAATTTGTTCATTTTCGTTTCATTATTTTTTTTGCTTTTTTCGGAAATTCGGAAATATTTTTCGGATTACCAAATTTCGAATTTTCGGATTTCCGAATTTTCGGATTTCCGAATTTTCGGATTTCCGGATTTCCGAATCTGCGAATTTTTGAATTTCGTATTTTCGTATTTCCGAATTTTCGAATTTTCGAATTTCGAACTCCCGAATTTCGTATTTTCGTATTTTCGGATTTCCGAATTTCCGAATTTCGAATTTTATGGTTTATGGGAATTTTAATAGAATTTTTTTATTCAGTTTAATTAATAACTAACTAGTAAATTAACGAGTACAAATTTATCTGAATTTCCGAATTTCCAAATCTCGTATTTTCGGATTTCCGAATTTCCGAATTTTTGGATTTTCGGATTTCCGAATTTCCGAATTTAGAATTTTCGGATTTCCGAATTTACGAATTTCGGATTTCCGAATTTTCGGATTTCCGAATTTTCGGATTTCCGAAATTCCGAATTTTTGAATTTACGAATTTAGAATTTTCGGATTTCCGAATTTTCGGATTTCTGAATTTTCGGATTTCCGAATTTTCGGATTTTCGGTTTTTCGGAATTCGGGAATTCAAAGATTTGAAAATCCCAAAATTTGAAAATCTGAAAAAAGAAAAAAAAACAGTTTAATTAATAACTAACTAGTAAATTAACGAGTACAAATTTATCCGAAGTTACGAATTATCTGAAATAACGAATGCTGCATCTAAACAAATGGAAAAAGGTTTTATTATTATTGTTATTTATTATTATTAGATCGTTACGTTCCATTTGGTTAGATGCGACAATCGTTATTTCAGATAATTCGTAACTTCGGATAAATTCGTATTCGTTACGTTCACTAACAGACAAATTTGAAAGGGAATTCCAATACCTATAATTTAATAGTTAGTTAATATTTAGAATTAAACATATTTTCTTTCTTTTTTTCAGATTTTCGATTTTTCTAATTTTTGAATTTCCGAATTCCGAAAATTCAGAATTCCGAAAATCCGAAAATCTGAAATTCGGAATTCGGAAATTTGAAAATTCAAAAATTCAAAAATCCGAGATTCGGAAATCTGGAAATCCCAAAATTCGGAAATCCGAAAATACGAAATTCGGAAATTCGGAAATTCGGAAATTCGGAAATTCGGAAATCCGAAAATCCGAAATTCGGAAATCCGGAAATCCCAAAATTCGGAAATCCGAAAATACGAAATTCGGAAATTAAAAATTTGGAAATTCGGAAATCCGAAAATGCGAAATTCGGAAATTCGGAAATTCGAAAATTCGGAAATCCGAAAATCCGAAATTTGGAAATCCGGAAATCCCAAAATTCGGAAATCCGAAAATACGAAATTCGGAAATTAAAAATTTGGAGATTTGGAAATTCGGAAATTTTGGAAATTTAAAAATTCGGAAATTCGGAAATTCGGAATTAACGAATTTGTCAAAATTCGTTAAAAAACTAATTAGGAACTAAACTAATTGCACATGTCTAGAGCAGGATCTCTATTTTCCGACGGAAAAAGTTCTGATCGGAAATTCCGATCATCTGTGGCAATTCCGACACACAAAATCCCTACGCATGCTCAGAAACAATTTGACGCATGCTCGGAAGCATTGAACTTCATTTTCTCGGCTCGTCGTAGTGTTGTACATCACCGCGTTTCAGACGGTTGAAAGTTTGTATGCAAGACAAGCTTGAGCGGAATTCCATCGGAAAAACTATCCAAGATTTTTATGACGGAAATTCTGCTCGTGTGTACGCGGCATAAGTGTTCGTAGACATATTTCATAAAATTCATCCTTTTTTCACAAACAGTAAATTAAAACGCTTGTCTGATCCAATATACAAATATTAGAAAAAAGAAAAACAACCTACAACTTCAGCTCACATCCCGTATGTGAAAGACATATCTCAAGATTTTGTCACGTGTTGTCCGGCTATTACACACATCATTGTTTTAGATTCATTCTAAGCACAGTGTATGGCAACCATGGAGAGAGATATTCACACAATTAGGGCAAAAATTGCTGTACTTCTTCTATTATGTGCGATTCCAAGAACGTCAGCTCCGCCTAGTGGGCATAATGAGTTTTTTTTTTTTTTCAAGAAATACCTCAATCAGGAAAAAAAAGGGGTGGGGTGGGGACAATGCCACATCCTCTTCTCTGCCCAGAGAAGCCAATAATCAGAAAGAGCTTAGAGCATATAACGTTTATGTAGTGGTACATGAGTAGAGGAACAATCTCCAGAGAGAATGCCTTAGTTCCACAATATTCTACAATTGGCCACCTCCAAACCATCCAGGACATGATGACATGTCAATCTCTCCTCTCTACTGGAAACCTTAATTTGCCCCCTTCTTGAACATGTCCTCCTCTGGATACTTCCCTGTCTGCCCTCCTGGGCACGCCTATCCATCCTCTCTTTAAAATGTTCCCCCTGTAGAGGTCAAGTTGTCCTCTACTGGACATGTCCCCTTGTCCTCTTCTTAACACTTCCATCTTTCCTGTCTTGGACAATTTTTTTCTGTCCTCTCCTAGACACTTCCCTTTGTCCTCTTCTGGACACTTCCCTCTGTCCTCTCATGGACCCTTCCCTCTGTCCTCTTCTGGACACTTCCCTCTGTCCTCTCATGGACCCTTCCCTCTGTCCTCTTCTGGACACTTCCCTCTGTCCTCTCATGGACCCTTCCCTCTGTCCTCTCCTGGACACTTCCCTCTGTCCTCTTCTGGACACTTCCCTCTGTCCTCTCATGGACCCTTCCCTCTGTCCTCTCCTGGACACTTCCCTCTGTCCTCTTCTGGACACTTCCCTCTGTCCTCTCATGGACACTTCCCTCTGTCCTCTCATGGACCCTTCCCTCTGTCCTCTTCTGGACACTTCCCTCTGTCCTCTCATGGACCCTTCCCTCTGTCCTCTCATGGACCCTTCCCTCTGTCCTCTCCTGGACACTTCCCTCTGTCCTCTTCTGGACACTTCCCTTTGTCCTCTTCTGGGCCCTTCCCTCTGTTCTCTTCTGGACCCTTCCCAATGTCCTCTCCTGGACACTTCCCTTTGTCCTCTTCTGGGCCCTTCCCTCTGTTCTCTTCTGGACCCTTCCCTCTGTCCTCTCCTGGACACTTCCCTTTGTCCTCTTCTGGACCCTTCCCTCTGTCCTCTTCTGGACCCTTCCCGATGTTCTCTTCTGGACCCTTCCCTCTGTTCTCTTCTGGACACTTCCCTCTGTCCTCTCTTAGACACGTCCCTCTGTCCTCTCCTAGACACTTCCCTCTGTCCTCTTCTGGACACTTCCCTCTGTGCTCTTCTGGACACTTCCCTCTGTCCTCTCCTAGACACGTCCCTCTGTCCTCTCCTAGACACGTCCCTCTGTCCTCTCCTAGACACTTCCCTCTGTCCTCTTCTGGACACTTCCCTCTGTGCTCTTCTGGACACTTCCCTCTGTGCTCTTCTGGACACTTCCCTCTGTGCTCTTCTGGACACTTCCCTTTGTCCTCTCCTAGACACTTCCCTCTGTCCTCTCCCAGACACGTCCCTCTGTTCTCTTCTGGACACTTCCCTCTGTGCTCTTCTGGACACTTCCCTCTGTGCTCTTCTGGACACTTCCCTCTGTCCTCTCCTAGACACTTCCCTTTGTCCTCTCCTAGACACTTCCCTCTGTCCTCTCCCAGACACGTCCCTCTGTCCTCTCCTGGACACTTCCCTCTGTTCTCTTCTGGACACTTCCCTCTGTGCTCTTCTGGACACTTCCCTCTGTGCTCTTCTGGACACTTCCCTCTGTGCTCTTCTGGACACTTCCCTCTGTCCTCTCCTAGACACGTCCCTCTGTCCTCTCCTAGACACGTCCCTCTGTCCTCTCCTAGACACGTCCCTCTGTCCTCTCCTAGACACTTCCCTCTGTCCTCTCCTAGACAATTCCCTCTGTCCTCTCCTAGACACTTCCCTTTGTCCTCTCCTAGACACTTCCCTCTGTCCTCTCCTAGACACGTCCCTCTGTCCTCTCCTAGACACTTCCATCGGTCCTCTCCTAGACACTTCCCTCTGTCCTCTCCTAGACAATTCCCTCTGTCCTCTCCTAGACACGTCCCTCTGTCCTCTCCTAGACACTTCCCTCTGTCCTCTCCTAGACACTTCCCTCAGTCCTCTCCTAGACACTTCCTTCTGTCCTCTCCTAGACACATCCCTCTGTCCTCTCCTAGACACATCCCTCTGTCCTCTCCTAGACACATCCCTCTGTCCTCTCCTAGACACTTCCCTCTGTCCTCTCCTAGACACTTCCCTCTGTCCTCTCCTAGACACTTCCCTCTGTGCTCTTCTGGGCACGTCTTTCTGTCCTCTTCTGGACATTCCGTTCGAAATCGTACGAAATACGAATTTCGTACGAATCGTTAATTTTTTTTCGAATCGCTTCGAATCGTTTCGAATCGTTAATAATCACACGCGGCTAATGAATTGCTGGTTCCCGTAACACAGAGAACAATTCGAATCCAACTACCAAATATCGAATTTCAACTAATACGAAATAAATTATTATAGCGGATATAACGAATGATTCAAATGATTTGAATGAATTCGAGATTCAGTATATCTAATAATGAGAACTGTTCCTGCACAAAGTGTAATTTTTGCAGAAAAAAAGCTATTTAAAATCACTTGCGGCTAATGAATTGTCGGCTCTGTAACACAGAGAACAGTCATTCATTAAAAGTCATTGATAAAAAAAAAAAGCGTGGGGGTCCCCCCAAATTCAATAACCAGGCCCTTCGGGTCTGTTATGGATATTAAGGGGGAACCCCACTTCAAATTTAAAAAAAACGTGGGGTCCCCCCTAAATATCCATACCGGACCCTTCAGGTCTGGGATGGATTTTAAGGGGAACCCCGGCCAAAAAAAATGGAGTGGGGTCCCCCTCAAAATCCATACCAGACCCTTTATCCGAGCACGCAACCTGGCAGGCCGCAGGAAAAGAGGGGGGGACGAGAGCGCCCCCCCCTCCCGCCTGAACCGTACCAGGCCACATGCCCTCAACATTGGGAGGGTGCTTTGGGGTCCCCCCCAAAGCACCTTGTCCCCATGTTGATGAGGACAAGGGCCTCATCCCCACAACCCTGGCCATTGGTGGTGGGGGTCTGCGGGCGGGGGGCTTATCGGAATCTGGAAGCCCCCTTTAAGGGGACCCCCAGATCCCGCCCCCCCTGTGTGAAATGGTAAGGGGGTACAAAAGTACCCCTACCATTTCACCAAAAAAGTGACAAAAATGTTAAAAATGACAGGAGACGGTCTTTGACAATTCCTTTATTAAAATCTTCTTTCTTCTGCTCTTCCTTCTTCCTTTCTTCATCCTTCGGTTTCTTCATCTTCTCCTTCCGGCATCTTCTTACATCTTCTTCTTCTATCTTCTTCTTCCTCCGATCCGCTTCTTCTTGCTCTGGTCTTCTCGTCCAGAATCTTTTTCCATGGCGTCGGCGTCTCTTCTAGGGCCGCTCCTCGCAATGGGAGGCTCCCGCTGTGTGAGGCTTCACTGCGTCTGACAGGTTTTTTATAACGGAGGGCGGGGCCACCTGGTGACCCCGCCCCCATCTGACGCACGGGGACGTCATGGGGTTATAAAACATTCTTCTATTCTCTCTTGGACACATCACTCTGTCCCCTCCTGCACACTTCCTACTGTCCTCTCCTTGACATGTAACTCTGCCCACTTCTAGACACATCTGTCTGTCCTCCCATGGAAATGTCCATCTGTCTTTTTGTGAGCAAATGCTTCTGTTTTATCCTGGACACGTCTGTCTGTCCTCTCCTGCTTGTGTCTATCAGTCCTTTTATGGACATAGCTCTCTGATCCCTCCTGGACACATCTGTCTGTCCTGTCCTAGACACTTCCATCAATCTTCTCCTGAACACATCCATCTGTCCTCTCCTGAAAACATCCCTATATCCTCTCCTGAACACGTCTGTCTGTTCTCTCCTGAACACGTCTGTCTGTCCTCTCCTGGATATGTCTGTCTGTCCTCTCCTGGAAACATCGATCTGTCCTCTCCTGGACACATCGGTCTGTCCTCTCCTGGAAACATCGGTCTGTCCTCTCCTGGACACATCGGTCTGTCCTCTCCTGGACACATCGGTCTGTCCTCTCCTGGACACATCGGTCTGTCCTCTCCTGGATATGTCTGTCTGTCCTCTCCTGGAAACATCCGTCTGTCTTCTCCTGAACACATCCGTCTGTCCTCTCCTGAACACATCCGTCTGTCCTCTCCTGGACATGTCTGTCTGTCCTCTCCTGGAAACATCGGTCTGTCCTCTCCTGGAAACATCGGTCTGTCCTCTCCTGGACACATTGGTCTGTTCCCTCCAGGTCACGTCTGTCTGTCCTCTCCTGAACATGTCTGTCTGTCCTCACCGGAAAACATCCGTCTGTCTTCACCTGAACACATCCGTCTGTCTTCACCTGAACACATCCGTCTGTCCTCACCTAAACACATCCGTCTGTCCTCACCTAAACACATCCGTCTGTCCTCACCTAGACACATCCGCCTGTCTTCTCCTGGACATGTCTGTCTGTCCTCACCTGAACACGTCTGTCTGTTCTCTCCTGGACATATCCGTCTGTCCTCTCCTGGACACATCCGTCTGTCTTCTCCTGAACACATCCATCTGTCCTCTCCTGGACATGTCTGTCTGTCCTCTCCTGGAAACATCCGTCTGTCCTCTCCTGGACACATCGGTCTGTTCCCTCCAGATCACGTCTGTCTGTCCTCTCCTGAACATGTCTGTCTGTCCTCACCGGAACACATCCGTCTGTCTTCACCTGAACACATCCGTCTGTCTTCACCTGAACACATCCGTCTGTCCTCACCTGAACACGTCCGTCTGTCTTCTCCTGGACATGTCTGTCTGTCCTCACCTGAACACGTCTGTCTGTTCTCTCCTGGACACATCCGTCTGTCTTCTCCTGAACACATCCATCTGTCCTCTCCTGGACACATCGGTCTGTTCCCTCCAGATCACGTCTGTCTGTCCTCTCCTGAACATGTCTGTCTGTCCTCACCGGAACACATTCGTCTGTCTTCACCCGAACACATCCGTCTGTCTTCACCTGAACACATCCGTCTGTCCTCTTCTGAACACGTCTGTCTGTCCTCTCCTAGACACATCTGATTGTCCTCTCTTGAACTCGTCTGTCTGTCCTCTCCTGGACATGTCTGTCTGTCCTCTCCTGGACATGTCTGTCTGTCCTCTCCTGGACACATCTGTCTGTCCCCTCCAGGTCACGTCTGTCTGTCCTCTCCTGAACACGTCTGTCTGTCCTCACCTAGACACATCCGCCTGTCTTCTCCTGGACATGTCTGTCTGTCCTCACCTGAACACGTCTGTCTGTCCTCACCTAGACACATCCGTCTGTCCTCTCCTGAACACGTCGGTCTGTCCTCTCCTAGACACATCTGATTGTCCTCTTTCGAACTCGTCTGTCTATTGTCTCCTGGACATCTCTATCTGTCCTCTCCTGGTCACATCTATCTGTCCTCTCCTGAACACGTCCCTCTGTCCTCTCCTGAACACGTCCGTCTGTCCTCTCCTGAACACGTCCGTCTGTCCTCTCCTGGACACGTCCGTCTGTCCTCTCCTAGACACGTCCGTCTGTCCTCTCCTGGACACGTCCGTCTGTCCTCTCCTGGACACGTCCGTCTGTCCTCTCCTGGACACGTCTGTCTGTCCTCTCCTGGACACGTCTGTCTGTCCTCTCCTGGACACGTCCGTCTGTCCTCTCCTAGACACGTCCGTCTGTCCTCTCCTGGACACGTCCGTCTGTCCTCTCCTGGACACGTCCGTCTGTCCTCTCCTGGACACGTCTGTCTGTCCTCTCCTGGACACGTCCGTCTGTCCTCTCCTGGACACGTCCGTCTGTCCTCTCCTGGACACGTCCGTCTGTCCTCTCCTGGACACGTCCGTCTGTCCTCTCCTGGACACGTCCGTCTGTCCTCTCCTGGACACGTCCGTCTGTCCTCTCCTGAACACGTCCGTCTGTCCTCTCCTGGACACGTCCGTCTGTCCTCTCCTGAATACGTCCGTCTGTCCTCTCCTGAACACGTCCGTCTGTCCTCTCCTGGACACATCGGTCTGTTCCCTCCAGGTCACGTCTGTCTGTTCTCTCCTGGACACATCCGCCTGTCTTCTCCTGAACACGTCCGTCTGTCCTCTCCTGGACACATCCGTCTGTCCTCTCCTAGACACGTCCGTCTGTCCTTTCCTGAATACGTCCGTCTGTCCTCTCCTAGACACGTCCGTCTGTCCTTTCCTGAATACGTCCGTCTGTCCTCTCCTGGACACGTCCGTCTGTCCTCTCCTGGACACGTCCGTCTGTCCTCTCCTGAACACGTCCGTCTGTCCTCTCCTGAACACGTCCGTCTGTCATCTCCTGAACACGTCCGTCTGTCCTCCCCTGAACACGTCTGTCTGTCCTCTCCTGGACACGTCCGTCTGTCCTCCCCTGAACACGTCTGTCTGTCCTCTCCTGAACACGTCCGTCTGTCATCTCCTGAACACGTCTGTCTGTCCTCTCCTGAACACGTCCGTCTGTCATCTCCTGAACACGTCTGTCTGTCCTCTCCTGAACACGTCTGTCTGTCCTCTCCTGAACACGTCCGTCTGTCCTCTCCTGAACACGTCCGTCTGTCCTCTCCTAGACACGTCCGTCTGTCCTCTCCTGGACACGTCCGTCTGTCCTCTCCTAGACACGTCCGTCTGTCCTTTCCTGAATACGTCCGTCTGTCCTCTCCTGGACACGTCTGTCTGTCCTCTCCTGAACACGTCTGTCTGTCCTCTCCTGGACACGTCCGTCTGTCCTTTCCTGAATATGTCCGTCTGTCCTCTCCTGAACAAGTCTGTCTGTCCTCTCCTGAACACGTCCGTCTGTCCTCTCCTGAACACGTCCATCTGTCCTCTCCTGAACACGTCCGTCTGTCCTCTCCTGAACACGTCCGTCTGTCCTCCCCTGAACACGTCCGTCTGTCCTCTCCTGAACACGTCCGTCTGTCCTCTCCTGGACACGTCTGTCTGTCCTCTCCTGGAAACGTCCGTCTGTCCTCCCCTGAACACGTCCGTCTGTCCTCTCCTGAACACGTCCGTCTGTCCTCTCCTGAACACGTCCGTCTGTCCTCTCCTGAACACGTCCGTCTGTCCTCTCCTGGACACGTCCGTCTGTCATCTCCTGAACACGTCCGTCTGTCCTCCCCTGAACACGTCCGTCTGTCCTCTCCTGAACACGTCCGTCTGTCCTCTCCTGAACACGTCCGTCTGTCCTCTCCTGAACACGTCCGTCTGTCCTCTCCTGAACACGTCCGTCTGTCCTCTCCTGAACACGTCCGTCTGTCCTCCCCTGAACACGTCCGTCTGTCCTCTCCTGAACACGTCCGTCTGTCCTCTCCTGAACACGTCCGTCTGTCCTCTCCTGAACACGTCTGTCTGTCCTCTCCTGAACACGTCCGTCTGTCCTCTCCTGAACACGTCCGTCTGTCCTCTCCTGAACACGTCCGTCTGTCCTCTCCTGAACACGTCCGTCTGTCCTCTCCTGAACACGTCCGTCTGTCTTCTCCTGAACACGTCCGTCTGTCCTCTCCTAGACACGTCCGTCTGTCCTCTCCTGGACACGTCCGTCTGTCCTCTCCTGGACACGTCCGTCTGTCCTCTCCTGAATACGTCCGTCTGTCCTCTCCTGAACAAGTCTGTCTGTCCTCTCCTGGACACGTCTGTCTGTCCTCTCCTGAACACGTCCGTCTGTCCTCTCCTGAACACGTCCGTCTGTCCTCTCCTGAACACGTCCGTCTGTCCTCCCCTGAACACGTCCGTCTGTCCTCTCCTGGACACGTCCGTCTGTCCTCTCCTGGACACGTCCGTCTGTCCTCTCCTGAACACGTCCGTCTGTCCTCCCCTGAACACGTCCGTCTGTCCTCTCCTGAACACGTCCGTCTGTCCTCTCCTGGACACGTTTGTCTGTCCTCTCCTGGACACGTCCGTCTGTCCTCTCCTGGACACGTCAGTCTGTCCTCTCCTGAACACGTCCGTCTGTCCTCCCCTGAACACGTCCGTCTGTCCTCTCCTGAACACGTCCGTCTGTCCTCTCCTGGACACGTCTGTCTGTCCTCTCCTGGACACGTCCGTCTGTCCTCTCCTGAACACGTCCGTCTGTCCTCTCCTGAACACGTCCGTCTGTCCTCCCCTGAACACGTCTGTCTGTCCTCTCCTGAACACGTCCGTCTGTCCTCTCCTGAACACGTCCGTCTGTCCTCTCCTGAACACGTCCGTCTGTCCTCTCCTGAACACGTCCGTCTGTCCTCTCCTGAACACGTCCGTCTGTCCTCTCCTGAACACGTCCGTCTGTCCTCTCCTGAACACGTCCGTCTGTCCTCTCCTGAACACGTCCGTCTGTCTTCTCCTGAACACGTCCGTCTGTCCTCTCCTAGACACGTCCGTCTGTCCTCTCCTGGACACGTCCGTCTGTCCTCTCCTGGACACGTCCGTCTGTCCTCTCCTGAATACGTCCGTCTGTCCTCTCCTGAACACGTCCATCTGTCCTCTCCTGAACACGTCCGTCTGTCCTCTCCTGAACACGTCCGTCTGTCCTCCCCTGAACACGTCCGTCTGTCCTCTCCTGAACACGTCCGTCTGTCCTCTCCTGGACACGTCTGTCTGTCCTCTCCTGAACACGTCCGTCTGTCCTCCCCTGAACACGTCTGTCTGTCCTCCCCTGAACACGTCTGTCTGTCCTCTCCTGAACACGTCCGTCTGTCCTCTCCTGAACACGTCCGTCTGTCCTCTCCTGAATACGTCCGTCTGTCCTCTCCTGAATACGTCCGTCTGTCCTCTCCTGAACACGTCTGTCTGTCCTCTCCTGAATACGTCCGTCTGTCCTCTCCTGGACACATCCGTCTGTCCTCTCCTGAACACGTCTGTCTGTCCTCTCCTGAATACGTCTGTCTGTCCTCTCCTGAATACGTCCGTCTGTCCTCTCCTGAACACGTCCGTCTGTCCTCTCCTAGACACGTATGTCTGTCCTCTCCTGAATACGTCCGTCTGTCCTCTCCTGGACACATCCGTCTGTCCTCTCCTGGACACGTCCGTCTGTCCTCTCCTGAACACGTCTGTCTGTCCTCTCCTGAACACGTCCGTCTGTCCTCTCCTGGACACGTCCGTCTGTCCTCTCCTGAACACGTCCGTCTGTCCTCTCCTGAACACGTCCGTCTGTCCTCTCCTGAACACGTCCGTCTGTCCTCTCCTGGACACGTCCGTCTGTCCTCTCCTGAACACGTCCGTCTGTCCTCTCCTGGACACGTCCGTCTGTCCTCTCCTGGACACGTCTGTCCTCTCCTGGACACGTCTGTCTGTCCTCTCCTGAACACGTCCGTCTGTCCTCTCCTGGACACGTCTGTCTGTCCTCTCCTGAACACGTCCGTCTGTCCTCTCCTGAACACGTCTGTCTGTCCTCTCCTGAACACGTCTGTCTGTCCTCTCCTGAATACGTCCGTCTGTCCTCTCCTGGACACGTCCGTCTGTCCTCTCCTAGACACGTCTGTCTGTCCTCTCCTGAACACGTCTGTCTGTCCTCTCCTGAATACGTCCGTCTGTCCTCTCCTGGACACGTCCGTCTGTCCTCTCCTGGACACATCCGTCCGTCCTCTCCTGAACACGTCCGTCCGTCCTCTCCTGGACACGTCCGTCTGTCCTCTCCTGGACACGTCCGTCTGTCCTCTCCTGAACACGTCCGTCTGTCCTCTCCTGAACACGTCCGTCTGTCCTCCCCTGAACACGTCCGTCTGTCCTCTCCTAGACACGTCCGTCTGTCCTCTCCTGGACACGTCCGTCTGTCCTCTCCTGGACACGTCCGTCTGTCCTCTCCTGGACACGTCCGTCTGTCCTCTCCTGGACACGTCCGTCTGTCCTCTCCTGGACACGTCCGTCTGTCCTCTCCTGGACACGTCCGTCTGTCCTCTCCTGGACACGTCCGTCTGTCCTCTCCTGAACACGTCCGTCTGTCCTCTCCTGAACACGTCCGTCTGTCCTCTCCTGAACACGTCCGTCTGTCCTCTCCTGGACACGTCCGTCTGTCCTCTCCTGAACACGTCCGTCTGTCCTCTCCTGAACACGTCCGTCTGTCCTCTCCTGAACACGTCCGTCTGTCCTCTCCTGAACACGTCCGTCTGTCCTCTCCTGGACACGTCCGTCTGTCCTCTCCTGGACACGTCCGTCTCTCCTCTCCTGGACACGTCCGTCTGTCCTCTCCTGAACACGTCTGTCTGTCCTCTCCTGAACACGTCTGTCTGTCCTCTCCTGAATACGTCCGTCTGTCCTCTCCTGGACACGTCCGTCTGTCCTCTCCTGAACACGTCCGTCTGTCCTCTCCTGAACACGTCCGTCTGTCCTCTCCTGAACACGTCCGTCTGTCCTCTCCTAGACACGTCCGTCTGTCCTCTCCTGGACACGTCCGTCTGTCCTCTCCTGGACACGTCCGTCTGTCCTCTCCTGGACACGTCCGTCTGTCCTCTCCTGAACACGTCCGTCTGTCCTCTCCTGAACACGTCTGTCTGTCCTCTCCTGAACACGTCCGTCTGTCCTCTCCTGAACACGTCCGTCTGTCCTCTCCTGAACACGTCCGTCTGTCCTCTCCTGAACACGTCCGTCTGTCCTCTCCTGAACACGTCCGTCTGTCCTCTCCTCGACACGTCCATCTGTCCTCTCCTGGACAGGTCCGTCTGTCCTCTCCTGAACACGTCTGTCTGTCCTCTCCTGAACACGTCTGTCTGTCCTCTCCTGAATACGTCCGTCTGTCCTCTCCTGGACACGTCCGTCTGTCCTCTCCTAGACACGTCTGTCTGTCCTCTCCTGAACACGTCTGTCTGTCCTCTCCTGAATACGTCCGTCTGTCCTCTCCTGGACACGTCCGTCTGTCCTCTCCTGGACACATCCGTCCGTCCTCTCCTGAACACGTCCGTCCGTCCTCTCCTGGACACGTCCGTCTGTCCTCTCCTGAACACGTCCGTCTGTCCTCTCCTGAATACGTCCGTCTGTCCTCTCCTAGACACGTCCGTCTGTCCTCTCCTGAACACGTCCGTCTGTCCTCTCCTGAACACGTCCGTCTGTCCTCTCCTGAACACGTCCGTCTGTCCTCCCCTGAACACGTCCGTCTGTCCTCTCCTAGACACGTCCGTCTGTCCTCTCCTGAACACGTCCGTCTGTCCTCTCCTGAACACGTCCGTCTGTCCTCTCCTGAACACGTCCGTCTGTCCTCTCCTGGACACGTCCGTCTGTCCTCTCCTGAACACGTCCGTCTGTCCTCTCCTGGACACGTCCGTCTGTCCTCTCCTGAACACGTCCGTCTGTCCTCTCCTAGACACGTCCGTCTGTCCTCTCCTGAACACGTCCGTCTGTCCTCTCCTGAACACGTCCGTCTGTCCTCTCCTAGACACGTCCGTCTGTCCTCTCCTAGACACGTCCGTCTGTCCTCTCCTGGACACGTCCGTCTGTCCTCTCCTAGACACGTCTGTCCTCTCCTGGACACGTCCGTCCTCTGATGAGCCAAGCTAGATTTTTGGATGTCTATATTAAGGGGTCCAATCAAGTTGGGTAAAATTCAAGTCTGTGATGAGATTGTGCCGCTTGGATTGGAGGGTTTTCTTGGCACAGAAGGGATTCTGGGTAAAAAGGTGCGGATTCCTTTGTTTTAATTGTATATAATAAAGCGATATTAAACCCAAAACCAAAAACATAATATATTGCAGATTACCAATCATTAGATCAGAATGGGTTTTTCAGTTTATTAATGATTAAAAGAAGGAAATAAAAAAATGAACACAGCAGTAGAATGAATGGAGGTCTTCGGAAAGATGGCGCCTGTGGGGGACACTTCCTCCGCCATGTTGGATTAGTCTCCTTCTACTCTAGTGCGCCCTCCCGGAGTCACGTGACGCGCTAGGCCTCCTGTAGTCACTTGCGGAACTGCGGCTTTTTTCTCTCCACCTATCAGTATTGTCTGGGAGCCGCGCCCCTCGCCTGGCTCCGCCCCTCTGTCGCGCTGCATTTCGGGGAGAGGAAGCTGCGGAGCGCTCCGGTAGGGAGAGTGACGTGACGTCACATCCGCCGTGTGTGGTGTTATTATTGTTCGTGAGAGCGGAGCGAGGCGGAGGAGAGGAGGAGGACCGGGTGAGTGAGGGGGAGGGGAGGAGGACGGGGGGTGCGGGGACACCGAGGAGGGGGAGGGAATCATGGAGGACAGACAGATGTGTGAAGGGACAGAGGAGAGGAGGGACAGACAGACCTGTATGGAGGACAGACAGATGGACAGAGGAGGGGATGGAAGGACGTGGACGGAGGGGACGGATGGAAGGACGTGTGGACGAAGGAGGGGACGGACGTGGACGAAGGAGGGGGACGGACGTGGACGAAGGAGGGGACGGACGTGGACGAAGGAGGGGGATGGACGTGGACGAAGGAGGGGGACGGACGTGGACGAAGGAGGGGACGGACGTGGACGAAGGAGAGGACGGATGTAAGCGAAGGAGGGGACGGATGTAAGAACGTGGACGAAGGAGGGGACGGACGTGGACGAAGGAGGGGACGGACGTGTGGCCGAAGGAGGGGTCGGACGTAAGGACGTGGACGAAGGAGGGGACGGACGTGGACGAAGGAGGGGGATGGACGTGGACGAAGGAGGGGGATGGACGTGGACGAAGGAGGGGGACGGACGTGGACGAAGGAGGGGACGGACGTGGACGAAGGAGGGGGACGGACGTGGACGAAGGAGGGGGACGGACGTGGACGAAGGAGGGGACGGACGTAAGGACGTGGACGAAGGAGGGGACGGATGTAAGAATGTGGACGAAGGAGGGGACGGACGTGGACGAAGGAGGGGACGGATGTAAGGACGTGGACGAAGGAGGGGACGGACGTGGACGAAGGAGGGGACGGACGTGGACGAAGGAGGGGGACGGACGTGGACGAAGGAGGGGGCCGGACGTGGACGAAGGAGGGGGGCGGACGTGGACGAAGGAGGGGACGGACGTGGACGAAGGAGGGGGACGGACGTGGACGAAGGAGGGGACGGACGTAAGGACGTGGACGAAGGAGAGGACGGATGTAAGCGAAGGAGGGGACGGATGTAAGAACGTGGACGAAGGAGGGGACGGACGTGGACGAAGGAGGGGACGGACGTAAGGACGTGGACGAAGGAGGGGACGGATGTAAGCGAAGGAGGGGACGGATGTAAGAACGTGGACGAAGGAGGGGACGGACGTGGACGAAGGAGGGGACGGACGTGGACGAAGGAGGGGACGGACGTAAGGACGTGGACGAAGGAGGGGACGGACGTAAGAACGTGGACGAAGGAGGGGACGGACGTGGACGAAGGAGGGGACGGACGTAAGGACGTGGACGAAGGAGGGGACGGACGTAAGAACGTGGACGAAGGAGGGGACGGACGTGGACGAAGGAGGGGACGGACGTAAGGACGTGGACGAAGGAGGGGACGGATGTAAGCGAAGGAGGGGACGGATGTAAGAACGTGGACGAAGGAGGGGACGGATGTAAGAACGTGGACGAAGGAGGGGACGGATGTAAGAACGTGGACGAAGGAGGGGACGGACGTGGACGAAGGAGGGGACGGACGTGGACGAAGGAGGGGACTGACGTAAGGACGTGGACGAAGGAGGGGACGGACGTAAGGACGTGGACGAAGGAGGGGACGGATGTAAGAATGTGGACGAAGGAGGGGACGGACGTGGACGAAGGAGGGGACGGATGTAAGGACGTGGACGAAGGAGGGGACGGACGTAAGGACGTGGACGCACGTGTGGACATTGACGGAGGAGTGGACAGAGAAAGGAATGGCTGGCCATATGTATGGACGTGGACAGAGGAGAGGACGGACGTGAACAGAAATGGAGGAGAGGTCAGACAGACGTGGACAGAGGAGAGAACAAATGGATGTGGTCAGAAATGGAGGAGGGGACAGGTGGACAGAGGGGAGGATGGACGTGGAGGGGGACAGATGTGAAGACAGATGGACGTGTACAGGAGTAGAGAAGAGGACAGGCGTGTACAGAAACAGGGGAGGAAGGATGATTGGTGACCAGTGAAGAGGGCCCCCCCCCAGATTGGTGGCCGGTGGAGAGGAGTCTCCTCTTAGATTTGTGACCATTAGAGAGACACTGTGCTAAAGATTACTCTTGAGGGATCCTCTGGTGGCCTTCCTTTCTTTCTTTGGTGGTCAGTGGAGAAGTACAATACCGAAGATCTGTTGGGGGGGGGGGGGCTTTTGATAACCAGTGGAGATGTGCTCTTCCCCTCTCTTGGATTGGGGGCCGGTGGAGGGAGGCCCCTCTCTCTTGGATTGGGGGGCCGGTGGAGGGAGGCCTCTCTCTCTTGGATTGGGGGGCCAGTGGAGGGAGGCCCCTCTCTTGGATTGGGGGGCCGGTGGAGGGAGGCCTCTCTCTCTTGGATTAGGGGGCCGGTGGAGGGAGGCCCCTCTCTCTTGGATTGGGGGGCCGGTGGAGGGAGGCCCCTCTCTCTTGGATTGGGGGGCCGGTGGAGGGAGGCCTCTCTCTCTTGGATTGGGGGGCCGGTGGAGGGAGGCCCCTCTCTTGGATTGGGGGGCCGGTGGAGGGAGGCCTCTCTCTCTTGGATTGGGGGGCCGGTGGAGGGAGGCCTCTCTCTCTTGGATTAGGGGGCCGGTGGAGGGAGGCCCCTCTCTCTTGGATTGGGGGGCCGGTGGAGGGAGGCCTCTCTCTCTTGGATTGGGGGGCCGGTGGAGGGAGGCCCCTCTGTTGGATTGGGGGGCCGGTGGAGGGAGGCCCCTCTCTTGGATTGGGGGGCCGGTGGAGGGAGGCTCCTCTCTTGGATTGGGGGGCCGGTGGAGGGAGGCCTCTCTCTCTTGGATTGGGGGGCCGGTGGAGGGAGGCCACTCTCTCTTGGATTGGGGGGCCGGTGGAGGGAGGCCCCTCTCTTGGATTGGGGGGCCGGTGGAGGGAGGCCCCTCTCTCTTGGATTGGGGGGCCGGTGGAGGGAGGCCTCTCTCTCTTGGATTGGGGGGCCGGTGGTGGGAGGCCCCTCTCTCTTGGATTGGGAGGGCCGGTGGTGGGAGGCCCCTCTCTCTTGGATTGGGAGGGGCGGTGGAGGGAGGTCCTCTCTTGGATTGGGGGGCCGGTGGAGGGAGGCCTCTCTCTCTTGGATTGGGGGGCCGGTGGAGGGAGGCCCCTCTCTCTTGGATTGGGGGGGCCCGGTGGAGGGAGGCCCCTCTCTCTTGGATTGGGGGGGCCCGGTGGAGGGAGGCCCCTCTCTCTTGGATTGGGGGGGCCCGGTGGAGGGAGGCCCCTCTCTTAGATTGGGGGGCCGGTATAAACACACGTCCCCTCACAATGTCCCCAAATAATTTAAAATCACATGTCCCAATGATTATCTGCACACATCTGTCCATGATCATTTGCACACACATCTGTCCATGATCACACGAACCAATTATTATACACTTAATGGAATTTTTTTTACCAAAAGACGTAGCAGAAAACATTTTGGCTTAACTTTATGAAAAAATTCGATTTTTTGGATTTCTTTTAAAATAGAAAGAAGAAAATATTGTTTGTTTTTTTTCAAATTTCCGCTCTTTTTTTCGCTTATATCGCAAAAAAATTAAAACGGAGTCGTGAATAAATACCAAAAGAAAGTTCTATTTGTGCGATGAAAATGATAAACATTTTATTTGGGTACAGTGTAGCACAACCGCGCAATTGTCATTGAAAATGCGAGAGCGATGAAAGCTGGAAATTGGTCTGGGAAGGAAGGGGGTGAAAGTGTGCCCCCCCCCCCCCCCGGTATTGTAGTGGTTAAAAAAAAAAAAAAAAAACCCATCAGTGATTAATCACCACCAAAGGAAATCTCTATTTGTGGGAAAGAAATGAGAAAATGTTCATTTGGATACAATGTTGCAATTGTCACTCAAAGTGTGACAGCGCTGAAAGCTGAAATTTTGGTCTGGGCCCGGAAGGGGGTAAATCTTCCGGGGGGCAAGTGGTTAAGCTGCTAGCAGGCTTCCAACCAGCTCCGAGAAGTTCTGAATCCTGCTAGCAGCTTAAAGTTGCAATCAGAACTCCCATTACGATCGCAAGTGATTGTAAAGTCTTGTTTTTTGTTCTACTTCCCTCCTCTCTGTAATGGATTTGCACAGATCAGCCCCGATCCTCCTCTTCTCGGGTCCCTCTTCTGTGCTCCTGGCCCCTCCCCCCTGTTGGGTGCCCCCATAACAAATGCCGTTTTTTTATTTTTTAGTGAATAAAGAGAACCTGTCAGTGAGTTGATAGTCGACTCCCCGGCTACAAAGTGCCTCTTCTGTATGATGGAAACTCGCTAAATCCTGGATTTATTTCAGCTTTTTAGGAAGTAGAGTGGAATCCCAGAATGCAATGCAGGAAATCATCATCTGCCCCCCCCCCCCCCCCCCCCATGCACTCGGGGTGTTTAGGCCGGGTTCACGCTGATCGCATGTGATCCACACAGGAAACTCCACCCGTTCCTCTGCAAATCAGATGCGACTCTAAAAGATGGCGGCACTGGAATCGGATTGGATGGGTGTTCATACACATGAGATCTGATTCCAGCATGCGCTCCGTGTTCTGCAACCTGCTTTTAATTGACACCCACAGAGGAGATCACATAAACCGTGCGATTGCTCTGTGATGCAGGAAACGGCGATTCCGGTGCGCTTCCCACATCCCATCAGTGTCAACCGAGCCTTAGTCTGGTTGCATGGGGCTCTGTGGGTGGAGGGAACAGGTGTGGGTGCATGGGGCTCTGGTGTAGGTGGAGGGCACAGGTGTGGGTGGTGTGCGTGTGCAGGGCTCAGGTGTGGGTGCATCGGGCTCAGGTGTGGGTGCATCGGGCACAGTTGTGGGTGGTGTGGGTGCATCGGGCACAGTTGTGGGTGGTGTGGGTGCATCGGGCAAAGGTGTGGGTCATGTGGGTGCAGGGCTCAGGTGTGGGGGCATCGGGCACAGTTGTGGGTGCATCGGGCACAGGTGCGAGTGGAGGGCTCAGGTATGGGTGGTGTGGGTGCATCGGGCACAGGTGTGGGTGCATTGGGCTCTGTTGTGGCTGGAGGGCACAGGTGTGGGTGCATTGGGCACAGGTGTGGTGTGGGTGCATCAGGCACAGGTGTGGGTCATGTGGGTGCAAGGCTCAGGTGTGGGGGCATCGGGCACAGGTGTGGGTAGTGTGGGTGCATTGAGCTCAGGTGTGGGTGCATCGGGCACAGTTGTGGTTGCATCAGGCACAGGTGCGAGTGGAGGGCTCAGGTATGGGTGGTGTGGGTGCATTGGGCACAGGTGTGGCTCAGGTGTGGTTGCATCAGGCTGAGGTGTGGGTGGTTTGGGTGCAGGGCACAGGTGTGGGTGGAGGGCTCAGGTGCATTTTTTGGTGCATCGGGCACAGGTGTGGGTGGAGGCCTCAGGTGTGGGTGGTGTGTGTGTGTGTGTGTGTGTGTGTGTGTGTGTGCAGGGCACAGGTGTGGGTGCATAGGGCTCAGGTGTGGGGGGTGTGGGTGCATCGGGCTCGGGTGTGGGTGGAGGGCTCAGGTGTGGGTGGGATGGGTGCATCGGGCTCAGGTGTGGGTACATCGGGCTCAGGTGTGGGGGTGCAGGGCACAGGTGTGGGTGCATCGGCTCGGGTGTGGGTGGAGGGCACAGGTGTGGGTGGAGGGGGTACATTGGACACAGGTGTGGGTGCTTCGGGCTCTGGTGTGGGTCATGTGGGTGCATCGGGCTCAGATGTGGGGGTTTTGGGTGCATGGGGTACAGGTGTGGGTCATGTGGGCTCAGGTGTCCCATCCAGCCTCTCTGCCAGCAGCCTATCACACTCTGAGGCAGACAGGCGCTGCGGTTGGACGGTGCCCCTGATGGCATGAACATTTATTGCAGCATGCACCCGGGGAGGAATACCCAGAAGAATCTGCATGGCGATCGTTCTTCCCTGGGAGCTGCACTAAGTGTTCACACTGATCGGTGCACCACCCGGCCGCGGTGCTGGAAAGGACGACCGCAGCTAAACACCAGACCCCCCCGTACACCGGGACTAAACCCCCAGTGTGGGACCTGAAATTGCTGGAGAAATTGGGGGAGGGGTCCCCAGAGGCAGTTTGCAGGTGTCATGTGATGCCTCCTATCTACACGTTTCCTTTATAACCTTCATCTTGTCTCAATGTGTAGATCAAGAATCTGGACTTCACTGGCTGCTTGCTTGTCCTGGGTTGTGTAAGCAATGAGTAAGGATGATGACATGAAACGTTCAGCACCTTCTAACACTCAGCAGTGACCTCTCTTATTATCCTTAAAGTGATTGTAAACCTTAGACATGAAATCTGAACAAAGCACATCCCTCTATAGTGTTTACTTATCTCAGTCCAGAGCACTGAGTGTCATTTCTGTCTGCTGCCTCCTTCCTCTATCAGCATGAGACTCCTCCCCTCCCCCTCCTTCCTCTATCAGCATGAGACTCCTCCCCTCCCCCCCCTTCCTCTGCTATCAGCATGAGATGACTCCTCCCCTCCCCCTCCTTCCTCTGCTATCAGCATGAGACTCCTCCCCCCTCCTTCCTCTATCAGCATGAGACCCCTCCCCTCCCCCTCCTTCCTCTATCAGCATGAGACTCCTCCCCTCCCCCTCCTTCCTCTATCAGCATGAGACGACTCCTCCCCTCCCCCTCCTTCCTCTGCTATCAGCATGAGACTCCTCCCCTCCCCCTCCTTCCTCTATCAGCATGAGACGACTCCTCCCCTCCCCCTCCTTCCTCTGCTATCAGCATGAGACTCCTCCCCTCCCCCTCCTTCCTCTATCAGCATGAGACGACTCCTCCCCTCCCCCTCCTTCCTCTGCTATCAGCATGAGAGGACTCCTCCCCTCCCCCTCCTTCCTCTGCTATCAGCATGAGACTCCTCCTCTCCCCCTCCTTCCTCTGCTATCTGCATGAGTCTCCTCCTTCCTCCCCCTGTCTCCCTCCCCTTCCTCCTATCAGCAAGAGTCCTCTCCCCCCTCCTCTCTCTCCCAGAACACAGCCTGTGATTGGAAGCCTCAGCTCTGTTTCTATGTGATGTGTGAGGGGGGGAGGGGCAATAATTCTAGCATCAGACCACCTCGGAGTCTAAACTGATCACCTATAGATAGAGGCTTTTACATCATAGAAGGTCCTGACATGTTGGGTATCTATTTACTCGGTGCGACCTCGGCTTTTATATTTTACCAAAAAATTGGGAAACTTATTGCGTTTTTGGGCCCCTTAAATTAACTTTTAATGTGTTTTTTATTTTTTAACTGAAATGTTGCATTTCCTAGACCTTTGCGGTAATAAAAATTGGAACTACCACCATTTTATTCTCTGGGGTGTCTGCCTCCAGAAAATAGATCATGTTTTGGGGGGTTTTATGTAATCTTTAGGCCTAAAATATATTTTTTTAAACGTGTGCAAAAATGGCAGTGAAAGGGTTGAAGGATAAGTTCACCTTCGGGAACACGTTACATCTTCTTCCACCCCGAAGAAAAGTCGGAGATTCGCAGCACATTTGTCAGCCCTGAATTATGTTTCTGTAATTTGGCTTTACAAACGTTTTAATATTTCCCCTCCGGCCGGCTTCACAGAGTGCTGGAGAGGAATCGCATCGCATTCCTATTCAAATGTATGCGATTCTGTGCCGTGCGACTTGAGCCTTTCCATTTTGTACCGCACAAAAAAGGTGTCGTCTTCTCCTCCTTCCTTCCTCTTCCTTCCTTCCTTTCTTATTTCTTCTTCCTCTCCTTCCTTCCTCTTTCTCCTTCTCCTTCTTATCTCTTCTTCTCTTTCTCCTTCTTCTCCTTCTCCTCCTTCTCCTTCTCCTTCTTATCTCTTCTTCTCTTTCTCCTTCTTCTCTTTCTTATCTCTTCTTCTTCTCTTTCTCCTTCTTATCTCTTCTTTTCCTTCTTATCTCTTCTTCTCTTTCTCCTTCTTCTCCTTCTTATCTCTTCTTCTCTTTCTCCTTCTTCTCCTTCTTATCTCTTCTTCTCTTTCTCCTTCTTCTCCTTCTTATCTCTTCTTCTCTTTCTCCTTCTTCTTCTCCTTCTTATCTCTTCTTCTCTTTCTTCTTCTCCTTCTTATCTCTTCTCCTTCTCCTTATCTCTTCTTCTCTTTCTTCTTCTCCTTATCTCTTCTTCTTCTCTTTCTCCTTCTTATCTCTTCTTCTCTTTCTTCTTCTCCTTCTTATCTCTTCTTCTCTTTCTCTTTCTTCTCCTTCTTATCTCTTCTTCTCTTTCTTCTCCTTCTTATCTCTTCTTCTCTTTCTCTTTCTCCTTCTTCTCCTTCTTATCTCTTCTTCTCTTTCTCCTTCTTCTCCTTCTTATCTCTTCTTCTTCTTTCTTCTTCTCCTTCTTATCTCTTCTTCTCTTTCTCCTTCTTCTCCTTCTTATCTCTTCTTCTTCTTCTTCTTCTTCTCCTTCTTATCTCTTCTTCTCTTTCTCCTTCTTCTCCTTCTTATCTCTTCTTCTCTTTCTCCTTCTTCTTCTCCTTATCTCTTCTTCTCTTTCTTCTTCTCCTTCTTATCTCTTCTCCTTCTCCTTATCTCTTCTTCTCTTTCTTCTTCTCCTTATCTCTTCTTCTTCTCTTTCTCCCTCTTATCTCTTCTTCTTCTCTTTCTCCTTCTTATCTCTTCTTCTCTTTCTTCTTCTCCTTCTTATCTCTTCTTCTCTTTCTCTTTCTTCTCCTTCTTATCTCTTCTTCTCTTTCTCCTTCTTCTCCTTCTTATCTCTTCTTCTCTTTCTTCTTCTCCTTATCTCTTCTTCTCTTTCTCCTTCTTCTCCTTCTTATCTCTTCTTCTCTTTCTTCTTCTCCTTCTTATCTCTTCTTCTCCTTCTTATCTCCTTCTCTTTCTTCTTCTCCTTCTCCTTCTCCTTCTCCTTCTTATCTCTTCTTCTCTTTCTTCTTCTTTATCTTTTCTTCTCCTTCTTCTCTTTCTTCTTCTCCTTCTCCTTCTTATCTCTTCTTCTCTTTCTTCTTCTCCTTCTTATCTCTTCTTCTCTTTCTTCTTCTCCTTCTTATCTCTTCTTCTCTTTCTTCTTCTTCTCCTTCTTATCTCTTCTTCTCTTTCTTATTCTCCTTCTCCTTATTCTCCTTCTTCTTGTCATTCTTCTTCTTCTTCTTCTTCTCCTTCTTCTCCTTCTGCCTTTTTTTTTTTTTTTTATGACATTTTTTTTTTGCCGCTCCAGAATGGGATCACTTGATTCTTTCGATCGCTCTGTGATCTGTTTTGGGATGCTGGTGGCAGGTCATGTGAACGCAGTGCGGGAAATGCTCGGGATTGGCTGCATTTCCCGCACCGCATATATATGAAGCGATCCTAAGACATAAGAATAGATTTATCTTGGAGCCTCTGTGTGCTGTGCGGAGCTCGGGGGTGGGGTGAGATCCGATCCGCTTCTTTCACACTAACGCTTCTTTCTGCTTCTTTTCAGATTTTTGTAACCTTCACCCGCTGCCAATCCCGAGGAACCGCAGAGGAAGCCATGTTCAGCTTCATGAGGGACACCGAGCCACAGGACCCCGCTATGTTCCTAATGTAAGTCCCGACACCGCCGCAAGGTATTAACCCCTTCATGACCGTTATCTGCTATTCAGCACGGCGCTACTTTACCTGCTTACCGACCGGCCGCCGCAGTTTTACTGCAGCAGAATGACACGGCTGGGCGCTTTGCCTTTTGGCCACTAATGAAAATGCCATAAATATATCCCCCATTTTGTAGACACTATAACTTTGTGCAAACCAATCAATATACGCTTATTGCGTGTTTTTATTTTTTCTTTAACAAAAATATGTAGAATAATACATAAAAAACATTTTTTTTTTTTTAAAAATTGGGGGATATTTATTATAGCAAAAAGTAATTTTTTTTAGCGCAAAAAATAAAAACCGCAGAGGTGATCAAATACCACCAAAAGAAATCTCTATTTGTGGGGGAAAAAGGACGTCAATTTTGTCAGTTAAAGCGCCAGTGCCGAAAAAGTGCTCTGGTCTTTGGCCAGCAAAATGGTCCGGGGCTGAAGTGATTAATAAACAAAAAAAAAAAACACAAGACTTTAATATCACTTTACCTGGAAATTGTGCGGTCAGGTTACACTTTTATATCATTTATTTCACACAACTAGAGATTTCTTTTGGTGGCATTTCATCACCACTGAATATTTTTAATTGTATTTTTTTACTTTTTGCTAGAAAAAAAAAAAAAAGACGAATTTCGTCATAAAGGGCAAGTTCACCTTTTACAGAAAAATCTGTCAGGCCCCTCCCCCCTGGTCCCGCGGACCTGGACCATGGCGTTTTCCCGTTCCAAGCCCCGGTATTTCCGCGTCAGGAGTCCGGGGGCTTAGAAATCCCCTGAGCTGAATAGGACATCCTATGGGGGGAGGGGATAAAGCCCTTCTGTGACTCCCAGGAGCAGTCGGACAGAATCTGGTCTTCGATCGCTCATTGCAGGAGGGGAGTGACACCGCGGAGGAGGGGAGTGACACCGCGGAGGAGGGGAGTGACACCGCGGAGGAGGGGAGTGACACCGCGGAGGCGCTCCTATGTCCTCGGAGAATAATGGAGCTCCTGACTTTTTCCTCTCTGCAGGGATCCCTTTGCGTTGCATCGCCAGCATATGAGACGCATGTTTTCTGGAAATTTTGGGATGTCGCCGTTCCTGAGCCTGACGGACGGAAGTGTGCCCGGACTCGCTCGTTCTGCAGCCCCTCGTGACATGCAGGTAAGACACGGGGGTGGGGCACACCATAACGCACACATCACATGACTTGCCCCCAACTCATCTCCGCTTATTATTATATTCGAGATGCAGCAAAATAAAAGGTCCGCTAATTCTTCCCGTTCATTTCTTCAGAAAGCAGAGCCTGTCCTGTGCTGCAGAGAAGGACCTCCGCTCTCTGTGTGGAAGCAGGGGTCTCTCTGCAGATGTCTGACACGCCTTCTTTTGAGTCAGACCCAGGGCAGTTGTTAGAAATCACAGGGCCCCATACAGCCTACCTGACATACCCCCCCCCCACCCAAAAAAAAGTGATTGAGGACATGGATTTATCAGTCCCTTTCACTGTAGCCTCAACTGCACAGATGAATGACTAGGAAGCACTCCGAGGCTCCCTACTCATTCACAAACTGAAGCATAGTAAACAATTTACTGTAAGGGTCAGCGGAGGCGCCCACTCTACAAATACGAAGGCTTCAGGGTAAGTATAAGGAATTTATAGCTTTTATTTTATTCTGCCGTTTTATACTCCGAACAGAAAATAAAGCTTTGTTACAAAAACAAACCCCCGGCTCCAGAATCCAGAGCAGATTTGTCACGCCCTGTACGATCAGTCATGTGATCAGTCATGTGATCAGTCATGTGATCAGTCTTGTGTCTTCGCTGTATAACACTCCGCCCCTTCTGTCTTCCAGGCTGGTGCCTTATCACCCTACGGTATGATGGGAATGGTAAGTCTTTACATTTAAATTGGTTGATCGTTTTTCACTGTTAAAGCGGTTCTGCACACATTTCATTTAGTAAATCTCTTTGCCTTCCAAATCAGGCAAAGAGTACTAAATGAAATGTTTTTTTTTTTACTTGCCTTGTAATCGATGACTTCCTGTCCTCTGTCTCTGCGGGGGTGGGCGGGGTCTGTGCGGGGATCCTCGTCACGCCGCACTGTCTCCTGGGATCTGGTGTCATTGATCCCAGGAGTCAGTGCGGGCATCTTCCGAAATCTCGCGAGATTTCGGACACATTTTCCGAAATCTCGCGATGGGCCATCTAAAGTGCCTGTGGGGTTTCACATGCCCACAGGCAAGATGGCCCCCAGCAGACAAGAAGAAGATAAAGAATTTTATCGGAGGAAAACCGGCGGCGATCGAGATGGAAGATGGAACAGGTAAGTCCCCCAATTGAGCTATATGGCCTTGGCATATTCCCCAAAAAAAAAAAAACAGTGCAGAACCGCTTTAAAGTAATTGTAACGCTTCAGATTGTTTTCATGAAAAATATAAACATGTTAGACTTGCCTCTTCTTCTGTGTAATGGTTTTGCCCAGAGCAGCCCCGGTCTTTCTCCTCTCGGGGTCCCCTGGTCCTCCTCCTCCTCTCGGGGTCCCCTGGTCGTCCTCCTCCTTTTCTTCTTTCTCCTCCAGGTCCCCCGGTCCTCCTTCTTCTGCTTCTGCTGCTTCTTCTTCTTCTTCTGCTTCTTCTTTCGGGTCCCCTGGTGGTCGTCCTCCTCCTTTTTCTTCTTTCGCGTCTTCCTCCTTTTCTTTCTTTCTTTCTTTCTTTCTTTCTTTCTTTCTTTCTTTCTTTCTTTCTTTCTTTCTTTCTTTCTTTCTTTCTGGTCCCCTGGTCCTCCTCCTCCTTTTCTTCTTTCTTTCTCTCCTTCTCCTTCTCCTTCTTGTCCTTCGTTCTTCTTCGTCCTTCTTCTGGGTCCTTCTTTCTTCCTTCGTCCTTCTTCTGGGTCCTTCTTTCTTCCTTCTTCTGGGTCCTTCTTTCTTCCTTCTTCCTTCTTCTGGGTCCTTCTTTCTTCCTTCTTCTGGGTCCTTCTTTCTTCCTTCTTCCTTCTTCCTTCTTCTGGGTCCTTCTTTCTTCCTTCTTCTGGGTCCTTCTTTCTTCCTTCTTCTGGGTCCTTCTTTCTTCCTTCTTCCTTCTTCTGGGTCCTTCTTTCTTACTTCTTCTGGGTCCTTCTTTCTTACTTCTTCTGGGTCCTTCTTTCTTACTTCTTCTGGGTCCTTCTTTCTTCCTTCTTCCTTCTTCTGGGTCCTTCTTTCTTCCTTCTTCCTTCTTTCTTCTTCTTTCGGGCCTCCTCCTCCTCCTCCTCCTCCTCCTCCTTTTCTTCTTTCGGGTCCTCCTCCTCGGGGTCCCCTGGTCCTTCTTCTTCTTCTTTCTTCCTTCTTTCTTCTTCTTTTGGGTCCTTCTTCTTTTGGGTCCTTCTTTCTTCCTTCTTTCTTCTTCTTTTGGGTCCTTCTTTCTTCCTTCTTCCTTCTTCCTTCTTTCTTCTTCTTTTGGGTCCTTCTTTCTTCCTTCTTCCTTCTTCCTTCTTTCTTCTTCTTTTGGGTCCTTCTTTCTTCCTTCTTCCTTCTTCCTTCTTTCTTCTTCTTTCGGGTCCCCTGGTCCTCCTCCTCCTTTTCTTCTTTCTTCCTTCTTTCTTCTTCTTTTTGGTCCTTCTTTCTTCCTTCTTCCTTCTTTCTTCTTCTTCTTTCGGGTCCCCTGGTCCTCCTCCTCTTTTTCTTCTTTCTTCCTTCTTTCTTCTTTCTTCTTCTTTCGGGTCCCCTGGTCCTCCTCCTCCTTTTCTTCTTTCTTCTTTCTTTCTTCCTTATTTCTTCTTCTTTCAGGTGGTCCTCCTTCTTTTCTTCTTTCTTCTTTCTTCTTCTCGTCCTCCTCCCTGCCATAGCAAGCTGCTTGCTATGGGGGCAGCCTTGCTCCCGGGCCCCCACTATGTGCGTCCATAAGGCACACAGTGTGTCTTGGCCCCACCCCCTACTCTCTCCTCACTAGCTGTGATTGACAGCAGCAGGAGCCAATGGTTTCTAAGCCAATGAGGAGGGGGAGAGGGGAGGGAGCCTCTGCTCTCGTTGCAGATCGATGGATCGGGATTGGGCTCCGGTAAGTATAAGGGGGGAGGGGGAAGCTGCACTAAGAAGGTTTTTACTTTAAAAGTGGATCTTCACTCTCTCTGTCAACATTAACTATTTTTAATCCTCGTGTTGCCATCATAGTAAATAGATAATGCATTTCTTTTCTACTACTTGTTTTAAAGCTTCTTTTTTTTCAGATTTATTTTTTATCAATTTTGTCAGTTACTTCCTGGTTTCTGGCCTAGACAAATTATATCTGACATCCCAGGAGTGGAGGAGGGGCTTTCTCAGTGAAGCACATCCTCCAGCTTGCATGCCTGTGCTAAGGGCAGATGGATTCCAGGAAGTAAATGCTATGTGATTCATCTGCCTTTGCTCAAGATGGCCACAGCCAGAAATGGGGGTGATTTCTCAGCAAAATAAGGAGGGATGGAGACGTGGATGGGGGGATGGAGGGAGACACGGGTGAATGGATGAAGGGATGGATGGAGACGTGGAGGGATGGATGGAAGAAGACGTGGGTGGGTGGGGGAATGGATGGAGACATGGAGGGATGGATGGAGGGAGACACAGGAGAATGGATGGAGACATGGAGGGATGGATGGAGACGTGGGTGGGTGGGGGGATGGATGGAGACGTGGAGGGATGGATGGAGGGAGACACAGGTGAATGGATGAAGGGAGGGATGGAGACATGAAGGGATGGATGGAGACGTGGGTGGGGGGATGGATGGATGGAGACATGGAGGGATGGATGGAGGGAGACACAGGTGAATAGATGAAGGAAGGGATAGAGTCATGGAGGGATGGATGGAGACGTGGGTGGGGGGATGGAGGGAGACGTGGGTGGGTGGAGGGATGGATGGAGGGAGACACAGGTGAATGGATGAAGGAAGGGATGGAGACATAGAGGGATGGATAGAGATGTGGGTGGGGGGATGGATGGAGACAGGGAGGGATGGATGGAGACATGGGTGGGTGTGGGGATGGATTGATGGAGACAGGGAGGGATGGATGGAGACGTGGGTGGGGGGATGGAGGGAGACACGGGTGAATGGATGGAGACATGGGTGGGTGGGGGGGGGGGATGGATGGAGACATGGAGGGAAGGGATGAAGACGTGGATGGGGGGATGGAGGGAGACACGGGTGAATGGATGGAGACATGGGTGGGTGGGGGGGATGGATGGAGACATGGAGGGAAGGGATGAAGACGTGGGTGGGGGGATGGAGGGAGACACGGGTTAATGGATGGAGACGTGGAGGGATGGAGACATGGAGGGATGGGTGGGGGGATGGAGGGAGACGTGGGTGGGGGGATGGATGGAGATGTGGAGGGAGACACAGGTGAATGGATGGAGGGATGAATGGAGACATGGAGGGAGACATGGAGGGATGGATGGAGGGAGACACAGGTGAATGGATGAAGGGAGACATGGAGGGATGGATGGAGGGGTGGATGGAGACGTGGGTGTGTGGGAGGGATGGAGGGAGACACAGGTGAATAGATGGAGATGTGGGGGGATGGATGGAGATGTGGAGGGATGGATGGAGACGTGGGTGGGTGGGGGGGGGATGGAGGGAGACACAGGTGAATGGATGAATGGAGGGATGGATGGAGATGTGGACGGGGGAGTTTGCTTTGAGAATTAATGCATTTGCGTTTGTTTTGTGGCGCTCACATTCCACGTAGATCCGCTGTAATGTGGAGAATGCATTAAGGGTAAAACCATCGCTTGTGGAATGGTGACAATCCCCGAGGCGACGTTTAAAAAAATTCTACATGTTGCATGTTTTCAGTTAGAGGAGGTCTAGGAATAGAATTATTGCTCTCGCTCTACCGATTTTCAGATGTGGGCGCTGCTCATGTATGCATTCACTTCTGGACGTGAGCTCGGTGGGACGGGGCACGTTTTTTACATTTTTTTTTTTTTTTTTTTATTTGACTTGTCACATGTCAGTTTCACACAGTTACAATATATCGGCTCAGTCTGAAACCAACCAGTGCCACTTGTTGTTGCCAACTAGTGCTGATCAGTGCCACCTGCCAAAAAAAGAAAAAATCGGCCTCGTATATCGGCTGCAAAATCGGCATCATATATCGGCCATCGGCCGCCCTGATTTCTAAATATCGGCGTCGGTCGGAGCCCAGCCCATATGGGCGGACCTCTAGTCAGTGGGCGTGTCACCGCTGACCTCCGTCGCTCCATAGAGGTGAATGGAGCGTCCTGAATGGTCTCCGTGTGACTGGAAGTGGAATTGGCTCCGGTTCCCACCAGTGCGGCTTTGAATAGACGCTACTTCAGTGCGACTTCAAAGCCGCTGATCAGTTTGATGTGCACTTCCGGTTTCTTTGCAGCTCACAGAAGTCTATGCGAGTCGTAATGAATTCCCCATAAATTAGCGCCGGAACCTTTATCAAAGTCGCAACAATTTTGAACGGTTCCATTTCGGCATTTGGGTGCAACTTGTCATGAAATTGTGAACTGTCAAATCACATGACAATCCTCGCTAACCTCCTATCCTTTACAACAAAGGAAGCTGCTTCTGTTTGATCTGCAACTGCCATGGTGCTGCACATGTGATCAGTTCTGTCGCAGGCCATCTGATGGTTGGACAGTTTGGTTGAGGACACAATCGAATGCGAGGGAGCAGTCCCAGCATTCCAGGAATGTAACTTCTTTTGAAACCGTTAAATCGATGGGTTTAGTTCTGCTTTTATGACTTACTGCTGCTCAGGGGCTCTGGGCTTCAGCAAAATGGCCGCCTCCAGCAAGAAGAAACGGGGAAAAATGCTGGAGGCAATTTACAGCACTCACTTATTCTGGTAGCATAATTATTCATATGGAATGGATGGTCCTTTTTATCAGGTTGTTATGGGTAGAGCTCCACCTTAATGCAGGGAATACATTCATGTTGCCATTTGAACCACTTTAGGTCTGAAGAACAGATCTACTCCGCCGTCCAGAACTACAAAGTATGTTTGTTTTCTGTTTTATTTCTTTAAGTGATTTGTAAAGGTTTAAAGTTTATTTGTAAAAATATCGAACACAAAATTCTTCCCGGCCCTGTAATGGTTTTGCACCCCCCATCTTCCTCTTCTCAGGGCACTGATTGGTGGCACTAATAGGTGACATTGATGGGTGGCACTGGCAGGCGCTGATGGGTGGCACTAATAGGTCACACTGGTGGGCGGCACTGCCGGGGGCTGATAGGCGGCACTAATGGGTGGCACTGGCAGGCGGTGATGGGTGGAACTAATAGGTGACATTGATGGGTGGCACTGGTGGGCGCTGATGGGCGGTTATTGGCTCTTCTCTCCTCCTCCTCCTCGCTAACAGTGGGAGGAAAGGAATCCCAATGACCGGATTCTGTTTACTTCGTGATGGGCTGTGATTGGACACAGCTGATCACGTGGTAAAAAGCAGCTGATTGGCTCTGTACCTCAATGTGTGATCACAGAGTGCACTGCCCGCAGTCATAGGAAAACACGCTATGACGCCGGCCCGTGTGACGCCGGCCCGTGTGACGCCGGCCCGTGTGACGCCGGCCCCAGTGACGCCGGCCCGTGTGACGCCGGCCCGTGTGACGCCGGCCCGTGTGACGCCGGCCCGTGTGACGCCGGCCCGTGTGACGCCGGCCCCAGTGACGCCGGCCCCAGTGACGCCGGCCCCAGTGACGCCGGCCCCAGTGACGCCGGCCCCAGTGACGCCGGCCCCAGTGACGCCGGCCCCAGTGACGCCGGCCCCAGTGACGCCGGCCCCAGTGACGCCGGCCCCAGTGACGCCCGCTTCCTGTGACGCCTGCCCTGGGGCTGTCATTGGGCTATGCATGGAATGCGTGAAGGTAAAAAAGCGTTCTGCCTATCGAAGCGCTTTGCTATCCTCCCATGCGGGGAAATTCCATTGGCTTCCTCAGGATAGGAGAACCTTCTCATTCTTATACTTTACTTCTGGAAGTGGAGCGGCTCCATCCTTGTTTGTTTGCCACTGATATTATCGGATCACCCCGGGGCCCCGCCCAACCTTCAGGGGGCGGAGCAGTGAGGGAATGCTTGTAGCCGAGTGGTTGGGATGATTTGCAGTTTTAAAGTGATTGGGCTGAAGGTGCATTCAAGGTAAAAAACCTTCTGTGTGCAGCTCCCCCCCCCCCCCCCCCCCTCTATACTCACCTGAGCTCCGTTTATATCCAGTGATGTGAGCGAGAGCTTCAGCCCCCCGCAGACTCTCGCTCCTCATTGGCTTCCACCACGACAATCGCAGCCGAATCACCAATAAGGAGGGGACGGGGCCAAGCCACAGCTCTGTGTGTGAATGGACACGCAAAGCAGCAGCTCGGGAGCGAGCCTTACTGGGGGCCCCCATAGCAAGCTGCTTGCCTGGGAGCACTCGACTGGAGGGAGGGGCCAGGAGTGCCGGCGGGGGACCTGAGAAGAGGAGGATCAGGACTGCTCTGTGCAAATCAATTACAGAGCCGGGAAGTGTAACGTGTTTGTTACTTTTTTTTTTATTTTTATTTTTTGCATTTAATATCAGTAAATATGGCGGTTGTATAACGATTCGTCTTCCTTTGTTGCTCTCTCTAGGGGGGCGGATTCATGGACATGTTCGGATTGATGAACGATCTTATGGGAGGTATGGTGAGTATGTTTGTATCTTATTACTTTTTGCTTTCCTAAACTCTAGAGCACATCTGTCAAACACAAGGGCCGGGGGCCAAATCAGGCCCTCTAGACCTCTTCATGTGGCCCCTCGCACCCAGTTTTACAGCTGGAATTTGGCAAAACTCCATTGGGGTTGCACCCCCCTGAACTCTGCGCTCTGTACACGGCACCCCCCCTGAACTCTGCGCTCGGTACACGGCACCCCCCCTGAACTCTGCGCTCGGTACACGGCACCCCCCCTGAACTCTGCGCTCGGTACACGGCACCCCCCCTGAACTCTGCGCTCGGTACACGGCACCCCCCCTGAACTCTGCGCTCGGTACACGGCACACCCCCTGAACTCTGCGCTCTGTACACGGCACACACCCCCTGAACTCTGCGCTCTGTACACGGCACCCCCTGAACTCTGCGCTCTGTACACGGCACACCCCCTGAGCTCTGCGCTCTGTACACGGCACACCCCCTGAACTCTGCGCTCTGTACACGGCACACGCCCGGAACTCTGCGCTCTGTACACGGCACACCCCCGGAACTCTGCGCTCTGTACACGGCAACCCCCTGAACTCTGCGCTCTGTACACGGCACACCCTCTGAACTCTGCGCGCTGTACACGGCACACCCCCTGAACTCTGCGCTCTGTACAAGGCACCCCCCCTGAACTCTGCGCTCTGTACACGGCACCCCCCCTGAACTCTGCGCTCGGTACACGGCACCCCCCCTGAACTCTGCGCTCGGTACACGGCACCCCCCCTGAACTCTGCGCTCGGTACACGGCACACCCCCTGAACTCTGCGCTCGGTACACGGCACACCCCCTGAGCTCTGCGCTCTGTACACGGCACACCCCCTGAACTCTGCGCGCTGTACGTAGCACCCCCCTTAACTCTGCGCTCTGTACACGGCACCCCCCCTGAACTCTGCGCTCTGTACACGGCACACCCCCTGAACTCTGCGCTCTGTACACGGCACACCCCCTTAACTCTGCGCTCTGTACACGGCACACCCCCTGAACTCTGCGCGCTGTACACGGCACACCCCCTGAACTCTGCGCGCTGTACACGGCACACCCCCTGAACTCTGCGCGCTGTACACGGCACACCCCCTGAACCCTGTACGTAGCACCCCCCTTAACTCTGCGCGCTGTACACGGCACACCCCCTGAACTCTGCGCTCTGTACACGGCACACCCCCTGAACTCTGCGCGCTGTACACGGCACACCCCCTGAACTCTGCGCGCTGTACACGGCACACCCCCTGAACTCTGCGCGCTGTACACGGCACACCCCCTGAACTCTGCGCGCTGTACACGGCACACCCCCTGAACTCTGCGCGCTGTACACGGCACACCCCCTGAACTCTGCGCGCTGTACACGGCACACCCCCTGAACCCTGTACGTAGCACCCCCCTTAACTCTGCGCGCTGTACACGGCACACCCCCTGAACTCTGCGCTCTGTACGTAGCACCCCCCTTAACTCTGCGCTCTGTACACGGCACCCCCCTGAACTCTGCGCTCTGTACACGGCAAACCCCCTGAACTCTGCGCTCTGTACACGGCACCCCCCTGAACTCTGCGCTCTGTACACGGCAAACCCCCTGAACTCTGTAACTCTTTTCAGATACAACCAGCCCTTTGAGGGCAACCATACTGCTGATGCGGCCTGCAATGAGATTGAGTTTGACACCCCTGCTCTAGAGTGTGGTCCTTGCAGCAACCTCTTCTTTCTTCTTATAACACCTTTACATTGACTTTGCACACACTTCAGATACACAGCGTGCGGTCATTACACCCATAAGAGCTTGTTGGCTATCCCATTCCAAAACCAGGTTACAGAGTTGCCCCGCTGTGCAGTCATTACAGTCTCCACTCCTTTTGAGATGTTGGAGGGTGTCTGTGGGAATTTGTGTCTGTTCAGCAAATTGGTAATTTGGAGAGTCAGGTAGTGATGTTGGATGAGAAGATCTGGCCCACCATCAATGTTCCTCCTCTTCCTCCTCCTCCTCCTCCTCCTCCTCCTCCTCCTCCTCCTCCTCCTCCTCCTCCTCCTCATGTCGGCCACTTCCTGTCCGTATACCTGGGGGAAGTGTGCATGTCAGTCACTTCCTGTCCGTATACCTGGGGGAAGTGTGCATGTCAGTCACTTCCTGTCCGTATACCTGGGGGAAGTGTGCATGTCGGCCACTTCCTGTCCCCATACACGGGGGGGGGGGAGGGAAGTGTGCATGTTATTGCTCAGGGTGGGCTTCCTGACAGTGCAGCGTGTCTCTGTAATAGGCATCAGCCGCTTCCATAATCGATGTACAAAAAGAAGAATTGAGTAGACGGGACTCGTGTCACCCTCAGGAAACGCCTATAAAAAATATATAAATGTTATTGTAGGAATCATTAAAAGTCGGGTTAGTGAGCCCAGGATAAAAGCATATTTAGATGAACATCATAAGGTTCAGCAAACCCCCCCGCCCCTCCCCCGAAGGAGACCCATTCCCTAATTGTAATAGTACAATATTTAGATCAAAACATACAGGATGTAAATAATCAATGTATTAATATCATGTATGTTTTTGATCTATATATGTTTATCATGTTATTAGGGTGTATATATCTTTTTCAGCAGTTGCACCCCCTGAAACCCTGAAGAAGCTTAACATGTGAAACGCGTTGGGACACACACACACACACACACACACACACACACACATATATAATATATATATACACACACACTTTATAAATCATTCCTTCTGATACATGGGGGGGGGGAGATTTATGAAAATTGGAGAGTGCACAATGTGGTGCAGTGGTGGATGACAGCCAATGACAGACTTCAGCTTTGATGTAATGAAGCTTTGGCAATAAAACCTGGAAGCTGATTGGTTTCGCACCAGACTTTGCACTCCCCCCCCAATGATCTGTAAATATATTGATCAGTGTTTTGCCTTTGTTTACCAACAGGAGCAACTTTCCAGCGGGTCCAACTGTCAGACATTCTCTTCTTCCACAGTCATTTCCTACTCCAATATGTTGGGCAGTGGAACCCCTAAAGTATATCAGGAGACCTCACAGACGTGCACCGCTCCCGGCGGGGTGAGAACTTCCCGAATCTCATACAGATAATCTTCTGTCAGGACTCTGACCTGTGTCTACATCATCCATCTCCAACCCTGAGAAACAAAGGGCCACTTTATTATCCTTCAGACTTTAGAGTAGAAAATGTCCTGGAATCGGTAACAATGCCCCATCATTGGTGTCAGTGGAAGGGATAGTGCCCCATCATTGGTGTCAGTGGGAGGAATAGTGTCCCATCATTGGTGTCAGTGGGAGGAATAGTGTCCCCATCATTGGTGTCAGTGGGAGGAATAGTGTCCCATCATTGGTGTCAGTGGGAGGAATAGTGTCCCATCATTGGTGTCAGTGGGAGGAATAGTGTCCCATCATTGGTGTCATGTGGAGGAATAGTGCCCCATCATTGGTGTCAGTGGGAGGAATAGTGTCCCATCATTGGTGTCAGTGGGAGGAATAGTGCCCCATCATTGGTGTCAGTGGGAGGAATAGTGCCCCATCATTGGTGTCAGTGGGAGGAATAGTGTCCCATCATTGGTATCAGTGGGAGGAATAGTGTCCCATCATTGGTATCAGTGGGAGGAATAGTGTCCCATCATTGGTGTCAGTGGGAGGAATAGTATCCCATCATTGGTGTCAGTGAGGGGACTAGTGCCCCATCATTGGTGTCAGTGGGAGGAATAGTGTCCCATCATTGGTGTCAGTGGGAGGAATAGTGTCCCATCATTGGTGTCAGTGGGAGGAATAGTGTCCCATCATTGGTGTCAGTGGGAGGAATAGTGTCCCATCATTGGTGTCAGTGGGAGGAATAGTGTCCCATCATTGGTGTCAGGGGAGGAATAGTGTCCCATCATTGGTGTCAGTGGGAGGAATAGTGTCCCATCATTGGTGTCAGTGGAAGGAATAGTGTCCCATCATTGGTGTCAGTGGGAGGAATAGTACCCCATCATTTGGCTGGATAAAGGATAGCATCGGGCCCCAGGGCGGTAGTTTGGAGACCCCTTGTCTAGTAGAAGGCGATGGGCGTGCACGTCCTCTGATGTGACTTTTGTAAAGTGGAATCTCATTGGATGATAGGAGGTTGGAGGCGGATGGATATTTGTGTCATGTGACCGTCTTTCCTGTCCGGCAGATTTGTGAGACGAGACGCACAATGCGGGATTCGGATAGCGGCATGGAACAGATGAGCATCGGTCACCATATTGGAGAGCGGGCGCATATCATGCAGCGCTCCCACAACCGTCGCACCGGAGACCGCGAGGAGAGGCAGGAGTACATCAACATGGATGAACGTAAGCTGTGCGCTCGGTGCATCTAGACATGAAAGCTTTTACCTGATTGGCTCCCTTACTGAGCCGGAGCCGTGGTGTACACGTCCGTGGCGCTCTGTACTAAGGCAGGAGTGGCGGCGCCAACCTTCTGTCCACAGTCCGGCTGCAGAGAAATCGCTGGTCATGTGACACTGTCCATTTATGGGGAGGAGGTGACAGTGCTGATCGCCCATCCCCCCAGCAGGTTATACTCGCCAATCCCAGCTCCCCCCTCCCCCGCTACATTGGTGTCATTGCTCTAAGTGTGGCTTCCTCATCTGAATCATGTGACCTTCCTCGTGCGTCTGTGTTCAGGCCTGAGCGACCCGTCATTAGACCCAAACACCCTGAGAGGGCGGGGGCACCCTGAGAGGGCGGTGGCACCCTGGGAGGGCAGTGGGGAGGGCGGTGGCACCCTGAGAGGGCAGTGGGGAGGGCGGGGGCACCCTGAGAGGGCAGTGGGGCGGGCGGTGGCACCCTGGGAGGGCAGTGGGGCGGGCGGTGGCACCCTGAGAGGGGCGGGGGCACCCTGAGAGGGCAGTGGGGATGTCGGTGACACCCTGAGAGGGCAGTGGGGATGTCGGTGACACCCTGGGAGGGCAGTGGGGAGGTCGGTGGCACCCTGGGAGGGCAGTGGGGATGTCGGTGACACCCTGGGAGGGCAGTGGGGCGGGCGGGGGCACCCTGGGAGGGCAGTGGGGCGGGCGGTGACACCCTGGGAGGGCAGTGGGGAGGTCGGTGGCACCCTGGGAGGGCAGTGGGGAGGTCGGGGACACCCTGGGAGGGCAGTGGGGAGGGCGGTGACACCCTGGGAGGGCAGTGGGGAGGGCGGTGACACCCTGGGAGGGCAGTGGGGAGGTCGGTGACACCCTGGGAGGGCAGTGGGGATGTCGGTGACACCCTGGGAGGGCAGTGTGGAGAGCGGTGGCACCCTAGGTGGACTGGGGCACCCTGAGAGGGGCGGTGACATCATCCACCTGGGTCAACTCAGCCACCAGAACATCCCCAGGGTGCCCTCCTACCAAGGGGAGGTGGTGAGGGAGGAGCCAAGTAAATGTTACTGTGAGGGTGGCCAATCAGTAGGCAGCGTCCCTTCATGATGCATCAGCAGGGGGCAGTAACTTTGTTTCTTTTTATTTTCTTACAGTTCAATCTGATTACTTTGTATTCAGTGTTACCTTTTTAGAACTAATTTGCTGATATTATCTCTGTCACAAATATATTGGAGATCTCTTTGTATCCCTGATTGATTAACCACTTCAGTTCCGGAAGGTTTTCCTCCCATTTTATGACCAGGACATTTTTTGCTGTTCAGTGCTGCGCTACTTTACCTGGTAATTGCGCGGTCATGTGACATTCATATAATTTTTTTGATTTTTCTTTTGGTGGTATTTGATCGCCTCCTTTTTTGTTTGCGCTATAAACATAAAAGCGACAATTTAAAACAAATAAAATAAACAATATTTTTTGCTATAAAACATCCAATGCAAAATGTAAAAAATCAAATTGCTTCATCAATTTAGGCCAATATGTATTCTGCTACATCAAACCCCAATAAGTGTATATTGATTGGTTTGCGCAAAAGTTATCACATCTACAAACTATGAGATATATTTATGGCATTTTTTTATTCATTTTTTAACTAGTAATGCGGCAATCAGCGATTTTTAGCAGGACTGCAACATTGCGACGGACAAATCGGACACCTAACTGACTCTTAGGGACCAGTGACATTATTACAGTGATCAGTGCTAAAAATATGCACTGTCACTGTACTAATGACACTGGCAGGGAATGGGGTTAACCCCAGGGGTGATCAAAGGGTTAAATGTGTCCCTGGGGGGTGCATGCCAACTGTGTTGGGGGATGGACTGACTGGGTGAGGACAGAGATCGGTGTTCCTGCAACACAAGCTCTCCATCTTCTCCTGTCAGAACAGCGATCTGCCTTGTTTACATAGTCAGATTGCCTTTCTGCCTCTCCCGGAAGGCCGGCGGACATGGGGTTTGCGGGTGGCCGGCGGACATGGGGTTTGCGGGTGGCCGGCGGACATGGGGTTTGCGGGTGGCCGGCGGACATGGGGTTTGCGGGTGGCCGGCGGACATGGGGTTTGCGGGTGGCCGGCGGACATGGGGTTTGCGGGTGGCCGGCGGACATGGGGTTTGCGGGTGGCCGGCGGACATGGGGTTTGCGGGTGGCCGGCGGACATGGGGTTTGCGGGTGGCCGGCGGACATGGGGTTTGCGGGTGGCCGGCGGACATGGGGTTTGCGGGTGGCCGGCGGACATGGGGTTTGCGGGTGGCCGGCGGACATGGGGTTTGCGGGTGGCCGGCGGACATGGGGTTTGCGGGTGGCCGGCGGACATGGGGTTTGCGGGTGGCCGGCGGACATGGGGTTTGCGGGTGGCCGGCGGACATGGGGTTTGCGGGCGGCGGGCGGACATGGGGTTAGCGGGTGGCCGGCGGACATGGGGTTAGCGGGTGGCCGGCGGACATGGGGTTTGCGGGTGGCCGGCGGACATGGGGTTGGCGGGTGGCCGGCGGACATGGGGTTAGCGGGTGGCCGGCGGACATAAGGTTAGCGGGTGGCCGGCGGACATGGGGTTTGCGGGTGGCCGGCGGACATGGGGTTAGCGGGTGGCCGGCGGACATGGGGTTAGCGGGTGGCCGGCGGACATGGGGTTGGCGGGCGGCGGGCGGACATGGGGTTAGCGGGTGGCCGGCGGACATGGGGTTTGCGGGTGGCCGGCGGACATGGGGTTTGCGGGTGGCCGGCGGACATGGGGTTGGCGGGTGGCCGGCGGACATGGGGTTAGCGGGTGGCCGGCGGACATAAGGTTAGCGGGTGGCCGGCGGACATGGGGTTTGCGGGTGGCCGGCGGACATGGGGTTAGCGGGTGGCCGGCGGACATGGGGTTAGCGGGTGGCCGGCGGACATGGGGTTGGCGGGTGGCCGGCGGACATGGGGTTTGCGGGTGGCCGGCGGACATGGGGTTGGCGGGTGGCCGGCGGACATGGGGTTAGCGGGTGGCCGGCGGACATAAGGTTAGCGGGTGGCCGGCGGACATGGGGTTTGCGGGTGGCCGGCGGACATGGGGTTAGCGGGTGGCCGGCGGACATGGGGTTAGCGGGTGGCCGGCGGACATGGGGTTAGCGGGTAGCCGGCGGACATGGGGTTTGCGGGTCCGTTGCGATTCCACTGCGTTTCTGGTCAGTTAAACAAAAAAAAAAATGCACCTCCCTGTTGAAAAGGCCGCAGGAACGCTTAAATAGCGCACTCGTGTTACATTTTTTATTTCATAGACACCATAAGCACAGTAAAATCGTGACAAAATCGCATCTGCGGCACCGTTATCGACACCTTTTTCTTTATTGGCAAAATACTGAAAACACCATTTTCGTCCGGTTTTTATTGTGTCACCCACCAAAATTTCGGTGGATCTCCACTACCGGCATGTCTTTGTAGTGTGGGAGGAAACCCACTCGAGCGCAGGGACGTGCAAACTCCAGGCAGGTTGTGTTGTGGTTGGGATTTGAACAGACGACCCCGGTGCTGCTAGGCGGAGGTGCTAACCACCTAGCCATTGTTCTGCCCAATAGTCTCCTTCCACAAGCAGCACATTTAGTGGGGTCCCAGGAATGCTGTCCTTTACCATCCCCCGCAGGGTGTCAGCCTCGCCTTCCCTCATTATTTTCTTCTTTGCTGCTTCCAGGGAATGTAAATTCTAGTGCTTCCTATATGTGAAGTGAGAGTCATGCCGGATAACGGGTAGGTGGTCTCTCGGGTCAGTGAATAATTTTCCTTTCTTCTATGTAGATGATGTTGGTGGTTTTAATGAAGAATGGCACAGGGGGACCTCCCATTACCGGAGTCAGAGGGGCCTGCAGTATAGAAGGAGAGCAGCCCCAGAGGAGAGACTCGCCATCCAGGGACCTGAAGACAGCACAGCCCGCCCATCCCGCCGATACGACTGGTGATAGGTGAGCAGACGCCAGAAATTCTCCAGTCATCCCTGAACAATGGTGCTTATTTAGTGTAGATGAGATATTTATGGCAATAAGTGACATTCTTGTGTTCGTGAATAAGCAAAAGTGACCGCGGTGTCCTGAGGCTGTGCAGTTCTGTTTTCAGTTCATCCTAAAAAATAGCCATACACTTGCTGTGCCTTCAGCCTTACCTCTGCAGTATGAGATCATCTGAGGTGCTGCTGCCTGTGACTGGTAGTCTCAGCAGAGTTTGATGTCAAGACTGTGTTGCTCACTGTTCTCCTTGCTGGAGGGGAGGCTGTACCTGAGGACCTGCAGTGCGAGGATCTCCCTGCTTCTTCCTGCAGGTTATACTGCCACCTACAGGAAGGTTGAACTGTGCCACTCACTGTTCCCCTTGCTGGAGGGGAAGCTGCACCTGAGGACCTGCAGTGCAAGGATCTCCCTGCTTCTGCTTCATCCAGCAGCTTATACTGCCACCTACAGGAGGGTTGAACTGTCGCTCACTGTTCTCCTTGCTGAAGGGGAGGCTGTACCTGAGGACCTGCAGTGCGAGGATCTCCCTGCTTCTTCCAGCAGGTTATACTGCCACCTACAGGAAGGTTGAACTGTGCCACTCACTGTTCCCCTTGCTGGAGGGGAAGATGCAACTGAGGACGGGGAGTGCAAGGATCTCTCTGCTTCATCCAGCAGCTTATACTGCCACCTACAGGAGGGTTGAACTGTCGCTCACTGTTCTCCTTGCTGAAGGGGAGGCTGTACCTGAGGACCTGCAGTGCGAGGATCTCCCTGCTTCTTCCAGCAGGTTATACTGCCACCTACAGGAAGGTTGAACTGTGCCACTCACTGTTCCCCTTGCTGGAGGGGAAGATGCACCTGAGGACCTGTAGTGCAAGGATCTCCCTGCTGTAATCATTCTGTGGATCTGTGTTCCCTCCCCCCCCCCCCCCTTCTGTTTTTTGTATGTTCCCCTACCGGGGGGGTCATCTGGGGGGCTAGCAGCTCTGACATGAGGAGGAGAAGCCCTCTATCAAGATGGCCACCTCCACATAGAGACAAATTGTAGATCAAGGCGTGGTAAATCAGTGACATAAGGGAAAGAATAGCTGTCAGGAGACCACAGGCAACACTGGTGACTACTCCTTTGCTCTCTGTGAACCTTTGCAAAAACAAAGGGTGCCGCTCAAGGCAATGACATGTCCTCATCTGCCGTCAGCCACTAGGAGTGCAGGTTGCCCCAGCTTCGTGGATATTAATGCAAAGAAAGTCCCAAAAGCCGCAAATCCTAGCAAAACCCTGTGTGTAGAAAGTGGAAACAGCCGTTGGCCAGGCTCTGTCCAGGCCACTCATCCAACGTGTTTCGCCCTGCCCATGGGGCTTAACCATGGAGATTAATCATGGGGATTCCCCATGGGCAGGGAGAAATGCATTGGGGGCTGTGACCTGGACAGAGCCTGGGCTGAGCCTTTTCAACTTTCTACACACAGGATACAAACTATGGACTGGGTTGGGTCAGGTTGCAGGTACAAGAGAGCTGGTAAGTGTGTTGGGGGTAGGGGGGGCGGTGCAGCACTGCGGAAACACTCCGCACAGGTCTCTGCTGCAGGGCCTTCCCCCTTCAGTTTCATCTTATTAGTCTGGAACTCATAACCTGTTCATCTGTGACTTCAGAAATCTTCACGTCTCCCGATAATCACGACAAGTCTATAGTGCGTGACAGATCATGGGTTGCAGTACCGTGTAGCAGCCAGTAGGTGGAGCTGTCATTTTGCAGTCTTTTCTCATCAGCAGCTGCTTTGGTGGCTTCAGCATACGGAAAAGACAGTTGGGCCCATTTATTAAAGCCGTTGCAGTCGTCCAGATTGCAGCTGTTAGATTTTCTGGCGGTGGCTAAAAAAAAAAAATCAAATCACACATCTGATTGCTGAGCTTGGCACCGCACTGCTTCATCAGGTTACTGAGCCTTGTTATCGGCCAGCAATCAGTCTCATCAGGAGCTGTCAGCTTCGCTTCCCGTGAGCTGTGCGTGTTCATTAAAGGAGAAACGCACTTTAGGACAAAGTCCTCGTATTCGGTTTGACCCTTTTGTACAGATTTTAAATGAATCCCCCTCCCCCTCCACAGATGCAAAGCTGAAAATGCAAAAAGAAAGTAAGGCGCTTCCTATATATCAAATAATAATGCGCTATGTGTTCTAATAGTTCATGTATATGTGTATAATATATATATATATAAAATATGAGTGAATCCATAAAATGTCATCCAATCGGTGTCCTCACACCACCTGGGAAAATATTTCCAATCTGAACAATCCTCAAAATTTACCGAAAGAAAATAAATGAAACAGAAAACAGTGTAGCTGCCCCTTTAAATGCCCCAACAAGCACTTGTGAACCATAAAATGGAAAACAAAAGCAAAGAGCTTCACATATAACAAAGAATTATAATATATTCCGATAGTCCATGAAAATCATCCAATGAGTGTCCCCAAACCGCCAAGGATAAGTTTCCTGATTTTAGCACTCCTCGTCCCGGACAGGATAATATTACCACATGTGTGAAACTCGCCAAATATTGTTGACCCCTTTTTACAGGAAGGCCAAAAAACACTTTGTGGGTCTAAGCCCCCAAATGTATTGACATCACTGAGAATGCAGCCTATCCAATCACTAGAGAGAAGTGACATCACTGAGAATGCAGCCTATCCAATCACTAGAGAGCGGTGACATCCCTGAGAATGCAGCCTATCCAATCACTAGAGAGCGGTGACATCACTGAGAATGCAGCCTATCCAATCACTAGAGAGGGGTGACATCACTGAGAATGCAGCCTATCCATTCACTAGAGAGGGGTGACATCACTGAGAATGCAGCCTATCCAATCACTAGAGAGCGGTGACATCACTGAGAATGCAGCCTATCCAATCACTAGAGAGGGGTGACATCACTGAGAATGCAGCCTATCCAATCACTAGAGAGGGGTGACATCACTGAGAATGCAGCCTATCCAATCACTAGAGAGCTATGACATCACTGAGAATGCAGCCTATCCAATCACTAGAGAGCGGTGACATCACTGAGAATGCAGCCTATCCAATCACTAGAGAGCGGTGACATCACTGAGAATGCAGCCTATCCAATCACTAGAGAGGGGTGACATCACTGAGAATGCAGCCTATCCAATCACTAGAGAGCGGTGACATCACTGAGAATGCAGCCTATCCAATCACTAGAGAGCGATGACATCACTGAGAATGCAGCCTATCCAATCACTAGAGAGCGGTGACATCACTGAGAATGCAGCCTATCCAATCACTAGAGAGCGATGACATCACTGATAATGCAGCTTATCCAATCACTAGAGAGAGATGACATCACCGTAGACAGGCAGCCTATCCAATCACTAGAGAGAGGTGACATCACTGAGAATGCAGCCTATCCAATCACTAGAGCGGTGACATCACAGTAGACAGGCAGCCTATCCAATCACTAGAGCGGTGACATCACAGTAGACAGGCAGCCCTCACCATGAGACTTTCCAGGAAAGTATATAATATATATATATATATATTGGGTTGTCTGTATTATTATTCTTGGTGTTTTCTGTGACCATCGAATGATTTTCGGCAGATTTGTAATTTTCTCTCGTTCTCTTTCAGCTGATTAATGCACAATTAAACGGGACAATTAAAATCCTAAGCGTTCCGAATATTCCCGAAGGGACCACTTCTTCCTCACGCCGCTCCATCATCTCCCTGACAACTCTCTTGTTACCCTTCCCTTCCTCGCTCCCCGTTTTCTCCTCCTAGGTTTTCCACGTCTGCACTTTTTTATTTTTTGCTGATACCTGAAAAGCATTCGACATAACCGGGAGCTTCTGTAAGGGAGGGGATGGGAGGTTCTGTGGGGGCGTATCCATGGGAAATGGTTTGTATGGGAAGGCGAGGGAGGTAGAGGGGGATGAATAGTCAGGTAGGGGGGGGGGGGGAGGGGGAGGGCAGAGGGGTTAATATTTAAGTTAAGTAGTTTTTTCGATGTACATAGGCAGAGTTTCTGTGGCGGTTGGGTAGAGACGTTCCGGTAGAGGTGACTGGAAGATAATCAGACGTTCCGTAAATGGGAGATTTTTTACAGTGTAAAGGATTATCTGTTACTTTTTAATCGTTCGCCCAAGATGAGCCTGGGTGACGTCACCGGGAAGCCATCATGTATGTAGCTCAGGAGGCAGGAGATCTTCTGCACAAGGATGTTATGTGAGCAGACACAATAACAGAACTATGCTGTACCTAGTAGGGGTGATAGTATAACTTCTTTTTTTTTTTTTTTTTATTCATTTTTTTTTTCTTTTGTTTCACAATGTTTAATATTACAATTGTAAAACTTAATAAAGGAGAATGTGTTCTGTTCTTTTGTCGTTATTTTTTATTTATATATTACAGGTACTTTTTATAGCGTCCTCAATTTATGTAGCACTTTACATATACACTATATATCGTCTAGCAGCACTTGGGTCGACGGTTCGAATCCCAACCCATGTTCTCCCTGTACCTGCGTGGGTTTCCTCCCACACTCCAAAAGACATGCTGGGAGCTTAATTGGCCCCAATATGTGTATGAATGAGTGAGTTGGGGGCCTTAGATTGTAAGCTCCTCAGGGCAGGGAGTGAGGTGAATGTACTATATATCGTCTAGCAGCACTTGGGTCGACGGTTCGAATCCCAACCATGGAGTTTGCATGTTCTCCCTGTACCTGCGTGGGTTTCCTCCCACACTCCAAAAGACATGCTGGGAGCTTAATTGGCCCCAATATGTGTATGAATGAGTGAGTTGGGGGGCCTTAGATTATAAGCTCCTCAGGGCAGTGAGTGAGGTGAATGTACAATATATAACCAAACGTATTTGCCTTTGTGGGGGGTTGTTTTTCAGGAGTTGGGTTTGGCCCCTTAGTTCCAGTGAAGGGAACTCTTAAGGCGTCCCCATACCAAGACCTTTTGGACAATTTCATGCTCCCAACTTTGTGGGAGGAGTTTGGGGACGGCTCCTTCCTGTTCCAACATGACTGCCCACCAGTGCACAAAGCAAGGTTCATAAAGACATGGGATGAGTGAGTTTGGGGTGGAGGAACTTGACTGGCCTCCATCGGGTTGAGGTCAGGACTCCTTTGGGATGAATTGGAGAATGCAATCCAGGCCTTCTCGTCCAACATCAGTGCCTGACCTCACAAATACACTTCTGGAAGAATGGTCAAACATTCCCATAGACACCCTCCTAAACCTTGTGGACGGCCTTCCCAGAAGAGGTGAAGCTGTTATAGCTGCAAAGGGTCAAACTCAATATTGAACCCTCCGGACTAAGACTGGGAGGTCATTAAAGTTCATGTGTGTGTAAAGGCAGGTGTCCCAATACTTTTGGTAATCTAGTGTATATTGTACATTCACCTCACTCCCTGCCCTGAGGAGCTTACAATCTAAGGCCCCCAACTCACTCATTCATACACATATTGGGGCCAATTTAGACCGGAGCCAATTAAGCTCCCAGCATGTCATTGGAGTGTGGGAGGAAACGCACGCAGGTACAGGGAGAACTTGCAAACTTCATGGTTGGGATTCGAACCCGCGACCCAAGTGCTGCTAGGCAGAAATTCGAATCACTTAGTCAATATGCTGCTCATGTGATATCATTGTTTGTTTGTTTTGTTTTTTTCTTTTTTTTAAACATTGGGTGGTCTACGTACATTTCTTTCAAAAAAATTGTGGCATATGTATAGTCAAAAACCATTATTTTTTTTCCTAGTTCTAGTGCCACCTGCATGCGAAGCCCCCCCCTGGTTACAAACAAAAGAACAGCGTAGGGGTGGCCCCTACTGGTGGAATCCACGGTCACCTTTTTTGTTTTTTGCTTTCTGTCCTTACTACATGTCACTTCCACTTTGTGGCAGAAAAGAAGAAGGGGAGTTGTCAGCCCTTTGGTCTCAGAGAGCAGCACAGACCCCACATCAGCCTTGTGACCCTTTGCTCTGCCGCACTGCACACCTTACAGTTTTGGGAAAAAATACACTTTTTTGAATGAAAAAATAAGATATCAGTAAAGTTAGCCCAATTTTTTATTTTTTTTTATATATTGTGAAAGATAATGTTACGCCAAGTAAATTGATACCCAAAATGTCACGCTTCAAAGTTGCGCCCACTTGTGGAATGGCGACAAACTTTTACCCTTAAAAATCTCCATAGGTGATGTTTAAAAAAATTCTACAGGTTGCATGTTTTGAGTTACAGTGGAGGTCTAGGACTAGAATTATTGCTCTCGCTCTACCGATCGCGGCGATACCTCACATGTGGTTTGAACACCGTTTTCATAGGCGGGCGCTGCTCACGTATGCGTTTGCTTCTGCACACGAGCTCGGCGGGACGGGGCGCTTTTAAAATGTTTTTTTTTTTTTTTTTATTTGGGTCAATTTTATTCCTATTACGAGGAATGTAAACATCCCTTGTCTGCCGCTACCGATGGATCCGGTAAGTGGCGAAGGCCACCGGAGCGTGGCGGGAGGGAGGGGGGGGGGCCCTCTCCCACCGCCGATAAGTGATCTTGCGGTGAATCCATCGCAGACACCACTATTATCGGAAGCCGGACCGCCGACCGAAGTAGAGGATACCTAGCAGCTGCCGTAACAAAGATATCCCTCTTCAAACTTAGGACGTATATCGGCGTGCGGCGGTCCAGAAGTGGTTAATTAAGGGAGGGGGGGGAAAGCGGTGAACCGGGACGCATCGGACTCCTGCTGTGAGCCGCATGCGACTCGTATGTGATTCCAGCCTTAAAGTTACTAAAAGGTTCCCATTATTATCGCTCTTCAAAGCTACTTTATAGGACATAAAAAGCAGCCGAATGTATAAATAATTCCTCAGACGGTGGATGTTGGCGATGGAAACGCCTCTTGGCTTGAGGGTTCTGAACATCAATGCTTCTCTATGGAGACTCGGCGCGCTCCGTTCCTCTCCAGCGTCGCTGCGTTCAATGCTTTGTAAAATCCCCTCCCCCCCCCCCCCCCCAGTATAGCCCCGGTGGTGGTCCAAACACTCAATGTGGGCGTGTCTTCCGATTATAAAGGGGTTTCGGGGTTATTTACGGACATCAAGCGGCTTGTGTGTCCTTTGGCAAGTTTTTTTCCCGCCTCTTTCACATGGTTGATTTTTTTTTTTTTTTTTTTTTCAATTCAAGTTAAAAGCATTAAATCCTCCTTCAAAGTCCCCACTTTGCCGTGGGCTTGTCACCACGCTGGCTGCAAGTGGCAAATATGAAATATTAATATGAAGTATTACATATTTACCTGACGGGGGGAAAAAAGAAACGTCCTGAGCGTAATAAATACATAAATAAAATATATCTGAGAACACAATGCATTCCCCTTACAGGGTTATTATACATTCATAGCTCTACTTTGTTACACCCCCTTTCCCGGCACCCCACAAAGTTTTATATTCACTTCTTTATGGTCCGTGGGGGGAGGGGGGGAACAGAGCTGCCGGTATATAAAGTTACGGAAAATAATCGTCTCCCCTGCAGATTGTGTAAGTTTTGCCCACTTACATAGAAATGAAGGTCTATAATTGTTATCATATGATGGAGACAGAATATCAACCAAAAATCCAGAAAAATCACACAATACAAATGTTATAAATGGAGTTCAGTGAGTAAAATAAGTATTTGACCCCCTTAGTAGTTGGTGGAGAAACCCTTGTTGGTGATCACAGAGGTCAGACGTTTCTTGTAGGTGGTGATCAGGTTTCCACATCTCAGGAGGGATTTTGCTCCTCTCTTCTCTACAGATCTTCTCTCCCAGCCTGATGACGTGGTGCCCGCTAAACCTGTTCCTAACGCCCAAGCTAGCCGCTGATGTTTTGCTGACTGACGCCCATCTTGCCGCTGTGTCAATCCTGCTTGTCGCCCAGCCTGAATGTAATGCCCCTGTGTGGTTCGCCTCCGATGGGTTCTTGCCCGTTGCCCTGCTAATTTTCATCTCCGGATCCAAACTTCCTCACCCGGGTGGTCTATTTTCGGACTCTGGTTGCACGTCCCCCAGTGAACTAAAGGACTCTGGCCTTGGAAGTGTGCAGACTCCGTAGGGAAACCTTTTAGGGTGTTTCTGCACCCACTTGGACTGTCATACCCAGGCAGGGGCCGGACTGGGAATGAAAACCAGCCCTGGAAAAAATTTCATACCAGCCCCATAGCATTATTATACCAGCCCAACAGCATAATGGGCACAGTGGCAGCGTTTGATGGGCACAGTGGCTGCGTTTTGGGCACAGTGGTGGCAAATTATGGGCACAGTGGCATGCGTTTGAGGGCACAGTGGCTGCGTTTGAGGGCACAGTGGTAGCGTTTGAGGGCACAGTGGCTGTATTTGAGGGCACAGTGGTAGCGTTTGAGGGCACAGTGGCATGCGTTTGAGGGCACAGTGGCATGCATTTGAGGGCACAGTGGCTGCGTTTGATGGGCACAGTGGCTGCGTTTGGGCACAGTGGTGGCAAATTATGGGCACAGTGGCTGCGTTTGAGGGCACAGTGGTAGCGTTTGAGGGCACAGTGGTAGCGTTTGAGGGCACAGTGGCTGCATTTGAGGGCACAGTGGTAGCGTTTGAGGGCACAGTGGCATGCGTTTGAGGGCACAGTGGCATGCATTTGAGGGCACAGTGGCTGCGTTTGATGGGCACAGTGGCTGCGTTTGGGCACAGTGGTGGCAAATTATGGGCACAGTGGCTGCGTTTGAGGGCACAGTGGTAGCGTTTGAGGGCACAGTGGTAGCGTTTTGAGGGCACAGTGGCTGCATTTGAGGGCACAGTGGTAGCGTTTGAGGGCACAGTGGCATGCGTTTGAGGGCACAGTGGCATGCATTTGAGGGCACAGTGGCTGCGTTTGATGGGCACAGTGGCTGCGTTTGGGCACAGTGGTGGCAAATTATGGGCACAGTGGCTGCGTTTGAGGGCACAGTGGTAGCGTTTGAGGGCACAGTGGCTGCGTTTGAGGGCACAGTGGCATGCGTTTGAGGGCACAGTGGCTGCGTTTGAGGGCACAGTGGCTGCGTTTGAGGGCACAGTGGCTGCGTTTGAGGGCACAATGGCTGCGTTTGAGGGCACAGTGGCATGCGTTTGAGGGCACAGTGGCTGCGGTTGAGGGCACAGTGGCATGCGTTTGAGGGCACAGTGGCTGCGTTTGAGGGCACAGTGGCTGCGTTTGAGGGCACAGTGGCTGCATTTGAGGGCACAGTGGCTGCGTTTGAGGGCACAATGGCTGCGTTTGAGGGCACAGTGGCATGCGTTTGAGGGCACAGTGGCATGCGTTTGAGGGCACAGTGGCATGCGTTTGAGGGCACAGTGGCATGCGTTTGAGGGCACAGTGATGCAATTGATGTTTTATTTTCAGTTTGCGCCCCCCCCCCCCCCCCCTCAAGAAACTGCAACGCTCTACAAAAAATGCACTATTTTTTGAGAGCGAGAGGGGGAGAGAGAGGGGGAGGGAGAGAGGGAGAGAGAGAGAGAGGGGGGAGAGAGAGAGAGAGGGGGGGGGAGAGAGAGAGAGAGAGAGAGGGGGGGAGAGAGGGAGAGAGAGAGAGGAGAGAGAGGGAGAGGGCAGGCACCTTAATTCTTCTTTCTCCATGAGCGGCCGTCCACTTCAAGTTCTCCTATTTTCCTCGTGCAGACTGCAGACTAGTGGGCGGGCCGATGGGAGGAGAAATCAGCGGTGCTGCGCTGCCGTGCGTGGCACCGCACGGGCCGAATGAAGGAATCAGCCCAGAGCCCGGCATCAATCATTGCAAAGAGCGGCGGCCGCCGCTGCTGTTTTTTTTTTCCTGACACTGACAGACAAAAGCGGCCCCAGGGCACTGAGAGCAGGCGGCCTACCGGAAAATTTCCCGGTATCCCGGTAGGCCAGTCCGGCACTGTACCCAGGACTGAATGGAGTGTCCGGAGGCCACTCCTTTTAGGAGGGTGAACTGTCAGGAACGGTGTCATTACTGGTTTCACCTGTTGCACTGTTACGCTCAGCACCAAAGGGTGTAATTCTGGTGGCCACCAGCGGTTGTCTCCCTGCCTGGACGACCGACCAGTTATCTGGCACACCTTTTATGGGTCTGCTGGTCTATATAAACCCACCCTGAACTAAAGCTCATTGCTTCAGAATTCCTCTGCTAACCCTTGTCCCTGCCTGTTCCAGCTTGTCCCAGCTTGTCCTTCCCTGTCCCAGCTTGTCCTTCCCTGTCCCAGCTTGTCCCAGCTTGTCCCTCCCTGTCCCAGCTTGTCCTTCCCTGTCCCAGCTTGTCCCTCCCTGTTCCAGCTTGTCCTTCCCTGTCCCAGCTTGTCCCTCCCTGTCCCAGCTTGTCCTTCCCTGTCCCAGCTTGTCCTTCCCTGTCCCAGCTTGTCCTTCCCTGTCCCAGCTTGTCCTTCCCTGTCCCAGCTTGTCCCAGCTTGTCCCTCCCTGTCCCAGCTTGTCCCTCCCTGTCCCAGCTTGTCCTTCCCTGTCCCAGCTTGTCCCAGCTTGTCCCTCCCTGTCCCAGCTTGTCCTTCCCTGTCCCAGCTTGTTCCTGGACCCCGTTCTGTGAATCCTGTCCATGAGTCCTGTTCCCCGCTCCTTACGTTCTACTTCCTTATTCCTGGTTTCTGTTCCCCTGTTGCTTTTGTCTCTGCCTTGTTTATTCCATGTTTGTTTCCTTTGCTCATGTATATATATATATATATATTAGGTGGTTTTGGGGTTTGCTGTGTTTTTCACTTATTTACTTTTACTTTACTTTTTAATGGTTTGCTCTTTGGTTCCATCCTCTGGAACTTCTCTCCCAGTATGTCCAATCAGCCCCTAACCTGTCTACCTTTTAGGCGATCCTTGAAAACTCATTTATTTAGAGAAGCCCACCCCACCCCCCACCTAAAAATTGTACTTCGACCTCCTTCATCAGATCATCCCCTGCAGATATTACCGTTTGTAGTACCCCCCCCCCCCCCCTAAATTGTAAGCTCTCAGGATCGGGGCCCTCCTTATCCTTCTGTATTGAATCCTATTGTAATTTGTACTGTATCCCATTATATTGTAAAGCACTGCGCAAACTGTTGGCACCATATAAATCCTGTATAATAATAAAAAAATATATATATTATTTTATTAATAACAATATTATGGTTATAATAATAATAATAAATAGTAATCATAAAGTCTGACATTTGTTGCCCTGACCATCGCCTGACCTCACACATTGCTTCCCAGCTCCAGAGTTTGCATAACCCCATCCCAATGTTTTCCCTTCACCACTCCGGAAGGTTTTCCCCCCCTTCATGACCAGGCCATTTTTTTTTACACAAATAGAGCTTTCTTTTGGTGGTATTTTATCACCACTGGGGGTTTTTATTTTTGACTATACAGTATATATATATATATCTCTCAATGCTGATGTACTGACGGCCGATCTCATTTCTTGAGGCCTGAAAATGCCAGGACAGTACAAATACCCCCCAAATCACCCCCCCCAGTACAAATACCCCCCACAATACCCCCCACCCCCACCCCCAGTACAAATACCCCCCCCCCCCCCCAAATCACCCCCCTGTACAAATACCCCTCAAATCACCCCCCAGTACAAATACCCCCCAAATCACCCCCCCCAGTACAAATACCCCCCAAACCACCCCCAGTACAAATACCCCCCAAATCACACCCCAGTACAAATACCCCTCAAATCACCCCCAGTACAAATACCCCTCAAATCACCCCCAGTACAAATACCCCCCAAATCCCCCAAAAACCACCCCCAGTACAAATACCCCCCCAAATACCCCCCCACAACCCCCCCCCAGTACAAATATCACACCCCCCTGTACAAATACCCCTCAAATCACCCCCCAGTACAAATACCCCCCAAACCACCACCCCCCCCCCAGTACAAATACCCCCCAAACCACCCCCCTGTACAAATACCCCCCAAATCACCCCCCCTCCCCCAGTACAAATATCACACCCCCCTGTACAAATACCCCTCAAATCACCCCCCAGTACAAATACCCCCCCCCCCAAATCACCCCCAGTACAAATACCCCCCCAAATCACATCCCCTGTACAAATATCCCCCAATTTTTTGTTACAATTGTTTTGCTGCTTTATTTGTATTGTTTGCGCTGATTATTTTTACTTGGTATAAGTTGTCTGATCTGTGATTGGCTACAGCTAATCACATGGTACAGGGTGCTGTGGTTGGCCCAGGTACCATGTGATAGCTGTGGGCCAATCACAGCATCACAATAGTAAGAAAAAATGAAAGCCATTCATGACTGTTTTGCTGTAATCACATGATCGCAGTAAACAAATAGACGCACACCTTGTGATGATACATTATTATTGCATTGGAGCTCGCAAAGTATTGCACTGGTGATGGTTGGATGGTGGGTCGTTGTTGCAATGCACAGGCTCCTGCAGGTATGTATTGTCTCTCTTGTTACATAATGTGCATAGCCATTCATCCGCAGAATCTGCATGTTCTGTGTGATTTGGACAACAACGAATGTTCTTTAGGCTATTTTCCCTTCTGATCGAATCTTCTTTTATTATCTTTCAAACATTCCCATAGACACCCTCCTAAACCTTGTGGACGGCTTTCCCAGAAGAGGTGAAGCTGTTATAGCTGCAAAGGGCCAACTCAATATTGAACCCTCCGGACCAAGACTGGGGGGTCATTAACCACTTCGCATCCCGCCCATAGTCATATGACAACCTCCCATTCCCGGCCGCCTGGGGCCACTCAGGACCCGGTGCGCGTGCCTGGAGGCCGCGATGTCCGCCGGGCACCCGCGATTGCCCGTGAAAACAACGGGACCGTGGAGCTGTGTGTGTAATGTTGGGGTGTAAACACACAGCTCCACGTCCTGTCAGTGCAGAGGAGACCGATCATGTGATCCCAGTACGGAGGAACACCGATCGGTCTCCTCCCCTTGTGAGTCCCCTCCCCCCACAGTTAGAATCACTACCTTAGGTAACACATTAACCCCTGCAGCGCCCCCTAGTGTTAACCCCTTCCCTGCCAGTCACATTTACACAGTAATCAATGCAATTTTATAGCAACGATCGCTGTGTAAATGTGAATGGTCCCAAAAATGTGTCAAAAGTGTCCGAAGTGTCCGCCGCAATGTCGCAGTCACGAAAAAAAAATCGCAGATTGCCGCCATTACTCGTAAAAAAAAAAAAAAAATGCAATAAATCTATCTCCTATTTTGTAGACGCTATAACTTTTGCGCACACCGATCAATATACGCTTATTGCGATTTTTTTTTACCAAAAATATGTAGAAGAATACGTATCGGCCTAAACTGAGGAAAAAAAATGTTTAATTTTTTTTAAAAAATGGTATATTTATTATAGCAAAAAGTAAAAAATATTGGGTTTTTTTTCAAAATTGTCGCTCTTCTTTTGTTTATAGCGCAAAAAATAAAAATCCGCAGGGGCGATCAAATACCACCAAAAGAAAGCTCTATTTGTGGGAAAAAAAGGACGTCAATTTTGTTGGGGTGTAACGTCGCACGACCGCGCAATTGTCAGTTAAATCGATGCAGTGCCGAATCACAAAAAGTGCTCTGGTAAGGAAGGGGGTAAAATCGCCCGGTGCTGAAGTGGTTAAAGTTCATGTGTGTGTAAAGGCAGGAGTCCCAATACTTTTGGTAGTATAGTGTATGTACTTCCTATGCTCCTCGGCTCCATCTAGTGGCCATAATTCGGTATTTTACTACTGCCCATAATAAAAGAACATTCGATCAGAAGAGAAATTAGCCTAAAGAACATTCGATCAGAAGCGAAATTAGCCTAAAGAACATTCGTTGTTGTCCGATTCACACAGAACACGCAGATTCTCCGGGTGAATCCGGCTGTGCAGATTTATAAACAGACCCCTCATTCTCTGATAAATAATATGTGAAGCACTTCGATCTTCTAGCTTAGAGTGGGGGAGGGGGGAGAAGCCACTGTTGCTATGGGCACCGCTGCGACTTTGGGGACCCTTTTTTTTGAACCACCCAGCAAAGTGTTCTGACATTTCCTGTGGAGTTGGCCCCCGGCCCAGCCTGAGCTCTTCTGAAGATCCGGCAGATATATTCATGGAAAGCGGCGGCGGCGGCGGTGGCGTCTGCGCGCTCATCTATAATCGCCGTATATTTTATCTGTTAAACGAAAAACAGACAAAAAAAAAAAAAAAACTTGCTTATTAAAAATGCAATACAGCGAAGCGAGGCGAGAGCTCATTCATTTAATTGTCGAAGGTGAGAACGCGTTAGAGGTCCCTCAAGAATAATAACTACGCAGAAGCAAAGTCTTCGCTGTCTGAGCCGCACACCCAGCGCCCCCCCCCCCCCCCCGCGCTCCCCTCCCCCCCCTCCGCCGTGTGAGAATAACGTCAGCTTTCCTCAGCTGCTCAGAAACGTTCTGTCAGCCGATGTGACCGAATGAAAGTGGATCTGTTATGTGAGGACCAATCGTATTCCTGTATAGTGCAGCTCGGGGTGGACATTCATGTTGTGATCTGCGAGTCGGTGCGACTGGACCGCCATCTTTAACCCTTTCGCTGATGTAAGGGTCACGTCAGCGGGAGAAGAAGGCTTGTAAACACTCCCAGCCGCTATTTTGTGTGATAGAAAAAAGTTGCAGCCACCGTTTTATTCTCCAGGGCCTCGGCTTTCAGGAATGACATCAGGTTTGCCGAGTTCTAGGAACTTTTCCAGCATAAAATCCTGATAATAATAATGTAAGGTGGTTAATGAGGACCTGTCATTTCTGTCTTGCCATGACATAGAGGGGGGTGTTAGCAATAAAGCTGAATGCAAAATGGTTACCGTATATACTCGAGTATAAGCCGACCCGAATATAAGCCGAGGCACCTAATTTTACCACAAAAAACTGGGAAAACTTATTGACTCGAGTATAAGCCTAGGGTGAGAAATGCGCAGCTACTGTAAGTGGAAAAGAGGGTCAACAATGCCCATTTGCAGCCTCACTGTGCCCATATTCAGGCCTCACTGTGCCCATTTGTAGCCTCGCTGTGCCCATTTGCAGCCTCACTGTGCCCATTTGCAGCCTCACTGTGCCCATTTGCTGCCTCGCTGTGCACATTTGTACCCTCACTGTGCCCATTTGCTGCCTCACTGTGCCCATTTTAAGCCTCACTGTGCCCATTTGCAGCCTCACTGTGCACATTTGTACCCTCACTGTGCCCATTTGCTGCCTCACTGTGCCCATTTGTACCCTCACTGTGCCCATTTGCTGCCTCACTGTGCACATTTGTACCCTCACTGTGCCCATTTGCAGCCTCGCTGTGCCCATTTGCAGCCTCGCTGTGCCCATTTGCAGCCTCGCTGTGCCCATTTGCAGCCTCGCTGTGCCCATTTGCAGCCTCACTGTGCCCATTTGCAGCCTCACTGTGCCCATTTACAGCCTCACTGTGCACATTTGTACCCTCACTGTGCCCATTTGCTGCCTCACTGTGCACATTTGTACCCTCACTGTGCCCATTTGCAGCCTCACTGTGCCCATTTGCAGCCTCGCTGTGCCCATTTGCAGCCTCACTGTGCCCATTTGCAGCCTCGCTGTGCCCATTTGCAGCCTCGCTGTGCCCATTTGCAGCCTCGCTGTGCCCATTTGCAGCCTCACTGTGCCCGTTTGCAGCCTTGCTGTGCCCATTTGCATCCATAGGTCCCCCGAACTTCAAACTTGGTAGTTAAGGGTCCCTAACTGCAGCCTAAATTTGAGGTCTCTGGACCCAAAGGGTCCCGAAATGATATTGCTGCAGATGGACACAGTTGACCGACTTTGGGGCCCCCTATCATTGGGGCCACTTGGTGTTAGGAACCCATTTGATGTGCAAACCCAGTGGAACTAGCACTACAACATATCCATAGATGGGGTTCCTAGCACCAAATGGCCCCGAGATACAGGGCCCCAAAGTCGGTCAAGCACTTTTCTGAAGCAGAGAATGACATTTTAACCGAACCGACTTTGGGGCCCCGTATCTCGGGGCCACTTGGTGCTAGGAACCCCATCTATGGATATGTTGTTGGGCTATTTGGGGTTCCTAGCACCAAGTGGCCCTGAGATACGGGGCCCCAAATTTGGTCAACTGTGTCCATCTGCAGCAATATCATTTCGGGACCCTTTGGGTCCAGAGACCCCAAAATGCTGCAGCGAGGGGGCACCTAGGAACCCTTAACTGCCGAGTTTGAAGTTCAGGGGACCTATGGCTGCAAATGGGCGTGTATCGCGTCTACAAAATAGGGGATAGATTTATGGCATTTTTATTATTATTTTTTTTTTACTAGTAATGGCGGCGATTTGCGATTTTTATCGTGACTGCGACATTGCGGCGGACACTTCGGACACTTTTGACACATTTTTGGGACCATTCACATTTATACAGCGATCGTTGCTATAAAAATGCATTGATTACTGTATAAATGTGACTGTCAGGGAAGGGGTTAACACTAGGGGGCGCTGCAGGGGTTAATATGTTCCCTATATCAGTGATTCTAACTGTGGGGGGAGGGGACTGACTGGGGGAGGGGACCGATCGGTGTCCCTATGTACAAGGGACACACCATCGGTCTCCTCTCCAGTGACAGGACGTGGATCTGTGTGTTTACATACACCGATCCACGTCCTGCTCACTTACCGGGCAATCGCGGGTGCCCGGCGGACATCGCGGCCGCCGGGCACGCGCATCGGGTCCCCAGCGACCCGGCACTCGCGCGCGCCCCCTAGTGGCTAAAATGTAGACGCCGTCATATGACAGCGTCCCGCCACAAGAGCCGCACCGCTCCGCCGCCAATAGACAGTGGGCGGTCGGCTAGAGGTTAAAGAGCTGTACATAGATAAATAGAAGGTATTATTTCCCCAGATGTGTGGGGCAGAATACAGTGGAACAATGGTTAACGCGTTTTGAAAGACGAGTAACTTTTGAAAAAAAATTCTGACTCGCAACACAAGCAGAATTCAAGCTAATGTGGTGTGCAGTACCGCATTTGGCCAGAGGTGTGGGGGCGCGGGTGACACTCGGAGCGGTTTGGAGACATTCGGAAAGACTCGGAATCACTTGGAAATACTCAAAAACACTCAAGTGTTTCTGAGCCTTTCCGAGGCTTTCCGAGTTCAGCCGAGCTGTCCCCGAGAATTTCCAAGGCTCTCCAGCGCCCCCCCCCAACCTCTGCCCACATGCGGTGTTACATACAATATAAGTCAATGCAAAACAAATTATCTTCGTTTCCATTGACTTCTATGGGGAAACTCGCTTTGATATGCGAGTGCTTTGGATTACAAGCATTCTCCAGAGAGGGCCGGAACGAGAATGGACCGCAGGGCAATGGTAGTAGAGGGCCGGACATGACAGTGTGTCTAGTGACACACAGGGAGGATGAAAAGGGGTGTGGCCAGGCAGGGCTGGCCCTGTAAGCAGCGGGGGGAGTGGCTGTATATAAAGAGGGGGCGGGACTAAAGGCCTCTGTCGGGAAGGTGGCAGCACACGAGGAGGCAGTTTTCCCACCCACCCTCCCTAATGTAAGGCAAGATTTTTGGAGGTGTTAATGTTTTTGTTGTCATTTCAGGTGCAGGAACAGCGTTGGCGTCAGGACAGCAAGGAGTTGGCGGTGTTTGTTTGTTTGTTTGTTTGGTCAGTGACGGTGGCAGTTATGGAGGTGGTAAGTGTGGGGGGGGGGGCTCATCATTAGATGGCCCCTCCGGTGTAGTACATCAAATTTATTTGATGATTACTCTTTGTGCACTGCGGGAAAGGTGTTTGTCTCCGGGCGGAACAGGTGGAGGCCAGTTGGTTACGGTAAATCCCGCAGTGCCCCCTGGTGGTTACATATATATATATATATATATACCGAGAATTATATGTATGTTTAGTACTTAGCTCCGTCACTGACCAACAAACAGGGTGTAACTGATGGTTTATGTGTTTATATGTGTTATAGGTATTGGTATTTATATCTGAGTTTAATTGGAGTTTACGTTTAATAAAAGGCCGTTGCGGCCATTTACTCCACAAGATGGTGTGGTCTCTTATTTAAAGGTTAAGTAAGGGGTAGTATATGGTGGTATCAGCCTGGGGGGTATTATCTGGGCTACACTGGTCATGGAATATATTATACTCGTAATCCGACGTTCCACTGAACCTCTAATTTTTTTTTATTGTAACATTGTATAGTAAAGATGAATTTGTTTACTTACCCATCGTCTCCATTGTTTTGTCCGCTATTATACGCTGCTGGAGGTTTTTCTTCGGGTCTATACCTATTTTTTTCCCTCTGTATGATTTGGATGAGGTCATAAAAGTCTCCTCTCTTATAATTATTAGACTTGAGACCCAGAAACACACAACAGGGGAGGAACTTGGAAAACATTGGCTTAAAAAAAAGTGAACCCACAAGTGAAAATCACAACCCCGAGACTAGGGTGCCCACGTGTCCTGGATTGCCCGGGATTGTCCCGTAATTTCCATTTGTGTCCCGTGTCCCGGGCACCTTCATTCCGGGACAATACAGTGTCCCGGAATGAAATGAGGACACATAGCCACCCTAATAGAAGATTGCCAAACTGGTTGCCAAGTCCGCCCCATCTGGCGTCTAGCAACCAGTGACGTCACATTCACATTCGCCCGACTGCCTGAGGGGGGCCCTGCGTGCCTGGACCAGAGAACAAAGACCGGTGCTCAACCGCTCACCACACAAGACCAGTCCAGATTAAAAGGTGAGCAAATCGGGGCACTGGGGCTGGGGACAGTACAGTAATAAATGATGCTGACAAAGTGGAGCCCTGCCCTGGGGGGGGGGGGGTCAATAAAAAATGAGGCTGACAAGTGGGGGGCAATAAAGAAAAATGAGGCTGACTAGTGGGGGGCAATAAAAAAATTTGGCTGACAAGTGGGGGGCAATAAAAAAAATGAGGCTGACAAGTGGGGGGGGGGGCAATAAAAAAAATGAGGCTGGCAAGTGGGGGCAATAAAAAATGAAACTGCCATGTGGGGGCAATAAAATGAGGCTGACAAGTGGGGGCAATAAAAAATATATATGTAGAGAATGTATACCACCTGTCTAAACTGGTGACCACTGTTTGTTTGTTTTTTTCCCAAAAATTGGCAAAGGAATTGGCAAAAAAAAAGTATCAAAAATCATATTTTTTTGGGCTGGCGCGAGGGCGTGCCCGGGGGGGGGGGGGGGTGTGTCCCTGAATGGCAGTTTGGAAATGTGGTCACCCTACCCGAGACGTCTTGGCTTCTACTAATACTAATACACATGGATACAAAATATATGTTTTTTTATTGGCATTTATTTACATGCATATTACTGGGGCCAAATTAGACAGAAGCCAATTAATCTAGAAAACACGTCTCAGTAGTGTGGGAGGAAACCAGCGCAATCACAGGGAGAACATGCAAACTCCATGCAGGTCGCATCCTGGTGGAGATTGGAATGAGGACCCTTGTGCTGCCCTCAAACTGATAGCAAGTGAATCCATCTCACAGGAAAAGGAACCGAGGGTAGCGCTCCCCACCCCCGCAAAGGCCGTAGCCACGGGTTCTTCCCCAGTGCAGGCAGCCAGGCACACAGCAGCATCTCATCCACACAGGCTCAATGAACAGTCCAGAGGTGTCGCTTTGAAGTGTATTTCTCGTTAACTTGGGAGGACAGTAGGAGATACTCCAAAACTCTTGGTGCGCAAATTAGACATGTGCACAATAGAAAAATTTGTTTAGTTTCGTTTCTGTTCGTTTCCGTTGATTCGTAATTTCGTAAGTCGTCGGTGTTCATATTCGGACTCGTTCGTATTTTCGTAAGAGTTATTTTTTCGTTGATTCGTTTTTCCGTTAGTCTAATTTTCGTTTATTCGAAATTCGTATTTTCGTTACATTTTGTATTCGGACGCATTTGTATTTTCGTAGATTTAGTTACATTCGTACTTTCGTAAGATTGATTTATTCGTACTTTCGTAACATTGTTTTCGTAGATTCGTAATCGGAGCATAATTCATAATGTTATGTAATGTGTATGCTATTATTACATTTTAAGAGACACGGAAAATTACGAATCAACAAAAAAAAAAAAAAGTTAAGAATGTACGAATTTTTTCGTTCAATCCATTCGAAGCACGTTAAGCAGCGCCATTGTAAGAGACACGGAAAATTACGAATCAACAAAAAAAAAAAAAAAGTTACGAATGTGCGAATTTTTTCGTTCAATCCATTCGAAGCACGTTAAGCAGCGCCATTGTAAGAGACACGGAAAATTATGAATCAAAAAAAAAAAAAAAAAAAAGTTACGAATGTACGAATTTTTTCGTTCAATCCATTCGAAGCACGTTAAGCAGCGCCATTGTAAGAGACACGGAAAATTACGAATCGCATAAAAAAAAGTTACGAATGTACGAATTTTTTCGTTCAATCCATTCGAAGCACGTTAAGCAGCGCCATTGTAGAGACACGGAAAATTACGAATCAACAAAAAAAAAGTTACGATTGTAGGAATTTTTTCGTTCAATCCATTCGAAGCACGTTAAGCAGCGCCATTGTAAGAGACACGGAAAATTACGAATCGCAAAAAAAAAAGTTACGAATATACGAATTTTTTCGTTCAATCTTTTCGAAGCACGTTAAGCAGCGCCATTGTAAGAGACACGGAAAATTACGAATCGCCAAAAAAAAAAGTTACGAATGTACGAATTTTTTCGTTCAATCCATTCGAAGCACGTTAAGCAGCGCCATTGTAAGAGACACGGAAAATTACGAATCAACAAAAAAAAAAAAAGTTACGAATGTACGAATTTTTTCGTTCAATCCATTCGAAGCACGTTAAGCAGCGCCATTGTAAGAGACACGGAAAATTACGTATCAACAAAAAAAAAGTTACGAATGTACGAATTTTTTCGTTCATTTTGATTTTCGTTATTTTTTAATCTTTGTTCGGTATTTTCGTTGTTTCTGTTTTCGTTTTTCGGATTTTCATTCATTCGTAGTTTCGTTGTTTCTAATTTAATTATTTCGTATTTTCGTTTGTTTTTCATATTCGTTCGTTTCGATAATTCGTTAAAATTTTTGACTAAATCATTCGCTCATTCGTACAATAACGAATGAACGAATATAACGAACTTGAACGGAAAACAAATTCGTAACTAAACGAATTGCACATGTCTAGCGCAAATTACAGGGGACTCTTCTCTACTCCTAAGCAGCAGCAATACTGTACCCCCCTCCCCCCCCTCAGCTGGGGCCAAGGGGGATTGCTGGATAGGTTGTAAACCATTGAGCACGGCACACAGGGAGGTTTGGCTCCGCTCTCAGAGTCCGGCAATGATCAGTCCAGAGATATGACCTCCAGCACCTTCCATTCCAGGAATAAGGGGTCCAAAGGCAAGCAGTCCCCCTTCCCTTGAGCTCCTTAATCCATCCCCACAGGGGGAGAAAGAGCAGACTCTCCGGGGGTTCCAGCCTATTTAACAGTAACCCAGTCACCCTCTGGGCACACCTCCTCAGGGATTGGCTAGCCCCTATGAAACATTCAGACCAGGAACTTGAATCCTCCAACCCTAAGCTCCAGAAGCTTCTTCCAGAGACAAGGGGAGACAATCAAACTCCCAGCCTGTGAAAACCCCAAACAGACCGTACTAAACAATTCCTGCTTCTGTGCCTACAGCAGAACCTAGCACTAGATCCACCTAACAGCCTAGCCATGAGGGAGCTACACAAGTCTAACTGGATGCAGGAAAACAAGTGTTGCCACATTCCCCCTTCAGGGCCAGTAGGCAAAGTAAACGTCTACTGTGGTCCCTTCGGGGTGAAGTCAAATGCCGCGTACACACGATCGGACTTTCCGACAGCAAAACCGTGGATTTTTGTTCGTAGGATGTTGGCTCCAACTTGTCATAGACACGGTCACACAAATGTTGGCCAACAATTACGAACGTGAGAACGCGGTGACGTACAAGACGTACGGTGTTGTGGAAAATATTATTAACCACTATCTGACCGCCCGCCGTCAAATGACGGCGGAGCGGTGCAGCTATTGTGGCGGGCCGCCGTCATATGACGGCGCTCGCTTTTTGGCGTAGCTGGCGTAGCTGGGGACCCGATGCGCGTGCCCGGCGGTCGCGATGACCGCCAGGCACCCGCGATTGCCCGGTAAGTGAGCAGGACGTGGATCGGTGTGTGTAAACACACCGATCCACGTCCTGTCAGAGGAGAGGAGACCGATGGTGTGTCCCTTGTACATAGGGACACCGATCGGTCCCCTCCCCCCACAGTTAGAATCACTCATATAGGGTACATTTTAACCCCTGCAGCGCCCTCTAGTGTTAACCCCTTCCCTGCCAGTCACATTTATACAGTAATCAGTGCATTTTTATAGCACGGATCGCTGTATAAATGTGAATGGTCCCAAAAATGTGTCAAAAGTGTCCGATATGTCCGCCGCAATGTCGCAGTCATGATAAAAATCGCAGATCGCCGCCATTACTAGTAAAAAAAAAATAATAATAAAAATGCTATAAATCCATCCCCTATTTTGAAGACGCTATAACTTTTGCGCAAACCAATCAATATACGTTTATTGCGATTTTTTTTTACCAAAAATATGTAGAAGAATACGTATCGGCCTAAACTGAGGAAAAAATTTGTTTAAAAAAAAAAATAATTGGATATTAAATTATAATAAAAAGTAAAAAATATAATGTTTTTTCAAACTTGTCCCTCTTCTTTTGTTTATAGCGCAAGAAATAAAAAACGCAGAGGTGATCAAATACCACCAAAATAAAGCTCTATCTGTGGGGAAAAAATGATAAAAATTTTATTTGGGTACAGTGTTGCATGACCGCGCAATTGTCATTCAAAATGCGACAGCGCTGAAAGCTGAAAAATGGCTTGGTCAGGAAGGGGGTGTTCGTGCCTGGTAGGCAAGTGGTTAATGTATGTTGTCAGATGCCCCCCAGTGTCGGTTTTGCTGTAATGCGCTCATGTGAGCGTATTGGCACATACAGACATTGGAGGAAGACCATTGGCTGCGGAAACCTTCTGTGGACACTGCAGATGTGTTCGCTTTTAAAGGATGTTCATTTGTGCCTCACCGGGAGACTGGCCACTTCCTGGCGACTGCATTAGTGACTTCAAGCGAACATCTCTGTGTACATTGGAACTGTAGCATAACTTTTCTGGATTTTTGGTTGATATTCTGTCTCCATCATACAAAATACACCTATGATAAAAATTATAGTCCCTTCATTTCTATGTAAGTGGGCAAAACTTACACAATCTGCAGGGGAGACGAACGTTATTTTCCCCCCACTGTATGACGGTAGCTACAAAGCTAAATACATTGGAACAAGAAACCAAAGATGAAAACCCTCAGGGCTCGTCCACACCACCCACGCTGGGCTGCATTACTCAACGCAGTCCTGCCGCAAGGACACAGCAAAGGGTATTTATATCAGTTGACGCAACGCGTGCGTCAGTGACGGCGGCACAATTTTCCAGGTTTTCTATGGAAGCTGATCTCACTGGACATCCCTTGGCAGTTCTTATTGGTGGGATAAATCTCGATCAGCCATTTTCAACCTTTTAAGCCCAGAGGAACCATTAAAATAATTTGCAGGTTCTCCAGGAGCTCCAGTTAAATGGATTATCTCTACAGCTAATGGGAGCGTCTTCTATAGGTGATCAATATATTGAAGAATGTTTTCAATAAAAGAGCAAGTACTGCGGCAGATCTAACATACTTAACATCCGGGGAAGAGGATTTATTTTTTATAAGTAATATTCTTAAAATAAATAATACCTGAAGAAAATAAAGGCACACAGTAAAAATGTTGGTGGCCTCTAACAATTATGGTGATGACAGAAGTGACCCCCTTATATTGGTGGAAAATGACCCCCTTGCCATACATTGTTCAGTACAATCCGCCTGCCCATAGACAGATCTACTGAACCAACCCGATTTCTATCCATCTATGGCCGGCTGGAGTCACCAGTGGAGGTGGGAAATCAATCCACCATTGTTCACCGTTAAAGGAACCCCCCAACACCTCAGATGGAACCCCAGAGCACTATTCCTCCCACTGACACCAATGATGGGACACTATTCCTCCCACTGATACCAATGATGGGGCACTATTCCTCCCACTGACACCAATGATGGGACACTATTCCTCCCACTGACACCAATGATGGGACACTATTCCTCCCACTGACACCAATGATGGGACACTATTCCTCCCACTGACACCAATGATGGGACAATATTCCCCCCACTGACACCAATGACGGGGCACTATTCCTCCCACTGACACCAATGATGGGGCACTATTCCTCCCACTGATACCAATGATGGGACACTATTCCTCCCACTGATACCAATGATGGGACACTATTCCTCCCACTGACACCAATGATGGGACACTATTCCTCCCACTGATACTAATGATGGGACACTATTCCTCCCACTGACACCAATGATGGGACACTATTCCTCCCACTGACACCAATGATGGGACACTATTCCTCCCACTGACACCAATGATGGGACACTATTCCTCCCACTGACACCAATGATGGGACACTATTCCCCCACTGACACCAATGATGGGACACTATTCCTCCCACTGACACCAATGATGGGACACTATTCCTCCCACTGACACCAATGATGGGACACTATTCCCCCCACTGACACCAATGATGGGGCACTATTCCTCCCACTGACACCAATGATGGGGCACTATTCCTCCCACTGACACCAATGATGGGACACTATTCCTCCCACTGATACTAATGATGGGACACTATTCCCCACTGACACCAATGATGGGACACTATTCCTCCCACTGACACCAATGATGGGACACTATTCCTCCCACTGACACCAATGATGGGACACTATTCCTCCCACTGATACCAATGATGGGACACTATTCCTCCCACTGATACCAATGATGGGGCACTATTCCTCCCACTGACACCAATGATGGGACACTATTCCTCCCACTGATACCAATGATGGGACACTATTCCTCCCACCGACACCAATGATGGGACACTATTCCTCCCACCGACACCAATGATGGGACACTATTCCTCCCACTGACACCAATGATGGGGCACTATTCCTCCCACTGACACCAATGATGGGACACTATTCCTCCCACTGACACCAATGATGGGACACTATTCCTCCCACTGACACCAATGATGGGACACTATTCCTCCCATTGACACCAATGATGGGACACTATTCCTCCCACTGACACCAATGATTGGACACTATTCCTCCCACTGACACCAATGATGGGACACTATTCCTTCCACTGACACCAATGATGGGGCACTATTCCTCCCACTGACACCAATGATGGGACACTATTCCTCCCACTGACACCAATGATGGGACACTATTCCTCCCACCGACACCAATGATGGGACACTATTCCTCCCACTGACACCAATGATGGGGCACTATTCCTCCACTGACACCAATGATGGGACACTATTCTTTTTCCCAACAGTTGTATTACAGCCAGGAACACGGTCACAGTCACTCTGAGGCTCAATAAATGAACACCATCACATGTGGGACCAGGATGCTGGGCGCAGGCCTTACCAGCCAATTATCAGGCCTGAACACCATCACATGTGGGAGGGAAGCAGGTTGCTGCTAACCTTGCATAAGCTACAACAGTGTCTAGTGCAAAGCTTACACAGGGATTAGGCCTGACACGTTCAATGGAAGTGGCGGGGGTGCCCGGCAGGAGGATGTTTTTTTCTTTGCCCTGAATATACAAAGTTAGGCCCCTTTCACACGGACGCAGTCAGTTTAGGCACGTCAAAAACGTATCAGTTCTTATCCGTTGTCTCATCCGTTCCGCTTACATCCGTAAATGCACACGTTTACGTCCGTTTTTTCATCCGTTTTTGTATACGTTTTGTTCCGTTTATATGTGTGCCTGTGCCTTTAAGAGGTTGAGTTCACAGATAAACACAAAACGGATCTTAACGGATCAGACGTTGACGGACGATGTCCGTCAACGTCAGTTAATATCCGTTTTGACGGATCTGAACGTAGCCTCGTACGTTAAAAAAAACGGATAAAAACGGAAGCGGAGGTTAACTGATGGTGACGGATGTTCATCCGTCTGCCCATAGGAATGCATTGTCGTCCGTCGACGGATGGAAGAAAAACGGATAGACGGTCCGTCCGTGTGAAAGGGGCCTAAGAGATTCTTTTAGGGCCCATTAACACGTTGCCATTCTTGTGTATTGCTTTAACCGCTTCAATACAGGGCTTTTAAACACCCTTCCTTACCAGAGCACTTTTTGCGATTCGGCACTGCGTCGCTTTAACTAACAATTGCGCGGTCGTGCGACGTTACACCCAAACAAAATTGACGTCCTTTTTTTCCCACAAATAGAGCTTTCTTTTGGTGGTATTTGATCACCTCTGCGGTTTTTATTTTTTGCGCTATAAACAAAAGAAGAGCGACAATTTTGAAAAAAAACACAATATTTTTTACTTTTTGCTATAATAAATATCCCATTTTTAAAAAAAAAAAAAAAAAATTATTTTCCTCAGTTTAGGCCGATACGTATTCTTCTACATATTTTTGTTAAAAAAAATCGCAATAGGCGTATATTGATCGGTTTGCGCAAAAGTTATAGCGTCTACAAAATAGGGGATAGATTTATTGAATTTTTTTTTTTTTTTTTTTACTAGTAATGGCGGCGATCTGCGATTTTTTTTTTTCGTGACTGCGACATTGCGGCGGACACTTCGGACACTTTTGACACATTTTTGGAACCATTCACATTTACACAGCGATCGTTGCTATAAAATTGCAATGATTACTGTGTAAATGTGACTGGCAGGGAAGGGGTTAACACTAGGGGGCGCTGGAGGGGTTAATGTGTTCCCTAATAGAAGTGATTCTAACTGTGGGGGGAGGGGACTCAAGGGGAGGAGACCGATCATGTGTTCCTCTGTACTGGGATCACATGATCGGTCTCCTCCCCACTGACAGGACGTGGAGCTGTGTGTTTACACCCCATCATTACACACACAGCTCCACGGTCCCGCACCGTCCCGTTGTTTTAACGGGCAATCGCGGGTGCCCGGCGGACATCGCGGCCGCCGGGCACTCGCACCGGGTCCCGAGCGATGCCGCGGGCGCGCGCGCGCGCCCCCCAGGCGGCCGGGAATGCGAGGACGTCATATGACGCCCACCCAGGATGGTAGATCCACCTTGTGGGCGTCATATGACTATGGGCGGTAGTGAAGTGGTTAACAAGCATTGGGGTGGATTTACTAAAGACAAATCGACTGTGTAGTTTGTGAGGGCAGTTGCTGCGGAGCTTAGTAGATGAGGGGACGCTCTGCTGACTTCCCTCATCCAATCGTGTGCAAGCAAAAAATGCTGTTTTCTTTTTTTAATTGCATGTGATTGGCTATTCTTCGCAAAGTGAAGCTTTACCACATTTTCCAAGCTCTGGAGCAAATGCGCTGGCAGGGTGCTCAGTCTATTTGCCAGTTTCATGTGTTGCATTAAAGCACCCGATTCATTTTGAATGAAGAAATAAAAAGCAGTCAGTCAGACTTGGGCTCCTTGATATACCGGTGGAATGATAATAAGTTCTCGGGCATGCGCTGGTCTTGCAGCCTTCCGTCAGGAACAGATAGGGATTTATTTTGAACAGCCTGTCCAGGCACCAGAACGGATGAAGAAATACATGAACCTTTAAACGCACACAATCAAAGATTGCTGGTCTCGTCTTAAAGGCGCATCACCGACCTGTGATACGGGCCGGAGTCATTTTTCTTCCTTTGTAAGAAAGGAACCTTTGAAGCTATTGGGTGTCCTGTGATCCCTAATCATCGCCCACAGAATTACGTAGTTAGTCTGGTTGAAAAAAGACACAAGTCCATACAGTTCAACCAATAGAAGGAAAAAATGGAACTAGACTTACCGGTAAAGCCCCATACACACGCTCGGATTATCCGAGGACCAGGTCCGTCGGATCATGTCCGTCATACTTTGTCCGATGTTGGTGTTGCGTACACACGGTCGGACAAAGTTGTCGGAAAATCCGATCATTCTGAACGTGGTGACGTTTGTTGCCTACGACGGGACTACGTAGAGGCTAGTAGCCAATAGCTTTGGTCTTGTAATGTGATCTGAGCATGCGTAGCACTTTGTCCGGTCGGACAACCGTACACACGATCGGGTTTGGTGTGATCGGACCGGGTTGACGGCAAATCTTTCCAGCAGGAGATAAGACTTTGTCTGTCGGACAAACCGACGAACACTGTCCGATGGTGCATACACACGGTCTGATTTTTCAACAACATTGTCCGATCGGACAGAATCCATGAAAAAGTCCGACCGTGTGTATGGGGCTTTACTCTGTTTCCATGAGTCCTCCGGGACAGTCCACGAGACACAGGCACCCCCCTCCCCAACAGGAACAAGAAGTGCACCACCAACTATACCTCAAAAGGAGGTCCCCCTGCCAAACCGGACAGCCTTAAACAAGAACCGAAGAACGAAAACGAAACGAAAAGGGTGGGAATCAGGCTGTCCTAGAAGACTCGTGGAAACAGATTTACCGGTAAGTAGGGATGGGCCCGGTGTTCGAATCGAACATCGGCCGTTCGTCCGCTCGTCGAAACCAGAGCGCTGAGGGCCGTTTGCATCAAATTTGTGTGATGCGAACGGTCCACAACGCACTGCGCCAGTCGCAGTGCATTGCTGGCTGATGATTGGCCAAGCATGCACTGTGACCCCGCATGCTTGGCCAATCATAGAGCCAGCGGTGAGGAGAGCAATAATTGGCCACAGGCAGGATGCCAGTGGCCAATTACAGCTCAGGGGGTTTAGTACACGCCCCACACTATATAAGGCCGCCGCGCCGGCGGCCTCGTCTAGTGTGTTCCGGCGTTGGGAACAGTGACAGACTGTACTGTACATGTACACATTATATGAGCTTGTGATTCATTTCTGTGTGGATTCTGGGGATTAGTGTAGGGAAAGAGGAAAAATAGGCAGGGATAGTTTATTCTTCTCAGTGCTGTTCTCTAATCTCTACCAATCCAGCCATCTGCAGGAGTAGTTAGTGTGTGTGTGTGCTGTGTGAGTATAGCACAGGAGTAGCACGCTAAACCACCTTACCCTGTATCTGCCCTTCTGCCCTGTTGTCATCTAATCCAGCCATCTGCAACATGACATTAACCGCTTCCCGACCGCCTAACGCGATATACGTCGGCAAAATGGCACGGGCAGGCAAAATCACGTACCTGTACGTGATCGTGCATGTGCCTGCCTGTGGGTCGCGCGAGCGCCGCCAGCGGTGCGCTCGAAACCCGGTCGGGAGCTCCGTGACCACGGCCGCGGGACCAGCGGACCCGATCGCCGCTGGTATCCCGCGATCGGGTCACAGAGCTGAAGAACGGGGAGAGGTCTGTGTAAACAAACCTCTCCCCGCGCTTCCTACTCTGCCTGTCATTGATGGCTGTTCCCGGTCATCGGGAAAGCCGATCAATGACATCAGACGTACAGCCACGCCCCCCTACTGTAAAAAAAAAAACACAACACGTCACACTGACTCCTCCCCGCCCCCTAGTGGTTAACTCCTTCACTGCAACTGTCATTTACATAGGAATCAGTGCTATTTAAATAGCACTGATTTCTGTATAAATGACAAATGTCCCAAAAATGTGTCAAAAACGTCCGATGTGTCCGCCATAATGTCGCAGTCACAATAAAAATCGCTGATCGCCGCCATTACTAGTAAAAAAAAAAATATATTAATAAAAATGCTATAAAACCATCCCCTATTTTGTAAACGCTATAACTTTTGCGCAAACTAATCAATAATCGCTAATTGCGATTTTTTTTACCAAAAATATGTAGAAGAATACGTATCGGCCTAAACTGAGGAAAAAAATAGTTTTTTTATATAATTTTTGGGGATAGTTATTATAGCAAAAAGTAAAAAATATTGCATTTTTTTCAAAATTGTCGCTCTATTTTTGTTTATAGCGCAAAAAATAAAAACCGCAGGGGCGATCAAATACCACCAAAAGAAAGCTCTATTTGTGGGAAAAAAAGGACGCCAATTTTGTTTGGGAGCCACGTCGCACGACCGCGCAATTGTCAGTTTAAAGCGACGCAGTGCCGAATCGCAAAAAGGGGCGTGGTCCTTTGGCTGCCAATTGGTCCGGGGCTGAAGTGGTTAAAGCCGCAAGCAGTTTTAAATGGCTTCTTTTTTTCCTTTACAAATGTCATTTTGTGCAGGGACAGTTCTAAACACGGGAAACACATGCCACTTCACAGGCATACTTTACACACCCCCCAGGTACCATATTTAAAGGAATATTTCACTTTTTTTTTTTTTTTACTTTATGCATCATTAAAATGACTGCTCCCGAAAAAACTTCTGTTTTTAAAAGTTCTTTTTGCATTGATATATGTCCCCTGGGGCCGGACCCGGGTCCCCAAACCTGTTTTATGACAATAACATGCATATTGGCCGTTATAATTAGCACTTTAGATTTTGAACGTTCGCGTTCCATTGTAACTAATAGGGTTCGAACGTTCGCGCAAACTTTAGGTCCGTTCGCAGGTTCTGGTGCCAGCCGAACCCGGGGGTGTTCGGCTCATCCCTACCGGTAAGTCTAATGCCGTGTACACACGACCGTTTATTCCGTCACAATAAACTCTGACTGTTATACCGACGGAGTTCCGCTGAAACGGACTTGCCTACACACGATCACACCAAAGTCAGTTTGTTTAGAACGCGGTGACGTACAACACATACGACGGGACTAGAAGAAGGAAGTTCAATAGCCAGTAGCCAATAGCTGCCCTTGCGTCGTTTTTGGTCCATCAGAACAGCGTACAGACGAACGGTTTTCCAGATAGAAATTGATTCCGTTGGAAAGATGTAAAACATGTTCTATTTCTAGGTCCGTCAGAATTTTCGGGAAAAAAAAGTCCGCAGAAGCCCACACACGATCGGAATATCCGATGAAATGATTCCGTCTGACTTTTTCTGCCGGAAAGTCCGACCGTGTGTACACGGCATAACTCTGGTTTTCCCAAATTGTCTTCCAGGACAGACACTTGTTTTAATAAATTTTCTTCAAGCACAAGATTGACAAAGCGGAAATCCATGAATTGGTGGCCAGTGAATGGTTGGTGAGTTCTTTGGGGCAGTTTCAGAACTATTATCTCTAGACAGGTTAGTAGGGCCCATAATAACTCCGGGGCTCCTTCTGTGTTTTCCAGAATTGATATCTCTGTAGGACAGGGAACTCTTTCGAAGCAGCAAACAAACAGGAAAAATTTATTTTGTTAGGCCCCTTTCACACTGGGGCGGTGCGGGGCGGCGACGGTAAAGCAGCGCTATATTTAGCGCTGCTTTACCATCGTTTTACCCGCGGTATGCGGCCGCTAGCGGGGTGGTTTTAACCCCCGCTAGCGGCCGCAAAAGGGTTAAAAACCTCCGCAAAGCGCCGCAAAGCGGCGGTTTGCGGGCGGTATCCCCGCGGTTTCCCATTGATTTCAATGGGAAGGAGCGGTATAGGAGCGGTAAATACACGGCTCCTTCACCGCTCCAAAGATGCTGCTAGCAGGACTTTTGTTGCGGTCCTGCTAGCGCACCGCTCCAGTGTAAAAGCCCGCCGGCTTTCACACTGGAGTGAATGGGGCCGTTTTTTTCAGGCGGTATACAGGCGCTATTTTTAGCGCTGTACCGCCTGAAAACCGCCCCAGTGTGAAAGGGGCCTTAGGCAATATTTCCAGGCCCACCAGCCTTATGACTGCAGCACTAAGACTCAGATCTGTGCAAAGATATTCAGAATAATTGTGGTGAGTTATGCCCCGTACACACGGTCGGATTTTCTGACGGAAAATGTCCTATCGGACAATGTTGTCGGAAATTCCGACCGTGTGTGGGCTCCATCGGACTTTTTCCGTCGGATTTTCCGACGGACAAAGTTTTATCTCCTGCTCTCAAATTTTCCGACAACAAAGTCCTATCGGACTTTTTCCGATCGTGTGTAGCGAATTCCGACGGACAAAGTGCCACGCATGCTCAGATCACATTACAAGACCAAAGCTATTGGCTACTAGCCTCTACGTAGTCCCGTCGTACGCAACAAACGTCACCACGTTCAGAATGATCAGATTTTCCGACAACTTTGTCCGACCGTGTGTACGCAACACCAGTGTCGGACAAAATCCGTCGGAAAAAATCCGATGGATTTTGTGGTCGGATTTTCCGACCGTGTGTACGGGGCATTAGACTTCTCTACTGAAACAGGCCCTTAAATAAATTGGCAGCAAGTAAATATAAGAAATGGCTGAATAACCTCCCGAGACCTCGCTGTGAAGGGCAGACATGCTGTGCAATGTAACCTCCCTACTGATAATTGAATACAGCCACAGAAAAATGTTAGCAAAATGGTTTTGTTACATGTTGACCGTCCACCCACAAGTAACATTTTGTACCGGGTCCAAAGGATCTTTGATGGTCTCTTTAGACATTTTTGTTGTATGTTTCTTATGGCTACTTCATGCCATTTTGCAAAGTTTGCATGGGATTTGATATTGGTCTTTCTTCTGTACCCTCCTTGTTCTAAACAGGGACTATTATGCAGTGGCGGTGCGTGCATAGAGGGCGCAGGAGCGCCGCCCCCTCTCTCCTGCACAGCTCTATCACCAATAGATAGATTCATGCAATGAATCTATCTATTGTCACCGCTGCCGCCCCCTATTCAGGTGTCTGGCCCCTTGTCGGGCGCCGGGCGTCTGAATTACAGCGGGGGGGTATTTTTGGAAGCGCCTCTAATAGGCGACCTGATCAGAGCGGTGGGCTCTAATAGGCTTCCATAAGTGTAAACAGCGGGCACAATGCTGTGCGTTCGCTGTTTACACAGTATTGTGTTAGAGAAGCGAATACATCGCTGCACAGTGACAGCACTTGGGTCACGGTGGCAGCGTTAGATGGGCACAATGGCAGCACTTGGGGCACAGTGGCAGTGTTTGGAGCACAGTTGAAGCATTTAATGGGCACAGTGGCAGCATTTGAGGCACAATGGCAGCACTTGGGGCACAGTGGCATCGTTAGATGGGCACAGTGGCAGCACTTGGGGCACGGTGGCAGTTTTTTGGAGCCCAGTGGCAGCATTTAATGGGCACAGTGGCAGCATTTGAGGCACAATGGCAGCACTTGGGGCACAGTGGCAGCGTTAGATGGGCACAATGGCAGCACTTGGGGCACAGTGGCAGTGTTTGGAGCACAGTTGAAGCATTTAATGGGCACAGTGGCAGCATTTAATGGGCACAGTGGCAGCATTTGAGGCACAATGGCAGCACTTGGGGCACAGTGGCAGCGTTAGATGGGCATAGTGGCAGCACTTGGGGCACAGTGGCAGTGTTTGGAGCACAGTTGAAGCATTTAATGGGCACAGTGGCAACATTTGAGGCACAATGGCAGCACTTGGGGCACAGTGGCATCGTTAGATGGGCACAGTGGCAGTGTTAGATGGGCACAGTGGCAGCGTTTAATAGGCACAGTGGCAGCATTTAATGGGCACAGTGGCAGCGTTTAAGGGGCACAGTGGCAGCGTTTAAGGGGCACAGTGGCATCGTTTAATGGGCACAGTGGCAGCGTTTGATGGGCACAGTGGCAGCGTTTGATGGGCACAGTGGCAGCGTTTGATGGCACAGTGAAGCTGTGAGCACCAGTCGCCACTGCTATTATGTCAATTTCATTTTTGGCTGGGCTGTAGTTAGCTCAGACTGATTGTATAGTTTTTCACCTGTTTCCTCAAGTTTAAGTTGGCTTGTGATTTCTCATTGTTGCCAGTAGATGTCACAAACCAAAATAAGCTTATGAATATTTATATTTTCTTTAACCATTCCAGTAGGAGGTTTAGGCCACTGGTGCATGCTGGGGGAGGATATAAACTTTGGGGACAGATCATGAGCTTGCTCTCTTCCCTTGGGCCGAGTCCTAGGGAGGTGCTGCTAGATGGAGCTCATGACCTGTCCCCAATGTTTATATCTGTCAGGAACCATGAAACAGACGGAGACAGAAAATGCAATAAAATTGACACCTTTTAATAAAATGGTAAAAATGGTTCCACTGGTAAAAGTAGTCAAAACAAAGCCAGGGTTCGGTAGTCAAATCGGGTAGTCAGAACAAGCCAGGAAATCAGGAAGCCAGAGATCAGCGTAGTCTGAGGCAGCAGACAGGATCAGGAACCAGAAGGGGCATCAGCCAGGCAAGTCTTCAACAGAAACACAGCAGAGAGTCTCTAGATATGTTGACCAAGGCGAAGGCATTGAAGAAATGAACTAGGCAGTTTAAATAGCCAGAAGGGTTAAATAGCCAGAAGGGAATGCTGACTCTTTCTCCTGCTGTCCTCCCACTTGCCCCGTGCATCCAGGAAAGGATTCCTCCATGTGTTGTAGAGGGTCCCTCCCGAGCCCCAGGCCTGAGGTCACCCCCCCCCAGAATAGGGGGCACCCTCAAGGGCCACTAACAGCCTCCTCAGCACTCCATCTCTATCTTCCACCCGACTGCCCCTGCTGGTATGACCCAGAGTATTTTAGAGGTGCCCAGCTCCTGCCAGCCCACTTGCTGGTGATTGGCTGGGGCCCTCCTTAATACTCTAGGCAGCTCCTCCTAACCTCCCTCCCATTCCTCTTGAAGATTCTCCAAGGTTCCAGCAAGTAGGGGGAGGTGCCAGAGGTGCTGTCAGATGAGTCATTCAGCCTCCCTGAGTCACTCACCCTGACCCAGATTTAACTCAGCCTGGCTCTCAGTCAGGGTAAAACGTACATACACTAGACACTAACTATTTACACCTAGCACTAAAGGGTGCTACACACATGAAATTTGGGGACATGCTTACATTGTTGCCGGGACAGCTTAATTAGAAAATGTCTATTTGCTTATGTGTATACATGTTTCTATGCAGCTCCTTACTTATTATGTAGTATACAGATTGGCTTTCTGTTTGGAACTAAAGATGGCGTCTATACCCCCATCCCACACATTAGAAGACGTCACGAGATAACAAGCTTCAACCAAACTTCAAGCATCAAGTTTCTCCATTTCTCTTGTATTTTAACCAATGAGATGTACCCATTAGACTGACATAGCAATGACGTATCTTTCTGTATAAATATTGATACCACCCAGAAATAAATTAGAAGTTAGAAGTAACCAACATGGGCGTCCGCAGATAGGAGCAAGGGGGGGTAAGTGCCCCCCCCTGGAATCAGGGATTGGATCAGGAGTGATGACCCCATCACCCCTCTCTGTCACCCCCTCTCTCTCTCTCACCCCTCTCTTTTTCACCCCCCTCTGTCTATGTCACACTCCTCTCTCTCTGTCACCCCTTCTGGCTATTTCTGTCACCCCCTCTCTCTCACCCCCTTTCTCTCAGTCACCCCCTCTGTCTCTTTCTGTCTCCCCCCCTGTCTCTGTCTGTCAACCACCACATGTATGCAGTTTCTGACAGTCTCTTGTGCCATGTCCGCAGTCTCTGGTCATCTCTTGTGCCATGTCCACAGTCTCTTACAGTCTCTTGGGCCATGTATGCAGTCTCTGACAGTCTCCTGGGCAATGTCCGCAGTCTCTTGGACCATGTCCGCAGTCTCTGACAGTCTCTTGGACCATGTCCGCAGTCTCTGACAGTCTCTTGGACCATGTCCGCAGTCTCTGACAGTCTCTTGGACCATGTCCGCAGTCTCTGACAGTCTCTTGGACCATGTCCGCAGTCTCTGACAGTCTCTTGGGCCATGTCCGCAGTCTCTGACAGTCTCTTGGACCATGTCCGCAGTCTCTGACAGTCTCTTGGACCATGTCCGCAGTCTCTGTCAGTCTCCTGTGCCATGTCTGCAGTCTCTGACTGTGATAATGTGATAATGACATTGTTGAAATGGTCAGAGCATGGGTGACCTTAAAATGATGCCCCCCCCCCCCCTGAAAAAAGTTCTGCGGACGCCCGTGGTAACCAAGCTGAACGTGTCTCAGAGAGTGCTTACTTCTAATGTACATTCATACTTTTTAATTAGAAACAGCAGCAGATAACCTACGAACTAGATTGTAGTTCCCATCCATTTCAAAGGTTCTGACACTGAAGCTGGTCATTGATCTGGAAAGTCTGTTTTTAATCTGCCATGGTATCTGGGACCCCTAACCCTGACCCCTAACCCTGACCCCTAACCCTGACCCCTAACCCTGACCCCTAACCCTGACCCCTAACCCTGACCCCTAACCCTGACCTCTAACCCTGACCTCTAACCCTGACCTCTTTAACCGTTTTGCAATAAAAATTTGAAAAGACAGAAGTGACTGGCACCCAATATCCTTTCCCGATCCACCATTTTAGCCGTGGACTCAGCCCTGGGGGTGAAACGCTGACCCACCCCTGCAACTGGAGGCGCTATCCTGTCTTTGGGGTGTCAGGGGGGTACTAAACTTCTGGATTAGCTTTCCTCTTTGTATTCTTCCATAAAATCCACCTTTGTACATTTGCCTCATGAATGCTGTTTCCCATCTCTGCTGTAGATCTCGGCAGCTCTTTCATGGATATTGATGGCCTCCTGGCTGCCTCTCTGTTATGTTTTATTCTTTTCAGTTTTTTTGTTAAATAAAGGAATTATTACCGAATGTCAGCTGGTTCTTCTCTAGAACTTTATCCAGAACTTGTTTTTGTAGCACCTTGGTCTTCACAACGTGTTTCAGTAAGTTCAGAAAAGCTTTATGGATAAGCCCAATGGTAATGGGAGAAACATTAGACTTACGTGTGAGTTCAATAAGGAGAGGGTGAATGTTTTCAATTTGACCACTTTTGTAGATGATAATGATATCAGCACCAAAACATACTTTAAAAGTGCAGATTAAAATGGGTATATCCCAGAAAATTTTGCCACCACCCCATGTGCAATTCGTTTAGTTTTTTTCGTTTTTCGTTTTTTTTCCTATATATTCGTTCATTCATTATCGTACGAATGAACGAACGATTCGCTAAAAATTGTAACGAATCGTTCGAATCGAACGAATCCGAAAACAACGAAAATCCGAAAAAAACTAATTAGAAAACAACGAATCTACGAAAGAAGAAAATCCGAAAAACGAAACCAGGAACAACGAAAATCGAAATGAATGAAAAAATTCGTACATTCGTAACTTTTTCTTTTTTTGTTGAATTGGTAATTTTCCGTGTCTCTTAAAATGTAATAATAGCATACACATTACATAACATTATGAATTATGCTCCGATTACGAATCTACGAATGTTACGAATGTTACGAATGTTACAAATGTACGAATAAATACGAATGCGTCCGAATTTCGAATAAACGAACAACGAAAAAATAACTCTTACGAAAATACGAATCGTTACGAATACGAACACCGACGAATTTACGAATCGTTACGAATCAACGGAAACGAAAGAAACTAAAATAAACAAATTTTTCTGTTGTGCACATGTCTACTAGCTGGGTGAGATCCATCCCAAAGGGGCAATTTATTGGGATGTAGGAAAACTGTGGAAATCTACCCAATTATTTTGAACAGGCCAGCATTCTTAAGTGTAGAGTGTTGTTACAGGGATGTGATGAAGTAACATTAGAGAAGGAAACCACCCTTGTGGGTGGCATTAATAGTGAACAGTTACTATTACTGAAGAAAGAGACTGAAAAACAAAAGTCTATGGATTATGCTTTTATGGCTTTTCTACGCAAAGCTTTTTTTTTTTTTTTTTCATTCTATTCAGTGTTGCTTGTTGTAAGTGGCCCCAAGAAGACCCCAAATATTTCTCTACGGTGGTTTCTTATGGTTTTGTAGGAAAGTAGTCCTGTTGGTGACACATGAGTACAATTATCTATATGTACAGTACAGGGGGTCCCCGAGTTACGAACTCGTTAGGGACTGCCTGCCTGTTCTTAACTCGGAATTGTTCGTAAGTCGGCCGCGCATGCGCAGACATGAGGTGTGAGGGTAATAAAAGGAAAGACATCTCTAGATTGGAAACCAAGTGGATGTACGAATTTAAAATTTATGGCCAGTATGGACTGAATGTAGATTGGGACATAAATTGCTTGTTGGATAATAGATAATGGGAAAGAAATGCCTTAGCTACGTCCACCATATAAGACTTTCTATAATTCATAATATATATTCAGGGGAAATGTCGGCTTTATTGAGGATATTATGAGATCAGGTTCTTTTTTATCTTATTTATACATTATGACATAAATCACCCCATTGTATTAAGTTCATTTGAAGTTTGTTTATTGTTAAACATGTATTCATTGTAACACTAGAGATAAGGATATGTTCAGAAGTTTGTAATGGAAATTAATGACGTAATTATTAAGTAATAATGTAACATAAAGAAAGGAGTTCTTTTTCACACGGCAACATTATGTTTTCTTATGTTTTTTAACCATTTATATAATAATAATTGAAAACTTAATATACATATTTGCTTTGTTTACTGTGCCCTAAGGCGCCATTCACACTTGTGCGACTTGTCATGCAACTTTGGACATCAACGTTGCATGACAATTACTTCCCTATGTTTTCCAATGAAAACCATTCATGTATGTGCAACTTAAAGTCGCAGAGACTTCAAAGTAGTTCATGCACTATAGACCCATGGTCTGACTTTCATGCAAATTGAGGACCATAGACTTCAATGCTAACCCTAAAAAGTTGCATGAAAGTTGTACCTGAATGTTATACAATGCAACAGTTGTCCATTATCACTGGTCAAAGCCAACGTCGTATCCAAGTTGCATCCATCCAAAGTTGCATCAAAGTTGCACTCCAAAGTCGGCGCAACTTTGGAGTCATACAAGTGTGAATGGAGCCTAATGCCGCGTACACACGAGCAGACTTTCCCACGGGAATGTCCGCCGGACTGAAGTCCGCCGGACAATCTGCCCGCGTGTGGGCGCCGGCGGACTTTTTGGCGCCAAAAGTCCGGTGGACTAGGTTTTAAGTTTTGTTTTAAAATTGTCCGCTGGACTCGGCAGTCCGGCGGACAATCCCGCCGTTAGTATGCTAGTCCGCCGGACTTTTGGAAATGAACGGACTTGCCGATCATCGGAAAGTCCGTTCATTTAGCACGTGACTTCAGGTAGACGGGGCTAGCGAAGGCAGTGAATGCCGCCGCGCTAGCCCCGTCACCTGGCATGGATTTACATTTTTTTCGGCGTAGGGGTCCCCCCCAAATCCATCTCAGACCCTTATCCGAGCACGCAGCCCGGCCGGCCAGGAAAGGGGTGGGGACGAGCGTGCACCCCCCCTCCTGAGCCGTACCAGGCCGCGTGCCCTCAACATGGGGGGTGCCCTGGGGAAAGGGGGGCCGTGCGGCCCCCCCACCCCAAAGCACCTTGTCCCCATGTTGATGAGGACAAGGGCCTCTTCCCGACAACCCTGGCCGTTGGTTGTCGGGGTCTGCGGGCGGGGGCTTATCAGAATCCGGGAGCCCCCTTTAATAAGGGGGCCCCCAGATCCCGGCCCCCCAACCTATGTGAATGAGTATGGGGTACGATGTACCCCTACCCATTCAGCTAAGGTGTAAAGTGTAAAATAAAAAAACACACAATCTTTTAAAAATATTTTATTGCACAGCTCCGGGGGTCTTCTTCCGTCTGGGGGGTCTTCTCGACGGACTCCTCCGCTATTTTACCTAGCTCTTTTACCGAGCAGAGGAACCCAGCTACCTTCTTCGTCGTCGCCGCCGTCGTCTGGGGGTCTCAATCCGCCTTCGGGGGTCTTCCGGGGTCTTCCGGGGTCTCTTCTGTTGTTGCCGCTGTTGTTGCTTTCTGCGCCGCCTTCTTCTTCTTCTTCCTCTTCTTCTTCCGATGTTGACTCGTCGCTCTCGCTGGCCGGAATGCCAGAGCCGCGCTGTGCTGGGACTTATATAGGGACAAGGGGGCAGGGTCACATGCTCATGTCACATGGTGACCCCCTATGATGTCACAGTCCTGGAGGATGCTGGGACTGTGCGGAAAACGACGACCACGGCAAGAACAGAAGAGACCCCGGAAGACCCCCGAAGGCGGATCGAAACCCCCAGACGACAGCGGCTACTACGAAGAAGGTAGCTGGGCTCCTCTGCTCGGTAAAAGAGCTAGGTAAAATAGCAGAGGAGTCCGGTGAGAAGACCCCCAGAGCAGTGCAATAAAATATTTTAAAAAATTGTGTGTGTTTTTTTAATTTACACTTTGTTCCTTAGGTGAATGGGTAGGGGTACATCGTACCCCATACTCATTCACATAGGGTGGGGGGCCGGTATCTGGGGGTATCTCCCGGATTCCGATAAGCCCCCGCCCGCAGACCATGACAACCAACGGCCAGGGTTTGTCGGGAAGAGGCCCTTGTCCTCATCAACATGGGGACAAGGTGCTTTGGGGTGGGGGGGCAGCACAGCCCCCCTTTTCCCAGGGCACCCCCCATGTTGAGGGCACGCGGCCTGGTATGGCTCAGGAGGGGGGGGGGGCGCTCGCTCGTCCCCACCCCTTTCCTGGCCGGCCGGGCTGCGTGCTCGGATAAGGGTCTGAGATGGATTTGGGGGGGACCCCTACGCCGAAAAAAATTTAAATCCATGCCAGGTGACGGTGCTAGCGCGGCGGCATTCACTGCCTTCGCTAGCCCCGTCTACCTGAAGTCACGTGCTAAATGAACGGACTTTCCGATGATCGGCAAGTCCGTTCATTTTCAAAAGTCCCGCAGACTTTTTCCCGCGGATTGTCCGCCGGAGAAGTCCAGGCATGTGTGGGTAAGTCACACGCTCGGAAAGTCCGGCGAAGCCCCGCTGGAAAGTCCGGCAGTTTGTCCGCTGGACTAGGTCCGGCGGACAAAGTCCGATCGTGTGTACGCGGCATTAAAGGTCCAAATCGAAAATACTGCATTCTTTTATTTTATGTCTATGGATTATGCTTTTATGGCTTTTCTACGCAAAGCTTTTTTTTTTTTTTCATTCTATTCAGTGTTGCTTGTTGTAAGTGGCACCAAGAAGACCCCAAATATTTCTCTATGGTGGTTTCTTATGGTTTTGTAGGAAAGTAGTCCTGTTGGTGACACATGAGTACAATTATCTATATGTACAGTACAGGGGGTCCCCGAGTTACGAACTCGTTAGGGACTGCCCGCCTGTTCTTAACTCGGAATTGTTCGTAAGTCGGCCGCGCATGCGCAGACCGACAATTACGGACATTTCCGATGTTCCGTCGAATGCCGTTCTGCGCATGCGCGGCAAATTACGGACATTTCCGATGTTTGCCGTCATTTTCCAAGGCTCCATCTGGCCGCGTATGCGCAGAACGGCCGAAGGACGGCGGAAAATGGCGGAGGGTCCCCGCAGCGCCCGGTTCGTAAGTAGGGGATGTTCATAGGTCGGGCGTTCGTAAGTCAGGGACCCCCTGTATATTGGCTTTTCTACCCAATAGTATGAAATCGAGCAAAGGCTTGTAAGACATTGGGGTATTTTTGAAAAAAAAGATTATATACTATCTAAAGCAGGGGTCTCAAACTGGTGCCCCTCCAGCTGTTGTGAAACTACAAGTCCCATCATGCCTCTGACTGTGGGAGTCATGCTTGTAACTGTCAGCCTTGCAATGCCTCATGGGACTTGTAGTTTCGCAACAGCTGGAGGGCCGCCAGTTTGAGACCCCTGATCTAAAGTTTTACCAGAACGTCCCCCTGTGGTTTATAGGAAGAGGAGATCTGGCTGCAAAGACGCAGCGGCCTGAGCGCCCCTAATAGGAATAAAGAAGTTATTTACACGTTCCTCTTATCTTTCCGAGCCTTTCACTACCTGCCACAGTAAAAATCCAGCAGGAATAACATTTATTGGTTTTGAAAAATGAATGCCGAATTGGTGTGAGGGTAATAAAAGGAAAGACATCTCTAGATTGGAAACCAAGTGGATGTACGAATTTAAAATTTATGGCCAGTATGGACTGAATGTAGATTGGGACATAAATTGCTTGTTGGATAATAGATAATGGGAAAGAAATGCCTTAGCTACGTCCACCATATAAGACTTTCTATAATTCATAATATATATTCAGGGGAAATGTCGGCTTTATTGAGGATATTATGAGATCAGGTTCTTTTTTATCTTATTTATACATTATGACATAAATCACCCCATTGTATTAAGTTCATTTGAAGTTTGTTTATTGTTAAACATGTATTCATTGTAACACTAGAGATAAGGATATGTTCAGAAGTTTGTAATGGAAATTAATGACGTAATTATTAAGTAATAATGTAACATAAAGAAAGGAGTTCTTTTTCACACGGCAACATTATGTTTTCTTATGTTTTTTAACCATTTATATAATAATAATTGAAAACTTAATATACATATTTGCTTTGTTTACTGTGCCCTAAGGCGCCATTCACACTTGTGCGACTTGTCATGCAACTTTGGACATCAACGTTGCATGACAATTACTTCCCTATGTTTTCCAATGAAAACCATTCATGTATGTGCAACTTAAAGTCGCAGAGACTTCAAAGTAGTTCATGCACTATAGACCCATGGTCTGACTTTCATGCAAATTGAGGACCATAGACTTCAATGTTAACCCTAAAAAGTTGCATGAAAGTTGTACCTGAATGTTATACAATGCAACAGTTGTCCATTATCACTGGTCAAAGCCAACGTCGTATCCAAGTTGCATCCATCCAAAGTTGCATCAAAGTTGCACTCCAAAGTCGGCGCAACTTTGGAGTCATACAAGTGTGAATGGAGCCTAATGCCGCGTACACACGAGCAGACTTTCCCACGGGAATTTGGCGCCAAAAGTCCGGCGGACTAGGTTTTAAGTTTTGTTTTAAAATTGTCCGCTGGACTCGGCAGTCCGGCGGACAATCCCGCCGTTAGTATGCTAGTCCGCCGGACTTTTGGAAATGAACGGACTTGCCGATCATCGGAAAGTCCGTTCATTTAGCACGTGACTTCAGGTAGACGGGGCTAGCGAAGGCAGTGAATGCCGCCGCGCTAGCCCCGTCACCTGGCATGGATTTACATTTTTTTCGGCGTAGGGGTCCCCCCCAAATCCATCTCAGACCCTTATCCGAGCACGCAGCCCGGCCGGCCAGGAAAGGAGTGGGGACGAGCGAGCACCCCCCCTCCTGAGCCGTACCAGGCCGCGTGCCCTCAACATGGGGGGTGCCCTGGGGAAAGGGGGGCCGTGCGCCCCCCCCACCCCAAAGCACCTTGTCCCCATGTTGATGAGGACAAGGGCCTCTTCCCAACAACCCTGGCCGTTGGTTGTCGGGGTCTGCGGGCGGGGGCTTATCAGAATCCGGGAGCCCCCTTTAATAAGGGGCCCCCAGATCCCGGCCCCCCAACCTATGTGAATGAGTATGGGGTACGATGTACCCCTACCCATTCAGCTAAGGTGTAAAGTGTAAATAAAAAAACACACAATCTTTTAAAAATATTTTATTGCACAGCTCCGGGGGTCTTCTTCCGTCTTGGGGGGTCTTCTCGACGGACTCCTCCGCTATTTTACCTAGCTCTTTTACCGAGCAGAGGAACCCAGCTACCTTCTTCGTCGTCGCCGCCGTCGTCTGGGGGTCTCAATCCGCCTTCGGGGGTCTTCCGGGGTCTTCCGGGGTCTCTTCTGTTGTTGCCGCTGTTGTTGCTTTCTGCGCCGCCTTCTTCTTCTTCTTCCTCTTCTTCTTCCGATGTTGACTCGTCGCTCTCGCTGGCCGGAATGCCAGAGCCGCGCTGTGCTGGGACTTATATAGGGACAAGGGGGCAGGGTCACATGCTCATGTCACATGGTGACCCCCTATGATGTCACAGTCCTGGAGGATGCTGGGACTGTGCGGAAAACGACGACCACGGCAAGAACAGAAGAGACCCCGGAAGACCCCCGAAGGCGGATCGAAACCCCCAGACGACAGCGGCTACTACGAAGAAGGTAGCTGGGCTCCTCTGCTCGGTAAAAGAGCTAGGTAAAATAGCAGAGGAGTCCGGTGAGAAGACCCCCGGAGCAGTGCAATAAAATATTTTAAAAAAATTGTGTGTGTTGTTTTTTTAATTTACACTTTGTTCCTTAGGTGAATGGGTAGGGGTACATCGTACCCCATACTCATTCACATAGGGTGGGGGGCCGGTATCTGGGGGTATCTCCCGGATTCCGATAAGCCCCCGCCCGCAGACCATGACAACCAACGGCCAGGGTTTGTCGGGAAGAGGCCCTTGTCCTCATCAACATGGGGACAAGGTGCTTTGGGGTGGGGGGCAGCACAGCCCCCCTTTTCCCAGGGCACCCCCCATGTTGAGGGCACGCGGCCTGGTACGGCTCAGGAGGGGGGGGGCGCTCGCTCGTCCCCACCCCTTTCCTGGCCGGCCGGGCTGCGTGCTCGGATAAGGGTCTGAGATGGATTTGGGGGGGACCCCTACGCCGAAAAAAATTTAAATCCATGCCAGGTGACGGTGCTAGCGCGGCGGCATTCACTGCCTTCGCTAGCCCCGTCTACCTGAAGTCACGTGCTAAATGAACGGACTTTCCGATGATCGGCAAGTCCGTTCATTTTCAAAAGTCCCGCAGACTTTTTCCCGCGGATTGTGCGCCGGAGAAGTCCAGGCATGTGTGGGTAAGTCACACGCTCGGAAAGTCCGGCGAAGCCCCGCTGGAAAGTCCGGCAGTTTGTCCGCTGGACTAGGTCCGGCGGACAAAGTCCGATCGTGTGTACGCGGCATTAAAGGTCCAAATCGAAAATACTGCATTCTTTTATTTTATGTCTATGGATTATGCTTTTATGGCTTTTCTACGCAAAGCTTTTTTTTTTTTTTTCATTCTATTCAGTGTTGCTTGTTGTAAGTGGCACCAAGAAGACCCCAAATATTTCTCTATGGTGGTTTCTTATGGTTTTGTAGGAAAGTAGTCCTGTTGGTGACACATGAGTACAATTATCTATATGTACAGTACAGGGGGTCCCCGAGTTACGAACTCGTTAGGGACTGCCCGCCTGTTCTTAACTCGGAATTGTTCGTAAGTCGGCCGCGCATGCGCAGACCGACAATTACGGACATTTCCGATGTTCCGTCGAATGCCGTTCTGCGCATGCGCGGCAAATTACGGACATTTCCGATGTTTGCCGTCATTTTCCAAGGCTCCATCTGGCCGCGTATGCGCAGAACGGCCGAAGGACGGCGGAAAATGGCGGAGGGTCCCCGCAGCGCCCGGTTCGTAAGTAGGGGATGTTCATAGGTCGGGCGTTCGTAAGTCAGGGACCCCCTGTATATTGGCTTTTCTACCCAATAGTATGAAATCGAGCAAAGGCTTGTAAGACATTGGGGTATTTTTGAAAAAAAAGATTATATACTATCTAAAGCAGGGGTCTCAAACTGGTGCCCCTCCAGCTGTTGTGAAACTACAAGTCCCATCATGCCTCTGACTGTGGGAGTCATGCTTGTAACTGTCAGCCTTGCAATGCCTCATGGGACTTGTAGTTTCGCAACAGCTGGAGGGCCGCCAGTTTGAGACCCCTGATCTAAAGTTTTACCAGAACGTCCCCCTGTGGTTTATAGGAAGAGGAGATCTGGCTGCAAAGACGCAGCGGCCTGAGCGCCCCTAATAGGAATAAAGAAGTTATTTACACGTTCCTCTTATCTTTCCGAGCCTTTCACTACCTGCCACAGTAAAAATCCAGCAGGAATAACATTTATTGGTTTTGAAAAATGAATGCCGAATTGGTGTGAGGGTAATAAAAGGAAAGACATCTCTAGATTGGAAACCAAGTGGATGTACGAATTTAAAATTTATGGCCAGTATGGACTGAATGTAGATTGGGACATAAATTGCTTGTTGGATAATAGATAATGGGAAAGAAATGCCTTAGCTACGTCCACCATATAAGACTTTCTATAATTCATAATATATATTCAGGGGAAATGTCGGCTTTATTGAGGATATTATGAGATCAGGTTCTTTTTTATCTTATTTATACATTATGACATAAATCACCCCATTGTATTAAGTTCATTTGAAGTTTGTTTATTGTTAAACATGTATTCATTGTAACACTAGAGATAAGGATATGTTCAGAAGTTTGTAATGGAAATTAATGACGTAATTATTAAGTAATAATGTAACATAAAGAAAGGAGTTCTTTTTCACACGGCAACATTATGTTTTCTTATGTTTTTTAACCATTTATATAATAATAATTGAAAACTTAATATACATATTTGCTTTGTTTACTGTGCCCTAAGGCGCCATTCACACTTGTGCGACTTGTCATGCAACTTTGGACATCAACGTTGCATGACAATTACTTCCCTATGTTTTCCAATGAAAACCATTCATGTATGTGCAACTTAAAGTCGCAGAGACTTCAAAGTAGTTCATGCACTATAGACCCATGGTCTGACTTTCATGCAAATTAAGGACCATAGACTTCAATGTTAACCCTAAAAAGTTGCATGAAAGTTGTACCTGAATGTTATACAATGCAACAGTTGTCCATTATCACTGGTCAAAGCCAACGTCGTATCCAAGTTGCATCCATCCAAAGTTGCATCAAAGTTGCACTCCAAAGTCGGCGCAACTTTGGAGTCATACAAGTGTGAATGGAGCCTAATGCCGCGTACACACGAGCAGACTTTCCCACGGGAATTTGGCGCCAAAAGTCCGGCGGACTAGGTTTTAAGTTTTGTTTTAAAATTGTCCGCTGGACTCGGCAGTCCGGCGGACAATCCCGCCGTTAGTATGCTAGTCCGCCGGACTTTTGGAAATGAACGGACTTGCCGATCATCGGAAAGTCCGTTCATTTAGCACGTGACTTCAGGTAGACGGGGCTAGCGAAGGCAGTGAATGCCGCCGCGCTAGCCCCGTCACCTGGCATGGATTTACATTTTTTTCGGCGTAGGGGTCCCCCCCAAATCCATCTCAGACCCTTATCCGAGCACGCAGCCCGGCCGGCCAGGAAAGGAGTGGGGACGAGCGAGCACCCCCCCTCCTGAGCCGTACCAGGCCGCGTGCCCTCAACATGGGGGGTGCCCTGGGGAAAGGGGGGCCGTGCCCCCCCCCCCACCCCAAAGCACCTTGTCCCCATGTTGATGAGGACAAGGGCCTCTTCCCAACAACCCTGGCCGTTGGTTGTCGGGGTCTGCGGGCGGGGGCTTATCAGAATCCGGGAGCCCCCTTTAATAAGGGGGCCCCCAGATCCCGGCCCCCCAACCTATGTGAATGAGTATGGGGTACGATGTACCCCTACCCATTCAGCTAAGGTGTAAAGTGTAAATAAAAAAAACACACAATCTTTTAAAAATATTTTATTGCACAGCTCCGGGGGTCTTCTTCCGTCTTGGGGGGTCTTCTCGACGGACTCCTCCGCTATTTTACCTAGCTCTTTTACCGAGCAGAGGAACCCAGCTACCTTCTTCGTCGTCGCCGCCGTCGTCTGGGGGTCTCAATCCGCCTTCGGGGGTCTTCCGGGGTCTTCCGGGGTCTCTTCTGTTGTTGCCGCTGTTGTTGCTTTCTGCGCCGCCTTCTTCTTCTTCTTCCTCTTCTTCTTCCGATGTTGACTCGTCGCTCTCGCTGGCCGGAATGCCAGAGCCGCGCTGTGCTGGGACTTATATAGGGACAAGGGGGCAGGGTCACATGCTCATGTCACATGGTGACCCCCTATGATGTCACAGTCCTGGAGGATGCTGGGACTGTGCGGAAAACGACGACCACGGCAAGAACAGAAGAGACCCCGGAAGACCCCCGAAGGCGGATCGAAACCCCCAGACGACAGCGGCTACTACGAAGAAGGTAGCTGGGCTCCTCTGCTCGGTAAAAGAGCTAGGTAAAATAGCAGAGGAGTCCGGTGAGAAGACCCCCAGAGCAGTGCAATAAAATATTTTAAAAAAATTGTGTGTTTTTTTAATTTACACTTTGTTCCTTAGGTGAATGGGTAGGGGTACATCGTACCCCATACTCATTCACATAGGGTGGGGGGCCGGTATCTGGGGGTATCTCCCGGATTCCGATAAGCCCCCGCCCGCAGACCATGACAACCAACGGCCAGGGTTTGTCGGGAAGAGGCCCTTGTCCTCATCAACATGGGGACAAGGTGCTTTGGGGTGGGGGGGCAGCACAGCCCCCCTTTTCCCAGGGCACCCCCCATGTTGAGGGCACGCGGCCTGGTACGGCTCAGGAGGGGGGGGGGGCGCTCGCTCGTCCCCACCCCTTTCCTGGCCGGCCGGGCTGCGTGCTCGGATAAGGGTCTGAGATGGATTTGGGGGGGACCCCTACGCCGAAAAAAATTTAAATCCATGCCAGGTGACGGTGCTAGCGCGGCGGCATTCACTGCCTTCGCTAGCCCCGTCTACCTGAAGTCACGTGCTAAATGAACGGACTTTCCGATGATCGGCAAGTCCGTTCATTTTCAAAAGTCCCGCAGACTTTTTTCCCGCGGATTGTCCGCCGGAGAAGTCCAGGCATGTGTGGGTAAGTCACACGCTCGGAAAGTCCGGCGAAGCCCCGCTGGAAAGTCCGGCAGTTTGTCCGCTGGACTAGGTCCGGCGGACAAAGTCCGATCGTGTGTACGCGGCATTAAAGGTCCAAATCGAAAATACTGCATTCTTTTATTTTAAAGGCCATTTTTGTTATATTTGCCCATGAACACAATAATATAAAATTATGTAAAAAGAACACCAAAATATAATAAAGGAAAAAAATAAATAAATAAAGCCAACTTGAGGCAGAACTAAACTTAAACAATTGCTTTGTTCTGTCCCTTCCCCCTCCCTCTTACAAAATTGCTTGAAATTGTTGTTTTATTTTTTACTTATTTTCTTCTTTTTATGCTGCACTTACAGGTTTCCTGCCCAGGCCGGGCCCCGCTGTCTCCTGGGATGGCTATGTCACCGCTATCCCATGAGACGGCGGGTTATAAAGCTATGCCTCTGCGCATGCGCAGCAGATTTCCACACATGCGCACAAATTCTGTTGGCCGGAAATTGGTGGCGTTTGTACGTAGGCACGGAAAATCCACTGTGTGTGTATGTGCAGATGCGTCACGGTCTCTTCCAGCTCCTGATTGCCTTGAAGAGACTAGTGGTGCATCTGTGTAACTGCAGGTTTTTAAGAAATGGCGGCGCAGAACAGCAGTGCGGGGAGGCAATCCCGGAGCGGTTCAGTTCTGCATTAACTTGTGTGGTTTTTCTCTATAACAAAACAAGCCTGGAGGATGACAATGGATTTATTATAAGCAGTGCTGTGACAAAGTCATCTAGAGCAGCCCAGGGCGAACATGCCAAACTGCACCCCCCCCCCCCCAAGATATATGAGCATTATGTGTCAGCAAAAACCCCCCCCCCCCCAAAAAAACCGAGCACTAATATGCATGCTTACCCACTAAGCATAAATTCCCCTCCTTCCAGTACAAATCTGCCCCCCCTTCTGAAATCCCCCCTCCAAGCACAAATCTTTGCCCCCATCCCCCAAATAACAAATGCCCCCCACCCCCAAAAAATCACCCCCCAGGACAAATCATCTCCCCCCTTAATTGTCGCCTTCTAGTAAATACCCCCCCCACCCACTCCAAATCCCCCATCCTGGCACAAATATCCCCTCAATCCCCCCTCCAACACAAATCTTCTTCCCCCCTCTCGACACAAATCCCCCTAAATCACCACTCTCAGCACACACACCCAAATGTCCCCTCTTAGAACAATACTTAACCCCTGCCGCCCCCCAAATTCCCCCTTCCAACACAAATCAACTCCCCCCTAATCTCCTTGCAATGCCCTCCCACTTTACATGATACCACAGTGCCCAGGGCATCCGCCCCTCCTGCCCCCCCCCCCCCCCGTCCCAGCCCTTATTATAAGTCTGGCTGAAAAAAATATAATGATAATTAGTGAACAATTTATAGTATGTATGATATTGATCTTTATGTGTTATGGTAAAAAAAAAAAAAAAAAAAGGTCGGTAGTTAAAATTTAGCACGCAGATAGTTTTAGGGAATGTATTTATTTTGAACACAGATATTCGTTTTGGGGACTTGTGGGCACCGGGCAATATATTTATCACCTTCTCATAAAAGATAAGCGGAGCTGTTATCTTCACCTATGAGCAAAGTGCCAACGACTCCTCGAGGCTGAACGCCAAGCAAACAGCTGAACCCGCCATCAGAATGCAATTATGGGAGTTGTTTTACCTGCCAAAGGATTTCATTTCACTCTGTCCTTTCCTGAGATATACCCAGCTCTGCCACAGAGCACAGCCAGCTCGGTGACCTGACCTTTCTCCAATGTAGTTAAGCAACACAGCCTGGTCTTGGTCAGCCCCCCGCCCCCAGCCTGTGATTGGGCATTGAAGAAGCAGCAGCAGGATGATGCGGTCATCCCTCTGCTCTCTCTCCTCCTGTTGGCATGCTCTTTGTCAGCTCATGTGCATGCAGGACCCCTGATTGGCCCCAAGTGCTGCTCTTCCTCACCCAGTCTCAGTGCTACTGTACAGAGGATTACAGGAAGCTAAAATTGAATGACCTGTAGCTGTTTATACTAGCTGCATGTGATGGGGTTAAGGTCCAGTTTATGGAAGGCTCCCTCAAAATGCAGCTAGGGGGCAGTGCATGCCCATCATCTGGATGTTCCTGGGTAGTATTAGAGGCTGTAATGGGGGGGGCTTTTGGTGGGTGAGTTGGGGAGTAAACTTCATGTGAGGACGATTACATTTTTCTTGTGGGGTGAAGACCATCTGCGGCACGATGTAAGTGTCAGGATCACTCCGGTCCTTCATTCCAGCATCCAGGGTTTGGGCTATGGCTTTCTCCTTGTCTGTCTGTCCACCTGCAGGCTGATTGACCACTTGCCTACCGGGCACGAACACCCCCTTCCTGCCCAGGCCATTTTTCAGCTTTCAGCGCTGTCGCATTTTGAATGACAATTGCGCGGTCATGCAGCGCTGTACCCAAATAACATTTTTATCATTTTTTCCCCACAGATAGAGCTTTATTTTGGTGGTATTTGATCACCTCTGCGTTTTTTATTTCTTGCGCTATAAACAAAAGAAGAGCGACAAGTTTGAAAAAACATAATATTTTTTACTTTTTATTATAATAAATATCCAATTTTTTATTTTTTTTTAAACAAATTTTTTCCTCAGTTTAGGCCGATACGTATTCTTCTACATATTTTTGGTAAAAAAAATTGCAATAAGCGTATATTGATTGGTTTGCGCAAAAGTTATTATTATTATTATTTTATTTTTTTACTAGTAATGGCGGCGATCTGCGATTTTTATCGTGACTGCGACATTGCGGCGGACACTTCGGACACTTTTGACACATTTTTGGGACCATTCACATTTATACAGCGATCGTTGCTATAAAAATGCATTGATTACTATATAAATGTGACTGGCAGGGAAGGGGTTAACACTAGGGGGCGCTGCAGGGGTTAATATGTACCCTATGTGAGTGATTCTAAAGCCCCATACACACGGTCGGACAATCCGTGGACCAGGTCCGTCAGACCATGTCCGTCATACTTTGTCTGATGTTGGTGTTGCGTACACACTGTCAGACAAAGTTGTTGGAAAATCCGATCATTCTGAACGTGGTGACGATTGTTGCCTACGACGGGACTACGTAGAGGCTAGTAGCCAATAGCTTTGGTCTTGTAATGTGATCTGAGCATGCGTGGCACTTTGTCCGGTCGGACAACCGTACACACGATCGGATTTGGTGTGATCGGACCGTGTTGTCGGCAAATCTTTCCAGCAGGAGATAAGACTTTGTCCGTCGGACAAACCGACGTACACTGTCCGATGGAGCCTACACACGGTCTGATTTTTCAACAACATTGTCCGATCGGACAGAATCCATGAAAAAGTCCGACCGTGTGTATGGGGCTTTACTGTGGGGGGAGGGGACTGACTGGGGGAGGGGACCGATCGGTGTCCCTATGTACAAGGGACACACCATCGGTCTCCTCTCCTCTGACAGGACGTGGATCGGTGCGTTTACACACACCGATCCATGTCCTGCTCGATTACCGGGCAATCGCGGGTGCCTGGCGGTCATCGCGACCGCTGGGCACGCGCATCGGGTCCCCAGCTACGCGGTGGGCGCGCGCCCCCTAGTGGCCAAAAAGCGAGCGCCGTCATATGACGGCGTCCCGCCACAATAGCTGCACCGTCCCTCCATCATTTGACAGTGGGCGGTAGGGTGACCACATTTCCAAACTGCCATTCAGGGACAACCCCCCCCCCCCCCCCCCGCACCCGCCCAAAAAAGAACGGAGGGGGACACGGCGGAAGAACGGAGGGCGACACGGCGAAAGAACGGAGGGGGACACGGCGGAAGAACGGAGCGGGACACGGCGGAAGAACGGAGGGGGACACGGCGGAAGAACGGAGGGGGACAGCAGAACAGAGGGGGACACGGCGGAAGAACTGAGGGGGACACGGCGGAAGAACGGAGGGGGACACGGCGGAAGAACGGAGGGGGACACGGCGGAAGAACGGAGGGGGACACGGCGGAAGAATGGAGGGGGACAGCAGAACGGAGGGGGGACACGGAGGAAGAACGGAGGGGGACAGAACAGAGGGGGACAGGACAGCAGCAGAATGGAGGGGGGACAGTACACCAACCTTCCTGTCCTGGAAGTTGGTCAATGTCTTCTGCTGTCTTCCTCCGAAATTGACTGCAGGACGTGCTTTGCAAATGTGCGGATCTCGTGGGCGGGAGGAGCCTGGAGGAGGGCGCGCACGAGGCTCAGGCTGGCTTGGCTGGCTGCTCAGCTCCTGTCTCTCTCTGGTGAGGTGACTGGCGTCACTCAGTCTGTGCTGGCTGGCGGTGGCAGCTGATCTCCCTGGGGGGTGGGGGCACGCACGCTGGTCGTAGGGTGCGGGGCTGCGGGCGGGTACACTGCCCACACACTGACTTCGGGAGGGAACTGCCCATGTGACTGTCAGCCCGGCCCGCCCCTGAGGCCTCAGCTGAGCTGACGTCACTGGTTACTAGACGCTGGGCGGCCGCTAGCCTAGCAACCGCACAGTGTCAGAGTCAGAGAGAGTCAGATCATGTAATGTTAACGGTGGCGGCCGGCGGGCGGCGGCGGACGGGCGGAAGTCTGGTGGACAGTGGTGGGCAGCAGTCAGTCACTGTGTTTTTTTTTCATTCCGGGACACTGTATTGTCCCGGAATGAAGCTCGCCGGGACACGGGACATTAAACTTAAATCCGGGACAATCCCGGGCAATCCGGGACACGTGGGCACCCTAGTGGGCGGTCAGCTACTGGTTAATGTGGTCAGTCTCTGGGTGGAAACCAAGCCTGTTATAAACCAGCTGAAACCTCATTTGGGTGCTTGTGATAGAGAGTGATACCTGTGTTGTTCCTGATCAAGCTCCCTGTCTGTCTGCCCTGCCTTGCTAGTTTGGATTTCCCTGTGTATGACTCTGCCCCGGTGTGGTGGCCAGACACTATAGTATTGTGTATAAGTCCTGGGGGCAACCGAGTACCGATAGGCCTGCTTGCCCTATGCAGGGCTGGTGCAAGGATTTTCGACACCCTAGGTGAAACCTCATTTTGCCGCCCCCCCTTGGCTCAGCCCCAACTTCGCTCCGACTTTTTTGTAATCCCCCCAAATGTAATCACCTCAGTGTAATACCCCCAATGTACAGTATACAGCCTTACACAACCTTAAGGCCCCTTTCACACCGCACGGTTTTACCGCGATTTTACCGCGATTTTGTAGATGTGATTTGGCCTGATTTCAATGCGATTTCAGGGAATGCCTGTGTAAACTTGAGGTCTATGGACCTCAGCTTGCATGAAAGTCGGACCAAAGTCGTACGGGGACTACTTTGAAGCACATTGGTTAGCGCTACATTATTCACCATTAATATCTACTTATGTTTGTCACATTTTCATGTAGCTGCTTTTTCTTTATGTTTTTTTGGGGTTAGCGCAGTAATTATTTGAATTACTACTTTGAAGTCGGCATGACTTGAAGTCGCACAGATATGAATGGTTATGATTGGAAATCATGGGAAACGACTTGTCATGCGACTTTGCAGTCCCAAGTCGCACAAGTGTGAAAGGGGCCTTAACCACTTCCCGACTGGCGCACACACATATACGTTGGCAGAACGGCATGGACAGGCAAATGGGCGTACAGGTACGTCCCTTTAAATTTGCCGCCGTGCCATCGCGCGCGCCGGTCGGGACTTTCGTGAGTCCGATCACTGGTGCCGCGGATCTCTGCTATGATTAAGCACCGTGTTTGGTGTGAAACATGTCAGCGGCTGTGCAGTTAGCCTAGATGCTATGATTTTAATTACATTTTTGAAATAAAGTTGAACAATTTGGAGTGCGGCTATCCAGAGCCGGCACCCTGTGGGATTGTGGAGACAACTGTTTTGGGAGAAGTCATTACCCTGGAGCGGTGATTCTTTGTACACGGGTCCCGCGGACTCGATCGCTGCGGGGATACCCCCGATCATCTAACGGGAAGGAAGAAGGGGGAGATGCTAAAGTAAACAAGCATCTCCCCGTTCTGCCTAGCAACAGTGTCACTGATCTCTGCTCCCTGTGATTGGAGCAGAGATCAGTGATATGTACAACACAGCCACGCCCCCCACAGTTAGTATTTGTATAGCATTGATCGCTGTATAAATGACAATGGTCCCAAAAATGTGTCAAAAATGTCCGATGTGTCCGCCATAATGTCGCAGTCACAATAAAAATCGCTGATCGCCGCCATTACTAGTAAAAAATAATTATTAATAAAAATGCCATAAAACTATCCCCTATTTTGTAAACGCTATAACTTTTGCGTAAACCAATCAATAATCGCTTATTGCATTTTTTTTTACCAAAATATGTAGAAGAATACGTATCGGCCTAAACTGAGGAAAAAAAATATTTTTTATACATTTTTGGGGGATTTTTATTATAGCAAAAAGTAAAAAATAATGCGTTTTTTTTCCGCTCTTTTCTTGTTTATAGCGCAAAAAATAAAAACCGCACAGGTGATCAAATACCACCAAAAGAAATCTCTATTTGTGGGAAAAAAAGGACGTCAATTTTGTTTGGGAGCCACGTCGCACGACAGCGCAATTGTCAGTTAAAGCGACGCAGTGCCGAATCGCAAAAAAACTGTCTGGTCTTTGGCCAGCAAAATGGTCCGGTCTGAAAGTGGTTAAAGAACATGGAATGGGGTGACGGTTTTCAAATGGCGGGTGCCACTTTACAGCTTGCGTATACGCAAGATATAAAAGGTCCTGAAGAAGCTTATGGATGTGAAACGTGTTCACCTCTTGGACATTTCAGCAAAGATAATTGTGAGTTGATAGTACATTTGGCCAATATTGCTTGATAGGGATTCCCGTGTATCTCGGCTCCGCCCAGTCGCTGCTATCTCGGCGGCGTTCGCTCCGCTCCGGTGTCCTGTCGGCGCCAATTTTAAATGGCGATGGACACTGGGGACAAGGCTGCACTGGGGACAAGGCTGCACTGGGGACAAGGCTGCACTGGGGACAAGGCTGCACTGGGGACAAGGCTGCACTGGGGACAAGGCTGCACTGGCAAGGCTGCACTGGGGACAAGGCTGCACTGGGGACAAGACTGCACTGGGGACAAGGCTGCACTGGGGACAAGGCTGCACTGGGGACAAGACTGCACTGGGGACAAGGCTGCACTGGGGACAAGGCTGCACTGGCAAGGCTGCACTGGGGACAAGGCTGCACTGGGGACAAGGCTGCACTGGGGACAAGGCTGCACTGAGGACAAGGCTGCACTGGGGACAAGGCTGCACTGGGGACAAGGCTGCACTGGGGACAAGGCTGCACTGGGGACAAGGCTGCACTGGCAAGGCTGCACTGGGGACAAGGCTGCACTGGGACAAGGCTGCACTGGGGACAAGGCTGCACTGGCAAGGCTGCACTGGGGACAAGGCTGCACTGAGGACAAGGCTGCACTGGGGACAAGACTGCACTGGCAAGGCTGCACTGGGGACAAGGCTGCACTGGGACAAGGCTGCACTGGGGACAAGGCTGCACTGGGGACAAGGCTGCACTGGGGACAAGGCTGCACTGGGGACAAGGCTGCACTGGGGACAAGGCTGCACTGGGGACAAGGCTGCACTGGGGACAAGGCTGCACTGGCAAGGCTGCACTGGGGACAAGGCTGCACTGGGGACAAGGCTGCACTGGGGACAAGGCTGCACTGGGGACAAGGCTGCACTGGGGACAAGGCTGCACTGGGGACAAGGCTGCACTGGGGACAAGGCTGCACTGGGGACAAGGCTGCACTGGGGACATGGCTGCACTGGGGACAAGGCTGCACTGGGGACAAGGCTGCACTGGGGACAAGGCTGCACTGGGGACAAGGCTGCACTGGGGACAAGGCTGCACTGGGGACAAGGCTGCACTGGGGACATGGCTGCACTGGGGACAAGGCTGCACTGGGGACAAGGCTGCACTGGGGACAAGGCTGCACTGGGGACAAGGCTGCACTGGGGACAAGGCTGCACTGGGGGGACAAGGCTGCACTGGGGACAAGGCTGCACTGGCAAGGCTGCACTGGGGACAAGGCTGCACTGGGACAAGGCTGCACTGGGGACAAGGCTGCACTGGGACAAGGCTGCACTGGGGACAAGGCTGCACTGGGACATGGCTGCACTGGGGACAAGGCTGCACTGGGGACAAGGCTGCACTGGGGACAAGGCTGCACTGGGGACAAGGCTGCACTGACAAGGCTGCACTGGGGACAAGGCTGCACTGGCAAGGCTGCACTGGGGACAAGGCTGCACTGGCAAGGCTGCACTGGGGACAATGCACCTTTTTTCCCTTAAAATCAGGGGAAAATCGTGGGTGCGTGTTATACACCGATCCCCAGTGATCCCCCGCCGATCTCCGCTAGCTGTGAGCAGAGCGGAGCGATCACCGCCGAGCTACACATAGCGAGTGTACTCCGCTCTTTTCGGCTCTTCTCTGCTCCGCTCACAGTCACGTGAGCGGAGGCGAGAAAAGCGTCAAGAATCGAGTACATGTGTATCTCGGCTCCGCCCAGTCCCTGCTATCTCGGCGGCGTTCGCTCCGCTCCGGTGTCCTGTCGGCGCCAATTTTAAATGGCGATGGACACTGGGGACAAGGCTGCACTGGGGACAAGGCTGTACTGGGGACAAGGCTGCACTGGGGACAAGGCTGCACTGGGGACAAG